>CAKKTE020000526.1:1200000-1790103 GCA_920105625.2 Clusia tigrina
AAAACATCAAATGGCTCTAACTTCTATACGGTGCGTCCTACATCTATCAAAGTTTGCAACATTCAAATGCTTGTAACTTTTTACTGGAGCGTTATAAAATTTTGAAATTTTGTGAGAATAAAGTACTCCAGCCTCTTGTCAATTTAAGCTATCGTTCATAGCTATACTACCCTTGAGTCCCAAATCAAACACTGATAAAACTTCAAATGGCCCTACATTCTGTAAGGTGCGTCCTATATCTATCAAGGTTTGCAACATTCAAATGCTTGTAACTTTTTACTGGAGCGTCAAAAAATCTTGAAATTTTGTGACAATGAAGTACTCGAGCCTCTTATCAATTTAATCTATCGCTCATAGTTATGCTTTTTTGAGTCCCAAATCAAACACTGATAAAACTTCAAATGGCCCTAACGGTGCATCCTACACCTATACGGTGCATCCTACACCCATCAATATTTGCAACATTCAAATGCTTGTAACTTTTCACTGGAGCGTTATAAAATCTTGAAATTTTGTGACAATAAAGTACTCGAGCCTCTTGTCAATTTAAGCTATCGTTCATAGCTATACTACCCTTGAGTCCCAAATCAAACACTGATAAAACTTCAAATGGCCCTAACTTCTATACGGTGCCTTCTACACCTATCAAGATTTGCAACTTTCAAATGCTTGTCACTTTTTACTGGAGGGTCAAAAAATCTTGAAATTTGTGAAAATAAACTACTCGAGCCTCTTATGAATTTAAGCTATCGCTCATAGATATGCTACCCTTGAGTCACAAATCAATCACTGAAAAACCTTCAAATGGCCCTAACTTCTATATGGTGAGTCCTATAAATACCAAAGTTTGCAACATTCAAATGCTTGTAACTTTTTACTGGAGCGCCTTAAAACCTTTAAATTTTGTGACAATAAAGTACTCGAGCTCTTGTCAATTTAAGTTATCGCTCATAGCTATGCTACCCGTGAATCCCAAATCAAACACTGATAAAACTGCAAATGGCCCTACCTTTTATACGGTGCGTCCTAAACCTATCAAAGTTTGCAACATTGAAATGCTTGTAACTTTTTACTGGAGCGTAATAAAATCTTGCAATTTTTTGGCAATGAAGTACTCTTGCTTCTTGTCAATTTAAGCTATCGCTCATAGCTATCGCTCATAGCTATGCCACCCTTGAGTCCCGAATGAAACACTGATAAAACTTCAAATTGACCTAACTTCTATCCGGTGCGTCCTATACCTATCAAAGTTTGCAACAATCAAATGCTTGTAACTTTTTACTGGAGCGTCATAAAATCTTGAAATTTTGTGACAATAAAGTACTCGAGCCTCTTGTCAATTTAAGCTATCGCTCATAGCTATGCTAACCTTGAGTCCCAAATCAACCATTGATAAAAATTCAAATGGCCCTAACTTCTGTACGGTGCGACCTATACTTAGGAAAATTTGCAAGATTGTAATGCTTGTAACTTTTTACTGGAGCGTAATAAATTCTTGAAATTTTGTGGCAATGAAGTACTCTTGCTTCTTGTCAATTTAAGCTATCGCTCATAGCTCCGTTCATAGCTATGCCACCCTTGAGTCCCAAATCAAACACTGATAAAACTTCAAATGGATCTAACTTCTATACGGTGCGTCCTACACCTATCAAAGTTTGCAGCATTCAAATGCTTGTTTTTTTTTACTGGAGTGTCATAAAATCTTGAAAGTTTGTGAAAATAAAGTACTCGAGCCTCCTATAAATTTAAGGTATCGCTCATAGCTATACTACCCTTGAGTCCCAAATCAAACACTCAAAAAACTTCAAATGGCCCTAACTTCTATATGGTGAGTCCTATAAATACCACAGTTTGCAACATTCAAATGCTTGTAACTTTTTACTGGAGCGTTTTAAAACCTTTACATTTTGTGAAAATGAGGTACTCGAGCTTCTTATCAATTTAAGTTATCGTTCATAGCTATGCTACCCTTGAGTCCCAAATCAAACACTGATAAAACTTCAAATGGCCCTAACGGTGCATCCTACACCTATCAAAGTTTGCAATATTGAAATGCTTTAAACTTTTTACTGGAGCGTCTTAAAACCTTTAAATTTTGTGACAATGAAGTACTCGAGACTCTTATTAATTTAAGTTCACGCTCATAGCTATACTACCCTTGAGTCTGTAATCAAACACTGATAAAACATCAAATGGCTCTAACTTCTATACGGTGCGTCCTACATCTATCAAAGTTTGCAACATTCAAATGCTTGTAACTTTTTACTGGAGCGTTATAAAATTTTGAAATTTTGTGAGAATAAAGTACTCCAGCCTCTTGTCAATTTAAGATATCGTTCATAGCTATGTTACCCATGAGTCCCAAATCAAACACTGATAAAACTTCAAATGGCTCTAACTTCTATACAGTGCATCCTACATCCATCAATATTTGCAACATTCAAATGCTTGTAACTTTTCACTGGAGCGTTATAAAATCTTGAAATTTTGTGACAATAAAGTACTCGAGCCTCTTGTCAATTTATGCTATCGTTCATAGCTATACTACCCTTGAGTCCCAAATCAAACACTGATAAAACTTCAAATGGCCCTAAATTCTGTAAGGTGCATCCTACACCCATCAATATTTGCAACATTCAAATGCTTGTAACTTTTCACTGGAGCGTTATAAAATCTTGAAATTTTGTGACAATAAAGTACTCGAGCCTCTTGTCAATTTAAGCTATCGCTCATAGATATGCTACCCTTGAGTCACAAATCAATCACTGAAAAACCTTCAAATGGCCCTAACTTCTATATGGTGAGTCCTATAAATACCAAAGTTTGCAACATTCAAATGTTTGTAACTTTTTACTGGAGCGCCTTAAAACCTTAAAATTTTGTGACAATAAAGTACTCGAGCTCTTGTCAATTTAAGTTATCGCTCATAGCTATGCTACCCGTGAATCCCAAATCAAACACTGATAAAACTTCAAATGGCCCTACCTTTTATACAGTGCGTCCTAAACCTATCAAAGTTTGCAACATTGAAATGCTTGTAACTTTTTACTGGAGCGTAATAAAATCTTGCAATTTTTTGGCAATGAAGTACTCTTGCTTCTTGTCAATTTAAGCTATCGCTCATAGCTATCGCTCATAGCTATGCCACCCTTGAGTCCCGAATGAAACACTGATAAAACTTCAAATTGACCTAACTTCTATCCGGTGCGTCCTATACCTATCAAAGTTTGCAACAATCAAATGCTTGTAACTTTTTACTGGAGCGTCATAAAATCTTGAAATTTTGTGACAATAAAGTACTCGAGCCTCTTGTCAATTTAAGCTATCGCTCATAGCTATGCTACCCTTGAGTCCCAAATCAACCATTGATAAAAATTCAAATGGCCCTAACTTCTGTACGGTGCGACCTATACTTAGGAAAATTTGCAAGATTGTAATGCTTGTAACTTTTTACTGGAGCGTAATAAATTCTTGAAATTTTGTGGCAATGAAGTACTCTTGCTTCTTGTCAATTTAAGCTATCGCTCATAGCTCCGCTCATAGCTATGCCACCCTTGAGTCCCAAATCAAACACTGATAAAACTTCAAATGGCCCTAAATTCTGTAAGGTGCATCCTACACCCATCAATATTTGCAACATTCAAATGCTTGTAACTTTTCACTGGAGCGTTATAAAATCTTGAAATTTTGTGACAATAAAGTACTCGAGGCTCTTGTCAATTTAAGCTATCGTTCATAGCTATACTACCCTTGAATCCCAAATCAAACACTGATAAAACTTCAAATGGCCCTAACTTCTATACGGTGCGTTCTACACCTATCAAGATTTGCAACTTTCAAATGCTTGTCACTTTTTACTGGAGGGTCAAAAAATCTTGAAATTTGTGAAAATAAACTACTCGAGCCTCTTATGAATTTTAGCTATCGCTCATAGATATGCTACCCTTGAGTCACAAATCAATCACTGAAAAACCTTCAAATGGCCCTAACTTCTATATGGTGAGTCCTATAAATACCAAAGTTTGCAACATTCAAAGGTTTGTAACTTTTTACTGGAGCGCCTTAAAACCTTAAAATTTTGTGACAATAAAGTACTCGAGCTCTTGTCAATTTAAGTTATCGCTCATAGCTATGCTACCCGTGAATCCCAAATCAAACACTGATAAAACTTCAAATGGCCCTACCTTTTATACGGTGCGTCCTAAACCTATCAAAGTTTGCAACATTGAAATGCTTGTAACTTTTTACTGGAGCGTAATAAAATCTTGCAATTTTTTGGCAATGAAGTACTCTTGCCTCTTGTCAATTTAAGCTATCGCTCATAGCTATGCTACCCTTGAGTCCCAAATCAACCACTGATAAAAATTCAAATGGCCCTAACTTCTGTACGGTGCGACCTATACTTAGGAAAATTTGCAAGATTGTAATGCTTGTAACTTTTTACTGGAGCGTAATAAATTCTTGAAATTTTGTGGCAATGAAGTACTCTTGCTTCTTGTCAATTTAAGCTATCGCTCATAGCTCCGCTCATAGCTATGCCACCCTTGAGTCCCAAATCAAACACTGATAAAACTTCAAATGGATCTAACTTCTATACGGTGCGTCCTACACCTATCAAAGTTTGCAGCATTCAAATGCTTGTTTTTTTTACTGGAGCGTCATAAAATCTTGAAAGTTTGTGAAAATAAAGTACTCGAGCCTCCTATAAATTTAAGGTATCGCTCATAGCTATACTACCCTTGAGTCCCAAATCAAACACTCAAAAAACTTCAAATGGCCCTAACTTCTATATGGTGAGTCCTATAAATACCATAGTTTGCAACATTCAAATGCTTGTAACTTTTTACTGGAGCGTTTTAAAACCTTTACATTTTGTGAAAATGAGGTACTCGAGCTTCTTATCAATTTAAGTTATCGTTCATAGCTATGCTACCCTTGAGTCCCAAATCAAACACTGATAAAACTTCAAATGGCCCTAACGGTGCATCCTACACCTATCAAAGTTTGCAATATTGAAATGCTTTAAACTTTTTACTGGAGCGTCTTAAAACCTTTAAATTTTGTGACAATGAAGTACTCGAGACTCTTATTAATTTAAGTTCACGCTCATAGCTATACTACCCTTGAGTCTGTAATCAAACACTGACAAAACATCAAATGGCTCTAACTTCTATACGGTGCGTCCTACATCTATCAAAGTTTGCAACATTCAAATGCTTGTAACTTTTTACTGGAGCGTTATAAAATTTTGAAATTTTGTGAGAATAAAGTACTCCAGCCTCTTGTCAATTTAAGATATCGTTCATAGCTATGTTACCCATGAGTCCCAAATCAAACACTGATAAAACTTCAAATGGCTCTAACTTCTATACGGTGCATCCTACATCCATCAATATTTGCAACATTCAAATGCTTGTAACTTTTCACTGGAGCGTTATAAAATCTTGTCAAACATCAAATGGCTCTAACTTCTATACGGTGCGTCCTACATCTATCAAAGTTTGCAACATTCAAATGCTTGTAACTTTTTACTGGAGCGTTATAAAATTTTGAAATTTTGTGAGAATAAAGTACTCCAGCCTCTTGTCAATTTAAGATATCGTTCATAGCTATGTTACCCATGAGTCCCAAATCAAACACTGATAAAACTTCAAATGGCTCTAACTTCTATACGGTGCATCCTACATCCATCAATATTTGCAACATTCAAATGCTTGTAACTTTTCACTGGAGCGTTATAAAATCTTGTAATTTTGTGAGAATAAAGTACTCGAGCCTCTTGTCAATTTAAGCTATCGTTCATAGCTATACTACCCTTGAGTCCCAAATCAAACACTGATAAAACTTCAAATGGCCCTAAATTCTGTAAGGTGCATCCTACACCCATCAATATTTGCAACATTCAAATGCTTGTAACTTTTCACTGGAGCGTTATAAAATCTTGAAATTTTGTGACAATAAAGTACTCGAGCCTCTTGTCAATTTAAGCTATCGTTCATAGCTATGCTACCCTTGCGTCCCAAATCAAACATTGATAAAACTTCAAATGGACCTAACTTCTATATGGTGCGTCCTATTCCTATCAAAGTTTGCAACAATCAAATGCTTGTAACTTTTTACTGGAGCGTCATAAAATCTTGAAATTTTGTGACAATGAACTCGAGCATCTTATCAATTTAAGTTATCGCTCATAGCTATGCTACCCATGAGTCCCAAATCAAACACTGATAAAATTTCAAATGGCCCTAACTTCTATACGGTGCGTACTATACTTACGAAAATTTACAAGATTCTAATGCTTGTAACTTTTTACTGGAGCGCCATAAAACCTTGAAATTTTGTGACAATAAAGTACTCGAGCCGCTTATCAATTTAAGTTATCGCTCATAGCTATGCTACCCTTGAGTCCCAAATCAAACACTGATAAAACTTCAAATGGCCCTAACAGTGCATCCTACACCTATACGGTGGATCCTACACTATCAAAGTTTGCAACATTGAAATGCTTGTAACTTTTTACTGGAGCGTAATAAAATCTTGAAATTTTGTGGCTATGAAGTACTCTTGCCTCTTGTCAATTTAAGCTATCGCTCATAGCTATGCTACCCTTGAGTCCCAAATCAAACACTGCTAAAACTTCAAATGGCCCTAAGTTCTATACGGTTACGTCCTATACCTATCAAAATTTACAACATTCAAATGCTTGTAACTCTTTACTACAGCGTCAGAAAATCTTGAAATTTTGTGACAATGAACTCGTGCCTCTTATCAATTTAAGCTATCGCTGATAGATATGCTACCCTTGAGTCACAAATCAAAAACTGAAAAAACTTCAAATGGCCCTAACTTCTATATGGTGAGTCCTATAAATACCAAAGTTTGCAACATTCAAATGTTTGTAACTTTTTACTGGAGCGTCATAAAATCTTGAAATTTTGTGAAAATAAACTATTCGAGCCTCTTATCAATTTAAGCTATCGCTCATAGATATGCTACCCTTGAGTCACAAATCAAACACTGAAAAAACTTCAAATCGCCCTAACTTCTATATGGTGAGTCCTATAAATACCAAAGTTTGCAACATTCAAATGCTTGTAACTTTTTACTGGAGCGCCTTAAAACCTTTAAATTTTGTGACAATAAAGTACTCGAGCTCTTGTCAATTGAAGTTATCGCTCATAGCTATGCTACCCGTGAATCCCAAATCAAACACTGATAAAATTTCAAATGGCCCTAACTTTTATACGGTGCGTCCTAAACCTATCAAAGTTTGCAACATTGAAATGCTTGTAACTTTTTACTGGAGCGTAATAAAATCTTGCAATTTTGTGGCAATGAAGTACTCTTGCCTCTTGTCAATTTAAGCTATCGCTCATAGCTATGCTACCCTTGAGTCCCAAATGAAACACTGCTAAAACTTCAAATGGCCCTAAGTTCTATACGGTACTTCCTATACCTATCAAAATTTGCAACATTCAAATGCTTGTAACTCTTTACTACAGCGTCAGAAAATCTTGAAATTTTGTGACAATGAACTCGTGTCTCTTATCAATTTAAGCTATCGCTGATAGATATGCTACCCTTGAGTCACAAATCAAACACTGAAAAAACTTCAAATGGCCCTAACTTCTATATGGTGAGTCCTATAAATACCAAAGTTTGCAACATTCAAATGTTTGTAACTTTTTACTGGAGCGTCATAAAATCTTGAAATTTTGTGAAAATAAACTATTCGAGCCTCTTGTCAATTTAAGCTATCGCTCATAGCTATGCCACCCTTGAGTCCCAAATCAAACACTGATAAGACCTCAAATGGACCTAGCTTCTATACGGTGCGTCCTATACCTATCAAAGTTTGCAACAATAAAACGCTTGTAACTTTTTACTGGAGCGTTATAAAACCTTGAAATTTTGTAACAATAAAGTACTCGTGCCTCTTGTCACTTTAAACTATCGCTCATAGCATGCTACCCTTGAGTCCCAAATGAAACACTGCTAAAACTTCGAATGGCCCTAACTTCTATACGGTGCGTCCTACACCTATCAAAGTTTGCAACATTCAAATGCTTGTAACTTTTTACTGGAGCGTAATAAAATCTTGAAATTTTGTGACAATAAAGTACTCGAGCCGCTTATCAATTTAAGTTATCGCTCATAGCTTTGCTACCCTTGAGTCCTAAATCAAACACTGATAAAACTTCAAATGGCCCTAACGGTGCATCCTACACCTATACGGTGCATCCTACACTATCAAACTTTGCAAGATTCAAATGCTTGTAACTTTTTACTGGAGCGTCATAAGACCTTGAAATTTTGTGACAATAAAGTACTCGAGCCTGTTATCAATTTAAGCTATCGCTCATAGCTATGCTACCCGTGAATCCCAAATCAAACACTGATAAAACTTCAGATGGCCCTAACTTTTATACGGTGCGTCCAACACCTATCAAAGTTTGAAACAATGAAATGCTTGTAACTTTTTACTGGAGCGTAATAAAATCTTGAAATTTTGTGACAATGAACCACTCTTGCCTCTTGTCAATTTAAGCTATCGCTCATAGCTATGCTACCCTTGAGTCCCAAATGTAACACTGATAAAACTTCAAATGCTCTCACTCCTATAAGATGCGTCCTACACCTATCAAAGTTTGCAAAAATTAAATGCTTGTAACTTTTTACTGGAGCGTCATAAAATCTTGAAATTTTGTGACAATGAACTCGAGCCTCTTATCAATTTAAGTTATCGCTCATAGCTACCCATGAGTCCCAAATCAAACACTGATAAAATTTCAAATGGCTCTAACTTCTCTACGGTGCGTCCAGCACCTATCAAAACTTACAACTTTCAAATGCTTGTAACTTTTCACTGGAGGGTCAAAAAACCTTGAAATTTGTGAAAATAAACTACTCGAGCCTTTGGTCAATTTAAGCTATCGCTCATAGCTATGCTACCCTTGAGTCCTATATCAAACACTGATAAAACTTCAAATGGCCTTAACTTCTATACGTCGGGCCCTACACCTATCAAAGTTTGCAACACTCAAATGCTTGTAACTTTTTTCTGGAGTGTCATAAAACCTTGAAATTTTCTGACAATAAAGTACTCGTGCCTCTTGTCAATTTAAGCTATCGCTCATAGTTATGCTACCCTTGAGTCCCAAATCAAACACTGATAAAACTTCAAATGGCCCTAACGGTGCATCCTACAACTATACGGTGAAAGCCTGTTATCAATTTAAGCTATCGCTCATAGCTATGCTACCCGTGAATCCCAAATCAAACACTGAAAAAACTTCTAATGACCCTAACTTCTATACGGTGCGTCCTATACCTATCAAAGTTTGCAACAATCAAATGCTTGTAAATTTTTACTGGAATTTTCTTGAAATTTTGTGACAATAAAGTAATCGAGCCTCTTGTCAATTTAAGCTATCGCTCATTGCTATGCTACCCTTGAGTCCCAAATCAAACACTGATAAAACTTCAAATGCCTCTAACTTCTATAGGGTGCGACCTACACCTATCAACGTTTGGAACATTCAAATGCTGTAACTTTTTACTGGAGCGTCATAAAATCTTGATATTTTGTGACAATAAAGTACTCGAGCCGCTAATCAATTTAAGTTATCGCTCATAGCTATGCTACCCTTGAGTCCCAAATCAAACACTGATAAAGCTTCAAATGGCCCTAACGGTGCATCCTACACCTATACGGTGCATCCTACACTATCAAAGTTTGCAACATTCAAATGCTTGTAACTTTTTACTGGAGCGTCATAAAACCTTGAAATTTTGTGACAATAAAGTACTCGAGCCTGCTATCAATTTAAGCTATCGGTCACAGCTATGCTACCCGTGAATCCCAAATCAAACACTGATAAAACTTCAGATGGCCCTAACTTTTATACGGTGCGTCCAACACCTATCAAAGTTAGAAACATTGAAGTTCTTGTAACTTTTTACTGGAGCGTAATAAAATCTTGAAATTTTGCGGCTATGAAGGACTCTTGACTCTTGTCAATTTAAGCTATCGCTCATAGCTATGCTATCCTTGAGTCCCAAATCAAACACTGATAAAACTTCAAATCGACCTAACTTCTATACGGTGCGTCCTATACCTATCAAAGTTTGCAAAAATCAAATGCTTGTAACTTTTTACTGGAGCGTCATAAAATCTTGAAATTTTGTGACAATGAACTCGAACCTCTTATCAATTTAAGTTATCGGTCATAGCTATGCTACCCATTAGTCCCAAATCAAACACTGATAAAATTTCAAATGGCTCTAACTTCTATACGGTGCGTCCTACACCTATCAAAGTTCTCAATTGCTTGTAACTTTTTACTGGAGCGTCATAAAATCTTGAAATTTTGTGAAAATAAAGTATTCGAGCCTCTTATCAATTTAAGCTATCGCTCATAGCTATGCTACCCTCGAGTTCCAAATCAAACATTGATAAAATTTCAAATGGCTCTAACTTCTATACGGTGCGTCCTACACCTATCAAAGTATTCAATTGCTTGTAACTTTTTACTGGAGCGTAATAAAATCTTGAAATTTTGTGGCAATGAAGTACTCTTGCTTCTTGTCAATTTAAGCTATCGCTCATAGCTATCGCTCATAGCTATGCCACCCTTGAGTCCCGAATGAAACACTGATAAAACTTCAAATTGACCTAACTTCTATCCGGTGCGTCCTATACCTATCAAAGTTTGCAACAATCAAATGCTTGTAACTTTTTACTGGAGCGTCATAAAATCTTGAAATTTTGTGACAATAAAGTACTCGAGCCTCTTGTCAATTTAAGCTATCGCTCATAGCTATGCTACCCTTGAGTCCCAAATCAAACATTGATAAAAATTCAAATGGCCCTAACTTCTGTACGGTGCGACCTATACTTAGGAAAATTTGCAAGATTGTAATGCTTGTAACTTTTTACTGGAGCGTAATAAAATCTTGAAATTTTGTGGCAATGAAGTACTCTTGCTTCTTGTCAATTTAAGCTATCGCTCATAGCTCCGCTCATAGCTATGCCACCCTTGAGTCCCAAATCAAACACTGATAAAACTTCAAATGGATCTAACTTCTATACGGTGCGTCCTACACCTATCAAAGTTTGCAGCATTCAAATGCTTGTTTTTTTTTACTGGAGCGTCATAAAATCTTGAAATTTTGTGAAAATAAAGTACTCGAGCCTCCTATAAATTTAAGGTATCGCTCATAGCTATACTACCCTTGAGTCCCAAATCAAACACTCAAAAAACTTCAAATGGCCCTAACTTCTATATGGTGAGTCCTATAAATACCACAGTTTGCAACATTCAAATGCTTGTAACTTTTTACTGGAGCGTTTTAAAACCTTTACATTTTGTGAAAATGATGTACTCGAGACTCTTATTAATTTAAGTTCACGCTCATAGCTATACTACCCTTGAGTCTGTAATCAAACACTGATAAAACATCAAATGGCTCTAACTTCTATACGGTGCGTCCTACATCTATCAAAGTTTGCAACATTCAAATGCTTGTAACTTTTTACTGGAGCGTTATAAAATTTTGAAATTTTGTGAGAATAAAGTACTCCAGCCTCTTGTCAATTTAAGATATCGTTCATAGCTATGTTACCCATGAGTCCCAAATCAAACACTGATAAAACTTCAAATGGCTCTAACTTCTATACGGTGCATCCTACATCCATCAATATTTGCAACATTCAAATGCTTGTAACTTTTCACTGGAGCGTTATAAAATCTTGAAATTTTGTGACAATAAAGTACTCGAGCCTCTTGCCAATTTAAGCTATCGTTCATAGCTATACTACCCTTGAGTCCCAAATCAAACACTGATAAAACTTCAAATGGCCCTAAATTCTGTAAGGTGCGTCCTATACCTATCAAGGTTTGCAATATTCAAATGCTTGTAACTTTTTACTGGAGCGTCAAAAAATCTTGAAATTTTGTGACAATGAAGTACTCGAGCCTCTTATCAATTTAATCTATCGCTCATAGTTATGCTTTTTTGAGTCCCAAATCAAACACTGATAAAACTTCAAATGGCCCTAACGGTGCATCCTACACCTATACGGTGCATCCTACACCCATCAATATTTGCAACATTCAAATGCTTGTAACTTTTCATTGGAGCGTTATAAAATCTTGAAATTTTGTGACAATAAAGTACTCGAGCCTCTTGTCAATTTAAGCTATCGTTCATAGCTATACTACCCTTGAGTCCCAAATCAAACACTGATAAAACTTCAAATGGCCCTAACTTCTATACGGTGCGTTCTACACCTATCAAGATTTGCAACTTTCAAATGCTTGTCACTTTTTACTGGAGGGTCAAAAAATCTTGAAATTTGTGAAAATAAACTACTCGAGCCTCTTATGAATTTAAGCTATCGCTCATAGATATGCTACCCTTGAGTCACAAATCAATCACTGAAAAACCTTCAAATGGCCCTAACTTCTATATGGTGAGTCCTATAAATACCAAAGTTTGCAACATTCAAATGCTTGTAACTTTTTACTGGAGCGCCTTAAAACCTTTAAATTTTGTGACAATAAAGTACTCGAGCTCTTGTCAATTTAAGTTATCGCTCATAGCTATCGCTCATAGCTATGCCACCCTTGAGTCCCGAATGAAACACTGATAAAACTTCAAATTGACCTAACTTCTATCCGGTGCGTCCTATACCTATCAAAGTTTGCAACAATCAAATGCTTGTAACTTTTTACTGGAGCGTCATAAAATCTTGAAATTTTGTGACAATAAAGTACTCGAACCTCTTGTCAATTTAAGCTATCGCTCATAGCTATGCTACCCTTGAGTCCCAAATCAACCATTGATAAAAATTGAAATGGCCCTAACTTCTGTACGGTGCGACCTATACTTAGGAAAATTTGTAAGATTGTAATGCTTGTAACTTTTTACTGGAGCGTAATAAATTCTTGAAATTTTGTGGCAATGAAGTACTCTTGCTTCTTGTCAATTTAAGCTATGGCTCATAGCTCCGCTCATAGCTATGCCACCCTTGAGTCTCAAATCAAATACTGATAAAACTTAAAATGGATCTAACTTCTATACGGTGCGTCCTACACCTATCAAAGTTTGCAGCATTCAAATGCTTGTTTTTTTTTACTGGAGCGTCGTAAAATCTTGAAAGTTTGTGAAAATAAAGTACTCGAGCCTCCTATAAATTTAAGGTATCGCTCATAGCTATACTACCCTTGAGTCCCAAATCAAACACTCAAAAAACTTCAAATGGCCCTAAATTCTATATGGTGAGTCCTATAAATACCACAGTTTGCAACATTCAAATGCTTGTAACTTTTTACTGGAGCGTTTTAAAACCTTTACATTTTGTGAAAATGAGGTACTCGAGCTTCTTATCAATTTAAGTTATCGTTCATAGCTATGTTACCCTTGAGTCCCAAATCAAACACTGATAAAACTTCAAATGGCCCTAACGGTGCATCCTACACCTATCAAAGTTTGCAATATTGAAATGCTTTAAACTTTTTACTGGAGCGTCTTAAAACCTTTAAATTTTGTGACAATGAAGTACTCGAGACTCTTATTAATTTAAGTTCACGCTCATAGCTATACTACCCTTGAGTCTGTAATCAAACACTGATAAAACATCAAATGGCTCTAACTTCTATACGGTGCGTCCTACATCTATCAAAGTTTGCAACATTCAAATGCTTGTAACTTTTTACTGGAGCGTTATAAAATTTTGAAATGTTGTGAGAATAAAGTACTCCAGCCTCTTGTCAATTTAAGATATCGTTCATAGCTATGTTACCCATGAGTCCCAAATCAAACACTGATAAAACTTCAAATGGCTCTAACTTCTATACGGTGCATCCTACATCCATCAATATTTGCAACATTCAAATGCTTGTAACTTTTCACTGGAGCGTTATAAAATCTTGAAATTTTGTGACAATAAAGTACTCGAGACTCTTGTCAATTTAAGCTATCGTTCATAGCTATACTACCCTTGAGTCCCAAATCAAACACTGATAAAACTTCAAATGGCCCTAAATTCTGTAAGGTGCATCCTACACCCATCAATATTTGCAACATTCAAATGCTTGTAACTTTTCACTGGAGCGTTATAAAATCTTGAAATTTTGTGACAATAAAATACTCGAGCCTCTTGTCAATTTAAGCTATCGTTTATAGCTATACTACCCTTGAATCCCAAATCAAACACTGATAAAACTTCAAATGGCCCTAACTTCTATACGGTGCGTTCTACACCTATCAAGATTTGCAACTTTCAAATGCTTGTCACTTTTTACTGGAGGGTCAAAAAATCTTGAAATTTGTGAAAATAAACTACTCGAGCCTCTTATGAATTTAAGCTATCGCTCATAGATATGCTACCCTTGAGTCACAAATCAATCACTGAAAAACCTTCAAATGGCCCTAACTTCTATATGGTGAGTCCTATAAATACCAAAGTTTGCAACATTCAAATGCTTGTAACTTTTTACTGGAGCGCCTTAAAACCTTAAAATTTTGTGACAATAAAGTACTCGAGCTCTTGTCAATTTAAGTTATCGCTCATAGCTATGCTACCCGTGAATCCCAAATCAAACACTGATAAAACTTCAAATGGCCCTACCTTTTATACGGTGCGTCCTAAACCTATCAAAGTTTGCAACATTGAAATGCTTGTAACTTTTTACTGGAGCGTAATAAAATCTTGCAATTTTTTGGCAATGAAGTACTCTTGCCTCTTGGCAATTTAAGCTATCGCTCATAGCTATGCTACCCTTGAGTCCCAAATGAAACAACGCTAAAACTTCAAATGGCCCTAAGTTGTATACGGTACGCCCTATACCTATCAAAATTCGCAACATTCAAATGCTTGAACCTCTTTACTACAGCGTCAGAAAATCATGAAATTTTGTGACAATGAAGTACTCTTACCTCTTGTCAATTTAAGCTATCGCTCATATCTATGCTACTCTTGAGTCCCAAATCAAACACTGAAAAAACCTCAAATGGACCTAGCTTCTATACGGTACGTTCTATACCTATCAAAGTTTGCAACAATAAAACGCTTGTAACTTTTTACTGGAGCGTTATAAAACCTTGAAATTTTGTAGCAATCGCGCCTCTTGTCACTTTAAACTATCGCTCATAGCATGCTACCCTTGAGTCCCAAAGGAAACACTGCTAAAACTTCGAATGGCCCTAACTTCTATACGGTGCCTCCTACACCTATCAAAGTTTGCAACATTCAAATGCTTGTAACTTTTTACTGGAGCGTAATAAAATCTTGAAATTTTGTGACAATAAAGTACTCGAGCCTCTTATCAATTTAAGCTATCGCTCATAGTTATGCTACCCTTGAGTCCCAAATCAAACACTGATCAAAATTCAAATGGCCCTAACGGTGCATCCTACACCTATACGGTGCATCTTACACCTATCGAAGTTTGCAATATTCAAATGCTTGTAATATTTTACTGAAGGGTCATAAAACCTTGAAATTTTGTGAGAATAAAGTACTCGAGCCTGTTATCAATTTAAGCTATCGCTCATAGCTATGCTACCCGTGAATCCCAAATCAAACACTGATAAAACTTCAAATGGCCCTAACGGTGCATCCTACACCTATCAAAGTTTGCAACATTCAAATGCTTCTTACTTTTTACTGGAGTGTCATAAAATCTTGAAATTTTGTGACATTGAAGTACTCTTGCCTCTTGTCAATTTAAGCTATCGCTCATAGCTATGCTACCCTTGCGTCCCAAATCAAACATTGATAAAACTTCAAATGGACCTAACTTCTATATGGTGCGTCCTATTCCTATCAAAGTTTGCAACAATCAAATGCTTGTAACTTTTTACTGGAGCGTCATAAAATCTTGAAATTTTGTGACAATGAACTCGAGCATCTTATCAATTTAAGTTATCGCTCATAGCTATGCTACCCATGAGTCCCAAATCAAACACTGATAAAATTTCAAATGGCCCTAACTTCTATACGGTGCGTCCTATACTTACGAAAATTTGCAAGATTCTAATGCTTGTAACTTTTTACTGGAGCGCCATAAAACCTTGAAATTTTGTGACAATAAAGTACTCGAGCCGCTTATCAATTTAAGTTATCGCTCATAGCTATGCTACCCTTGAGTCCCAAATCAAACACTGATAAAACTTCAAATGGCCCTAACGGTGCATCCTACACCTATACGGTGGATCCTACACTATCAAAGTTTGTAACATTGAAATGCTTGTAACTTTTTACTGGAGCGTAATAAAATCTTGAAATTTTGTGGCTATGAAGTACTCTTGCCTCTTGTCAATTTAAGCTATCGCTCATAGCTATGCTACCCTTGAGTCCCAAATCAAACACTGCTAAAACTTCAAATGGCCCTAAGTTCTATACGGTTACGTCCTATACCTATCAAAATTTACAACATTCAAATGCTTGTAACTCTTTACTACAGCGTCAGAAAATCTTGAAATTTTGTGACAATGAATTCGTGCCTCTTATCAATTTAAGCTATCGCTGATAGATATGCTACCCTTGAGTCACAAATCAAAAACTGAAAAAACTTCAAATGGCCCTAACTTCTATATGGTGAGTCCTATAAATACCAAAGTTTGCAACATTCAAATGTTTGTAACTTTTTACTGGAGCGTCATAAAATCTTGAAATTTTGTGAAAATAAACTATTCGAGCCTCTTATCAATTTAAGCTATCGCTCATAGATATGCTACCCTTGAGTCTCAAATCAAACACTGAAAAAACTTCAAATCGCCCTAACTTCTATATGGTGAGTCCTATAAATACCAAAGTTTGCAACATTCAAATGCTTGTAACTTTTTACTGGAGCGCCTTAAAACCTTAAAATTTTGTGACAATAAAGTACTCGAGCTCTTGTCAATTTAAGTTATCGCTCATAGCTATGCTACCCGTGAATCCCAAATCAAACACTGATAAAACTTCAAATGGCCCTACCTTTTATACGGTGCGTCCTAAACCTATCAAAGTTTGCAACATTGAAATGCTTGTAACTTTTTACTGGAGCGTAATAAAATCTTGCAATTTTTTGGCAATGAAGTACTCTTGCCTCTTGTCAATTTAAGCTATCGCTCATAGCTATGCTACCCTTGAGTCCCAAATGAAACAACACTAAAACTTCAAATGGCCCTAAGTTCTATACGGTACGCCCTATACCTATCAAAATTTGCAACATTCAAATGCTTGAACCTCTTTACTACAGCGTCAGAAAATCTTGAAATTTTGTGACAATGAAGTACTCTTACCTCTTGTCAATTTAAGCTATCGCTCATATCTATGCTACTCTTGAGTCCCAAATCAAACACTGAAAAAACCTCAAATGGACCTAGCTTCTATACGGTGCGTCCTATACCTATCAAAGTTTGCAACAATAAAACGCTTGTAACTTTTTACTGGAGCGTTATAAAACCTTGAAATTTTGTAACAATCGCGCCTCTTGTCACTTTAAACTATCGCTCATAGCATGCTACCCTTGAGTCCCAAATGAAACACTGCTAAAACTTCGAATGGCCCTAACTTCTATACGGTGCGTCCTACACCTATCAAAGTTTGCAACATTCAAATGCTTGTAACTTTTTACTGGAGCGTAATAAAATCTTGAAATTTTGTGTCAATAAAGTACTCGAGCCTCTTATCAATTTAAGCTATCGCTCATAGTTATGCTACCCTTGAGTCCCAAATCAAACACTGATCAAAATTCAAATGGCCCTAACGGTGCATCCTACACCTATACGGTGCATCTTACACCTATCGAAGTTTGCAATATTCAAATGCTTGTAATATTTTACTGAAGGGTCATAAAACCTTGAAATTTTGTGAGAATAAAGTACTCGAGCCTGTTATCAATTTAAGCTATCGCTCATAGCTATGCTACCCGTGAATCCCAAATCAAACACTGATAAAACTTCAAATGGCCCTAACGGTGCATCCTACACCTATCAAAGTTTGCAACATTCAAATGCTTCTTACTTTTTACTGGAGTGTCATAAAATCTTGAAATTTTGTGACATTGAAGTACTCTTGCCTCTTGTCAATTTAAGCTATCGCTCATAGCTATGCTACCCTTGCGTCCCAAATCAAACATTGATAAAACTTCAAATGGACCTAACTTCTATATGGTGCGTCCTATTCCTATCAAAGTTTGCAACAATCAAATGCTTGTAACTTTTTACTGGAGCGTCATAAAATCTTGAAATTTTGTGACAATGAACTCGAGCATCTTATCAATTTAAGTTATCGCTCATAGCTATGCTACCCATGAGTCCCAAATCAAACACTGATAAAATTTCAAATGGCCCTAACTTCTATACGGTTTGTCCTATACTTACGAAAATTTGCAAGATTCTAATGCTTGTAACTTTTTACTGGAGCGCCATAAAACCTTGAAATTTTGTGACAATAAAGTACTCGAGCCGCTTATCAATTTAAGTTATCGCTCATAGCTATGCTACCCTTGAGTCCCAAATCAAACACTGATAAAACTTCAAATGGCCCTAACGGTGCATCCTACACCTATACGGTGGATCCTACACTATCAAAGTTTGCAACATTGAAATGCTTGTAACTTTTTACTGGAGCGTAATAAAATCTTTAAATTTTGTGGCTATGAAGTACTCTTGCCTCTTGTCAATTTAAGCTATCGCTCATAGCTATGCTACCCTTGAGTCCCAAATCAAACACTGCTAAAACTTCAAATGGCCCTAAGTTCTATACGGTTACGTCCTATACCTATCAAAATTTACAACATTCAAATGCTTGTAACTCTTTACTACAGCGTCAGAAAATCTTGAAATTTTGTGACAATGAACTCGTGCCTCTTATCAATTTAAGCTATCGCTGATAGATATGCTACCCTTGAGTCACAAATCAAAAACTGAAAAAACTTCAAATGGCCCTAACTTCTATATGGTGAGTCCTATAAATACCAAAGTGTGCAACATTCAAATGCTTGTAACTTTTTACTGGAGCGTCATAAAATCTTGAAATTTTGTGAAAATAAACTATTCGAGCCTCTTATCAATTTAAGCTATCGCTCATAGATATGCTACCCTTGAGTCACAAATCAAACACTGAAAAAACTTCAAATCGCCCTAACTTCTATATGGTGAGTCCTATAAATACCAAAGTTTGCAACATTCAAATGCTTGTAACTTTTTACTGGAGCGCCTTAAAACCTTAAAATTTTGTGACAATAAAGTACTCGAGCTCTTGTCAATTTAAGTTATCGCTCATAGCTATGCTACCCGTGAATCCCAAATCAAACACTGATAAAACTTCAAATGGCCCTACCTTTTATACGGTGCGTCCTAAACCTATCAAAGTTTGCAACATTGAAATGCTTGTAACTTTTTACTGGAGCGTAATAAAATCTTGCAATTTTTTGGCAATGAAGTACTCTTGCCTCTTGTCAATTTAAGCTATCGCTCATAGCTATGCTACCCTTGAGTCCCAAATGAAACAACGCTAAAACTTCAAATGGCCCTAAGTTCTATACGGTACGCCCTATACCTATCAAAATTTGCAACATTCAAATGCTTGAACCTCTTTACTACAGCGTCAGAAAATCTTGAAATTTTGTGACAATGAAGTACTCTTACCTCTTGTCAATTTAAGCTATCGCTCATATCTATGCTACTCTTGAGTCCCAAATCAAACACTGAAAAAACCTCAAATGGACCTAGCTTCTATACGGTGCGTCCTATACCTATCAAAGTTTGCAACAATAAAACGCTTGTAACTTTTTACTGGAGCGTTATAAAACCTTGAAAGTTTGTAACAATCGCGCCTCTTGTCACTTTAAACTATCGCTCATAGCATGCTACCCTTGAGTCCCAAATGAAACACTGCTAAAACTTCGAATGGCCCTAACTTCTATACGGTGCGTCCTACACCTATCAAAGTTTGCAACATTCAAATGCTTGTAACTTTTTACTGGAGCGTAATAAAATCTTGAAATTTTGTGACAATAAAGTACTCGAGCCTCTTATCAATTTAAGCTATCGCTCATAGTTATGCTACCCTTGAGTCCCAAATCAAACACTGATCAAAATTCAAATGGCCCTAACGGTGCATCCCACACCTATACGGTGCATCTTACACCTATCGAAGTTTGCAATATTCAAATGCTTGTAATATTTTACTGAAGGGTCATAAAACCTTGATATTTTGTGAGAATAAAGTACTCGAGCCTGTTATCAATTTAAGCTATCGCTCATAGCTATGCTACCCGTGAATCCCAAATCAAACACTGATAAAACTTCAAATGGCCCTAACGGTGCATCCTACACCTATCAAAGTTTGCAACATTCAAATGCTTCTTACTTTTTACTGGAGTGTCATAAAATCTTGAAATTTTGTGACATTGAAGTACTCTTGCCTCTTGTCAATTTAAGCTATCGCTCATAGCTATGCTACCCTTGCGTCCCAAATCAAACATTGATAAAACTTCAAATGGACCTAACTTCTATATGGTGCGTCCTATTCCTATCAAAGTTTGCAACAATCAAATGCTTGTAACTTTTTACTGGAGCGTCATAAAATCTTGAAATTTTGTGACAATGAACTCGAGCATCTTATCAATTTAAGTTATCGCTCATAGCTATGCTACCCATGAGTCCCAAATCAAACACTGATAAAATTTCAAATGGCCCTAACTTCTATACGGTGCGTCCTATACTTACGAAAATTTGCAAGATTCTAATGCTTGTAACTTTTTACTGGAGCGCCATAAAACCTTGAAATTTTGTGACAATAAAGTACTCGAGCCGCTTATCAATTTAAGTTATCGCTCATAGCTATGCTACCCTTGAGTCCCAAATCAAACACTGATAAAACTTCAAATGGCCCTAACGGTGCATCCTACACCTATACGGTGGATCCTACACTATCAAAGTTTGCAACATTGAAATGCTTGTAACTTTTTACTGGAGCGTAATAAAATCTTGAAATTTTGTGGCTATGAAGTACTCTTGCCTCTTGTCAATTTAAGCTATCGCTCATAGCTATGCTACCCTTGAGTCCCAAATCAAACACTGCTAAAACTTCAAATGGCCCTAAGTTCTATACGGTTACGTCCTATACCTATCAAAATTTACAACATTCAAATGCTTGTAACTCTTTACTACAGCGTCAGAAAATCTTGAAATTTTGTGACAATGAACTCGTGCCTCTTATCAATTTAAGCTATCGCTGATAGATATGCTACCCTTGAGTCACAAATCAAAAACTGAAAAAACTTCAAATGGCCCTAACTTCTATATGGTGAGTCCTATAAATACCAAAGTGTGCAACATTCAAATGCTTGTAACTTTTTACTGGAGCGTCATAAAATCTTGAAATTTTGTGAAAATAAACTATTCGAGCCTCTTATCAATTTAAGCTATCGCTCATAGATATGCTACCCTTGAGTCACAAATCAAACACTGAAAAAACTTCAAATCGCCCTAACTTCTATATGGTGAGTCCTATAAATACCAAAGTTTGCAACATTCAAATGCTTGTAACTTTTTACTGGAGCGCCTTAAAACCTTAAAATTTTGTGACAATAAAGTACTCGAGCTCTTGTCAATTTAAGTTATCGCTCATAGCTATGCTACCCGTGAATCCCAAATCAAACACTGATAAAACTTCAAATGGCCCTACCTTTTATACGGTGCGTCCTAAACCTATCAAAGTTTGCAACATTGAAATGCTTGTAACTTTTTACTGGAGCGTAATAAAATCTTGCAATTTTTTGGCAATGAAGTACTCTTGCCTCTTGTCAATTTAAGCTATCGCTCATAGCTATGCTACCCTTGAGTCCCAAATGAAACAACGCTAAAACTTCAAATGGCCCTAAGTTCTATACGGTACGCCCTATACCTATCAAAATTTGCAACATTCAAATGCTTGAACCTCTTTACTACAGCGTCAGAAAATCTTGAAATTTTGTGACAATGAACTCGTGCCTCTTATCAATTTAAGCTATCGCTGATAGATATGCTACCCTTGAGTCACAAATCAAAAACTGAAAAAACTTCAAATGGCCCTAACTTCTATATGGTGAGTCCTATAAATACCAAAGTTTGCAACATTCAAATGTTTGTAACTTTTTACTGGAGCGTCATAAAATCTTGAAATTTTGTGAAAATAAACTATTCGAGCCTCTTATCAATTTAAGCTATCGCTCATAGATATGCTACCCTTGAGTCACAAATCAAACACTGAAAAAACTTCAAATCGCCCTAACTTCTATATGGTGAGTCCTATAAATACCAAAGTTTGCAACATTCAAATGCTTGTAACTTTTTACTGGAGCGCCTTAAAACCTTTAAACTTTGTGACAATAAAGTACTCGAGCTCTTGTCAATTGAAGTTATCGCTCATAGCTATGCTACCCGTGAATCCCAAATCAAACACTGATAAAATTTCAAATGGCCCTAACTTTTATACGGTGCGTCCTAAACCTATCAAAGTTTGCAACATTGAAATGCTTGTAACTTTTTACTGGAGCGTAATAAAATCTTGCAATTTTGTGGCAATGAAGTACTCTTGCCTCTTGTCAATTTAAGCTATCGCTCATAGCTATGCTACCCTTGAGTCCCAAATGAAACACTGCTAAAACTTCAAATGGCCCTAAGTTCTATACGGTACTTCCTATACCTATCAAAATTTGCAACATTCAAATTCTTGTAACTCTTTACTACAGCGTCAGAAAATCTTGAAATTTTGTGACAATGAACTCGTGTCTCTTATCAATTTAAGCTATCGCTGATAGATATGCTACCCTTGAGTCACAAATCAAACACTGAAAAAACTTCAAATGGCCCTAACTTCTATATGGTGAGTCCTATAAATACCAAAGTTTGCAACATTCAAATGTTTGTAACTTTTTACTGAAGCGTCATAAAATCTTGAAATTTTGTGAAAATAAACTATTCGAGCCTCTTATCAATTTAAGCTATCGCTCATAGCTATGCCACCCTTGAGTCCCAAATCAAACACTGATAAGACCTCAAATGGACCTAGCTTCTATACGGTGCGTCCTATACCTATCAAAGTTTGCAACAATAAAACGCTTGTAACTTTTTACTGGAGCGTTATAAAACCTTGAAATTTTGTAACAATAAAGTACTCGTGCCTCTTGTCACTTTAAACTATCGCTCATAGCATGCTACCCTTGAGTCCCAAATGAAACACTGCTAAAACTTCGAATGGCCCTAAAGTCTATACGGTGCGTCCTACACCTATCAAAGTTTGCAACATTCAAATGCTTGTAACTTTTTACTGGAGCGTAATAAAATCATGAAATTTTGTGACAATAAAGTACTCGAGCCTCTTATCAATTTAAGCTATCGCTCATAGTTATGCTACCCTTGAGTCCTAAATCAAACACTGATAAAAATTCAAATGGCCCTAACGGTGCATCCTACACCTATACGGTGCGTCTTACACCTATCAAAGTTTGCAATATTCAAATTCTTGTAATATTTTACTGAAGCGTCATAAAACCTTAAAATTTTTGTGAGAATAAAGTACTCGAGCCTGTTATCAATTTAAGCTATCGCTCATAGCTATGCTACCCGTGAATCCCAAATCAAACACTGATAAAACTTCAAATGGCCCTAACGGTGCATACTACACCTATCAAAGTTTGCAACATTCAAATGCTTCTTACTTTTTACTAGAGTGTCATAAAATCTTGAAATTTTGTGACAATGAAGTACTCTTGCCTCTTGTCAATTTAAGCTATCGCTCATAGCTATGCTACCCTTGCGTCCCAAATCAAACATTGATAAAACTTCAAATGGACCTACCTTCTATATGGTGCGTCCTATTCCTATCAAAGTTTGCAACAATCAAATGCTTGTAACTTTTTAATGGAGCGTCATAAAATCTTGAAATTTTGTGACAATGAACTCGAGCATCTTATCAATTTAAGTTATCGCTCATAGCTATGCTACCCATGAGTCCCAAATCAAACACTGATAAAATTTCAAATGGCCCTAACTTCTATACGGTGCGTCCTACACCTATTAAAGTATTCAAATGCTTGTAACTTTTTACTGGAGCGTAATAAAACCTTGAAATTTGGTGACAATAAAGTACCGGTGCGTCTTGTCAATTTAAGCTATCGCTCATAGCATGCTACCCTTGAGCCCCAAATCAAACACTGCTAAAACTTCAAATGGCCCGAACTTCTGTATGGTGCGACCTATACTTATGAAAATTTGCAAGATTCTAATGCTTGTAACTTTTTAATGGAGCGTCATAAAATCTTGAAATTTTGTGACAATGAACTCGAGCATCTTATCAATTTAAGTTATCGCTCATAGCTATGCTACCCATGAGTCCCAAATCAAACACTGATAAAATTTCAAATGGCCCTAACTTCTATACGGTGCGTCCTACACCTATCAAAGTATTCAAATGCTTGTAACTTTTTACTGGAGCGTAATAAAACCTTGAAATTTGGTGACAATAAAGTACAGGTGCGTCTTGTCAATTTAAGCTATCGCTCATAGCATGCTACCCTTGAGCCCCAAATCAAACACTGCTAAAACTTCAAATGGCCCGAACTTCTGTATGGTGCGAACTATACTTATGAAAATTTGCAAGATTCTAATGCTTGTAACTTTTTACTGGAGCGCCATAAAACCTTGAAATTTTGTGAAAATAAAGTACTCGAGCCGCTTATCAATTTAAGTTATCGCTCATATCTATGCTACCCGTGAGTCCCAAATCAAACACTGATAAAACTTCAAATGGCCCTAACGGTGCATCCTACACCTATACGGTGGATCCTACACTATCAAAGTTTGCAACATTCAAATGCTTGTAACTTTTTATTGGAGCGTCATAAAACCTTGAAATTTTGTGACAATAAAGTACTCGAGCCTGTTATCAATTTAAGCTATCGCTCATAGCTATGCTACCCGTGAATCCCAAATCAAACACTGATAAAACTTCAGATGGCCCTAACTTTTATACGGTGCGTCCTACACCTATCAAAGTTTGCAACATTGAAATGCTTGTAACTTTTTACTGGAGCCTAATAAAATCTTGAAATTTTGTGGCTATGACGTACTCTTGCCTCTTGTCAATTTAAGCTATCGCTCATAGCTATGCTACCCTTGAGTCCCAAATCAAACACTGATAAAACTCCAAATGGACCTAACTTCTGTAAGGTGCGTCCTACATCTATCAAAGTTTGCAACAATCGAATGCTTGTAACTTTTTACTGGAGCGTCATAAAATCTTGAAATTTTGTGACAATGAACTCGAGCCTCTTATCAATTTAAGTTATCGCTCATAGCTATGAGTCCCAAATCAAACACTGATAAAATTTCAAATGGTTCTAACTTCTATACGGTGCGTCCTACACCTATCAAATTATTCAAATGCATGTAACTTTTTACTGCAGCGTCATAAAATCTTGAAATTTTGTGAAAATAAAGTACTCGAGCTCTTGTCAATTGAAGTTATCGCTCATAGCTATGCTACCCGTGAATCCCAAATCAAACACTGATAAAATTTCAAATGGCCCTAACTTTTATACGGTGCGTCCTACACCTACCAAAGTTTGCAACTTGTAAATGCTTGTAACTTTTTACTGGAGCGTAATAAAATCTTGAAATTTTGTGACAATAAAGTACTCGAGCCTCTTATCAATTTAAGCTATCGCTCATAATTATGCTACCCTTGAGTCCCAAATCAAACACTGATAAAACTTCAAATGGCCCTAACGGTGCATCCTACACCTATACGGTGAAAGCCTGTTATCAATTTAAGCTATCGCTCGTAGCTTTGCTACCCGTGAATTCCAAATCAAACACTGATAAAACTTCAAATGACCCTAACTTTTATACGGTGCGTCCTATACCTATCAAAGTTTGCAACAATCAAATGCTTGTAACTTTTTACTGGAGCGTCATCAAATCTTGAACTTTTGTGACAATGAAGTACTCTTGCCTCTTGTCAATTTAAGCTATCGCTCATAGCTTTGCTACCCTTGAGTCCCAAATCAAACACTGTTAAAACTTCAAATGGACCTAACTTCTATACGGTGCGTCCTATACCTATCAAAGTTTGCAAAAATCTAATGCTTGTAACTTTTTACTGGAGCGTCATAAAATCTTGAAATTTTGTGACAATGAACTCGAGCCTGTTATCAATTTAAGTTATCTCTCATAGCTATTCTACCCACTAGTCCCAAATCAAACACTGATAAAATTTCAAACGGCTCTAACTTCTATACGGAGCGTCCAACACATATCAAAATTTGCAACTTTCAAATGCTTGTAACTTTTCACTGGAGGGTCAAAAAACCTTGAAATTTTGTGAAAATAAAGTATTCGAGCCTCTTATTAATTTAAGCTATCGCTCATAGCTATGCTACCCTTGAGTCCCAAATCAAAAAGTGATAAAACTTCAAATGGCTCTAAATTCTATACGGTGCCTCCTACACCTATCAAAGTATTCAAATGCTTGTAACTTTTTACTGGAGCGCCATAAAACCTTGAAATTTTGTGACAATAAAGTACTCGAGCCGCTTAACAATTTAAGTTATCGCTCATAGCTATGCTACCCTTGAGTCCCAAATGAAACACTGATAAAACTTCAAATGGCCCTAACGGTGCATCTTATACCTATACGGTGAATCCTACACTATCAAAGTTTGCAACATTCAAATGCTTGTAACGTTTTACTGGAGCGTCATAAAATCTTGAAATTTTGTGAAAATAAAGTATTCGAGCCTCTTATCAATTTAAGCTATCGCTCATAGCATGCTACCCTTGAGTCCCAAATCAAAAATTGATAAAACTTCAAGTGGCCCTAACGGTGCATCCTACACCTATACGGTGCATCCTACACTATCAAAGTTTGCAACATTCAAATGCTTCTCACTTTTTACTGGAGCGTCATAATACCTTGAAATTTTGTGACAATAAAGTACTCGAGCCTGTTGTCAATTTAAGCTATCGGTCATAGCTATGCTACCCGTGAATCCCAAATCAAACACTGATAAAACTTCAGATGGCCCTAAATTTTATACGGTGCGTCCAACACCTATCAAAGTTTGCAACTATCGCTCATATCTATGCTACCCTTGAGTCCTAAATCAAACACTGATAAAACTTCAAATGGTCTTAACTTCTATACGTCGGGTAGTATACCTATCAAAGTTTGCAACATTCAAATGCTTGTAACTTTTTACTGGAGCGTAATAAAATCTTGAAATTTTGTGGCTATGAAGTACTCTTGCCTCTTGTCAATTTAAGCTATCGCTCATAGCTATGCTACCCTTGAGTCCCAAATCAAACACTGATAGAACTTCAAATGCACCTAACTTCTATACGGTGCGTCCTATACCTATCATAGTTTGCAAAAATGAAATGCTTGTAACTTTTTACTGGAGCGTCATAAAATCTTGCAATTTTGTGGCAATGAACTCGAGCCTGTTATCAATTTAAGTTATCCCTCATAGCTATGCTACCCATGAGTCCCAAATCAAACTATGATAAAATTTCAAATGGCTGTAACTTCTATACGGAGCGTCCAACACCTATCAAAATTTGCAACTTTCAAATGCTAGTAACTTTTCACTGGAGGGTCAAAAAACCTTGAAATTTGTGAAAATAAACTACTCGAGCCTCTATTCAATTTAAGCTATCGCTCATATCTATGCTACCCTTGAGTCCTAAATCAAACACTGATAAAACTTCAAATGGTCTTAACTTCTATACGTCGGGTAGTATACCTATCAAAGTTTGCAACATTCAAATGCTTGTAACTTTTTACTGGAGCGTCATAAAATCTTGAAATTTTGTGACAATAAAGTAATCGAGCCTCTTATCAATTTAAGCTATCGCTCATAGCATGCTACCCTTGAGTCCCAAATCAAACACTGCTAAAACTTCAAGTGGCCCTAACGGTGCATCCTACACCTATACGGTGCATCCTACACTATCAAAGTTTGCAACATTCAAATGCTTCTAACTTTTTACTGGAGCGTCATAAAACCTTGAAATTTTGTGACAATAAAGTACTCGAGCCTGTTGTCAATTTAAGCTATCGGTCATAGCTATGCCACCCGTGAATCCCAAATCAAACACTGATAAAACTTCAGATGGCCCTAAATTTTATACGGTGCGTCCAACACCTATCAAAGTTTGCAACATTGAAATGCTTGTAACTTTTTACTGGAGCGTAATAAAATCTTGAAATTTTGTGGCTATGAAGTACTCTTGCCTCTTGTCAATTTAAGCTATCGCTCATAGCTATGCTACCCTTGAGTCCCAAATCAAACACTGATAGAACTTCAAATGCACCTAACTTCTATACGGTGCGTCCTATACCTATCAAAGTTTGCAAAAATGAAATGCTTGTAACTTTTTACTGGAGCGTCATAAAATCTTGCAATTTTGTGGCAATGAACTCGAGCCTGTTATCAATTTAAGTTATCCCTCATAGCTATGCTACCCATGAGTCCCAAATCAAACTATGATAAAATTTCAAATGGCTGTAACTTCTATACGGAGCGTCCAACACCTATCAAAATTTGCAACTTTCAAATGCTAGTAACTTTTCACTGGAGGGTCAAAAAACCTTGAAATTTGTGAAAATAAACTACTCGAGCCTCTATTCAATTTAAGCTATCGCTCATATCTATGCTACCCTTGAGTCCTAAATCAAACACTGATAAAACTTCAAATGGTCTTAACTTCTATACTTCGGGTAGTATACCTATCAAAGTTTGCAACATTCAAATGCTTGTAACTTTTTACTGGAGCGTCATAAAATCTTGAAATTTTGTGACAATAAAGTAATCGAGCCTCTTATCAATTTAAGCTATCGCTCATAGGATGCTACCCTTGAGTCCCAAATCAAACACTGCTAAAACTTCAAGTGGCCCTAACGGTGCATCCTACACCTATACGGTGCATCCTACACTATCAAAGTTTGCAACATTCAAATGCTTCTAACTTTTTACTGGAGCGTCATAAAACCTTGAAATTTTGTGACAATAAAGTACTCGAGCCTGTTGTCAATTTAAGCTATCGGTCATAGCTATGCTACCCGTGAATCCCAAATCAAACACTGATAAAACTTCAGATGGCCCTAAATTTTATACGGTGCGTCCAACACCTATCAAAGTTTGCAACATTGAAATGCTTGTAACTTTTTACTGGAGCGTAATAAAATCTTGAAATTTTGTGGCTATGAAGTACTCTTGCCTCTTGTCAATTTAAGCTATCGCTCATAGCTATGCTACCCTTGAGTCCCAAATCAAACACTGATAGAACTTCAACTGCACCTAACTTCTATACGGTGCGTCCTATACCTATCAAAGTTTGCAAAAATGAAATGCTTGTAACTTTTTACTGGAGCGTCATAAAATCTTGCAATTTTGTGGCAATGAACTCGAGCCTGTTCCCAAATCAAACACTGATAAAACTTCAAATGGCCCTAACGATGCATCCTACACCTATACGGTGCATCCTACACCTATCAAAGTTTGCAACTTTCAAATGCTTGTAACTTTTCACTGGAGGGTCAAAAAACCTTGAAATTTGTGAAAATAAACTACTCGAGCCTCTATTCAATTTAAGCTATCGCTCATAGCTATGCTACCCATGAGTCCTAAATCAAACACTGATAAAACTTCAAATGGCCTTAACTTCTATACGTCGGGTCCTATACCTAACAAAGTTTGCAATATTTAAATGCTTGTAACTTTTTACTGGAGCGTCATAAAATCTTGAAATTTTGTGACAATGAACTCGAGCCTCTTTTCAATTTAAGTTATCGCTCATAGCTATGCTACCCATGAGTCCCAAATCAAACACTGATAAAATTTCAAATGGCTCTAACTTCTATACGTTGCGTCCTACACCTATCAAAGTATTCAAATGTTTGTAACTTTTTACTGGAGCGTCATAAAATCTTGAAATTTTGTGAAAATAAAGTATTCGAGCCTCTTATCAATTTAAGCTATCGCTCATAGCTATGCTACCCTTGAGTCCCAAATCAAAAATTGATAAAACTTCAATTGGCTCTAAATTCTCTACGGGCGTCCTCCAACTATCAAAGTATTCAAATGCTTGTAACTTTTTACTGGAGCGTAATAAAACCTTGAAATTTGGTGACAATAAAGTACTCGTGCCTCTTGTCAATTTAAGCTATCGCTCATAGCTACCCTTGAGTTCCAAATTAAACACTGCTAAAACTTCAAATGGGCCTAACTTCTGTACGGTGCGACCTATACTTACGAAAATTTGCAAGATTCTAATGCTTGTAACTTTATACTGGAGCGCCATAAAACCTTGCAATTTTGTGACAATAAAGTACTCGAGCCTGTTATCAATTTAAGCTATCGCTCATAGCTATGCTACCCGTGAATCCCAAATCAAAAACTGATAAAACTTCAGATGGCCCTAACTTTTATAGGGTGCGTCCAACACCTATCAAAGTTTGCAACATTGAAATGCTTGTAACTTTTTACTGGAGCGTCATAAAATCTTGAAATTTTGTGACAATGAATTACTCTTGCCTCTTGTCCATTTAAGCTATCGCTCATAGCTATGCTACCCTTGAGTCCCAAATCAAACACTGATAGAACTTCAAATGCACCTAATTTCTATACGGTGCGTCCTATACCTATCAAAGTTTGCAAAAATCAAATGCTTGTAACTTTTTACTGGAGCGTCATAAAATCTTGAAATTTTGTGGCAATGAACTCGAGCCTGTTATCAATTTAAGTTATGGCTCATAGCTATGCTACCCATGAGTCCCAAATCAAACTCTGATAAAATTTCAAATTTCTGTAACTTCTATACCGAGCGTCCAACACCTATCAAAATTTGCAACTTTCAAATGCTTGTAACTTTTCACTGGAGGGTCAAAAAACCTTGAAATTTGTGAAAATAAACTACTCGAGCCTCTATTCAATTTAAGCTATCGCTCATAGCTATGCTACCCATGAGTCCTAAATCAAACACTGATAAAACTTCAAATGGCCTTAACTTCAATACGTCGGGTCCTATACCTATCAAAGTTTGCAACATTCAAATGTTGTAACTTTTTACTTTAGCGTCATAAAATCTTGAAATTTTGTGACAATAAAGTAATCGAGCATCTTACCAATTTAATCTATCGCTCATAGATATTCTACCGTTGAGTCCCAAATCAAACACTGATAAAACTTCAAATGGCCCTAACGGTGCATCCTACACCTATACGGTGCATCCTACACCCATCAAAGTTTGCAACATTCAAATACTTGTAACTTTTTACTGGAGCGTCATAAAATCTTGAAATTTTGTGACAATGAACTCGAGCCTCTTATCAATTTAAGTTATAGCTCATAGCTATGCTACCCATGAGTCCCAAATCAAATACTGATAAAATTTCAAATGGCTCTAACTTCTATACGGTGCGTCCTCCACTTATCAAAGTATTCAAATGCTTGTAAATTTTTACTGGAGCGTCATAAAATCTTGAAATTTTATGAAAATAAAGTACTCGTGCCTCTTGTCAATTGAAGCAATCGCTCATAGCTATGCTACCCTTGAGTCCCAAATAGAAAATTGATAAAACTTCAAATGGCTCTAAATTCTGTACGGTGGGACCTATACTTACGAAAATTTGCAAGATTCTAATGCTTGTAACTTTTTACTGGAGCGCCATAAAACCTTGCAATTTTGTGACAATAAAGTACTCGAGCCGCTTAACAATTTAAGTTATCGCTCATAGCTATGCTACCCTTGAGTCCCAAATCAAACACTGATAAACCTTCAGATGGCCCTAACTTTTATACGGTGCGTCCAACACCTATCAAAGTTTGCATAATTGAAATGCTTCTAACTTTTTACTGGAGCGTCATAAAACCTTGAAATTTTGGGACAATAAAGTACTCGAGCCTGTTATCAATTTAAGCTATCGCTCATAGCTATGCTACCCGTGAGTCCCAAATCAAAAACTGATAAAACTTCAGATGGCCCTAACTTTTATACGGTGCGTCCAACACCTATCAAAGTTTGCAACATTGAAATGCTTGTAACTTTTTACTGGAGCGTCATAAAATCTTGAAATTTTGTGACAATGAATTACTCTTGCCTCTTGTCCATTTAAGCTATCGCTCATAGCTATGCTACCCTTGAGTCCCAAATCAAACACTGATAGAACTTCAAATGCACCTAATTTCTATACGGTGCGTCCTATACCTATCAAAGTTTGCAAAAATCAAATGCTTGTAACTTTTTACTGGAGCGTCATAAAATCTTGAAATTTTGTGACAATAAAGTACTCGAGCCGCTTAACAATTTAAGTTATCGCTCATAGCTATGCTACCCTTGAGTCCCAAATCAAACACTGATAAACCTTCAGATGGCCCTAACTTCTATACGGAGCGTCCAACACCTATCAAAATTTGCAACTTTCAAATGCTTGTAACTTTTCACTGGAGGGTCAAAAAACCTTGAAATTTGTGAAAATAAACTACTCGAGCCTCTATTCAATTTAAGCTATCGCTATAGCTATGCTACCCATGAGTCCTAAATCAAACACTGATAAAACTTCAAATGGTCTTAACTTCTATACGTCGGGTCCTATACCTATCAAAGTTTGCAACATTCAAATGCTTGTAACTTTTTACTTTAGCTTCATAAAATCTTGAAATTTTGTGACAATAAAGTAATCGAGCATCTTATCAATTTAAGCTATCGCTCATAGATATGCTACCGTTGAGTCCCAAATCAAACACTGATAAAACTTCAAATGGCCCTAACGGTGCATCCTACACCTATACGGTGCATCCTACACCTATCAAAGTTTGCAACATTCAAATACTTGTAACTTTTTACTGGAGCGTCATAAAACCTTGAAATTTTGTGACAATGAACTCGAGCCTCTTATCAATTTAAGTTATCGCTCATAGCTATGCTACCCATGAGTCCCAAATCAAACACTGATAAAATTTCAAATGGCTCTAACTTCTATACGGTGCGTCCTACACTTATCAAAGTATTCAAATGCTTGTAACTTTTTACTGGAGCGTCATAAAATCTTGAAATTTTGTGAAAATAAAGTATTCGAGCCTCTTATCAATTTAAGCTATCGCTCATAGCTATGCTACCCTTGAGTCCCAAATAGAAAGTTGATAAAACTTCAAATGGCTCTAAATTCTATACGGTGCGTTCTACACCTATCAAAGTATTCAAATGCTTGTAACTTTTTACTGGAGCGTAATAAAACCTTCAAATTTGGTGACAATAAAGTACTCGTGCCTCTTGTCAATTTAAGCTATCGCTCATAGCATGCTACCCTTGAGTCCCAAATTAAACACTGCTAAAACTTCAAATGGCCCTAACTTCTGTACGGTGCGACCTATACTTACGAAAATTTGCAAGATTCTAATGCTTGTAACTTTTTACTGGAGCGCCATAAAACCTTGCAATTTTGTGACAATAAAGTACTCGGCCGCTTAACAATTTAAGTTATCGCTCATAGCTATGCTACCCTTGAGTCCCAAATCAAACACTGATAAACCTTCAGATGGCCCTAACTTTTATGCGGTGCGTCCAACACCTATCAAAGTTTGCATAATTGAAATGCTTCTAACTTTTTACTGGACCGTCATAAAACCTTGAAATTTTGTGACAATAAAGTACTCGAGCCTGTTATCAATTTAAGCTATCGCTCATAGCTATGCTACCCGTGAATCCCAAATCAAAAACTGATAAAACTTCAGATGGCCCTAACTTTTATAGGGTGCGTCCAACACCTATCAAAGTTTGCAACATTGAAATGCTTGTAACTTTTTACTGGAGCGTCATAAAATCTTGAAATTTTGTGACAATGAATTACTCTTGCCTCTTGTCCATTTAAGCTATCGCTCATAGCTATGCTACCCTTGAGTCCCAAATCAAACACTGATAAACCTTCAGATGGCCCTAACTTTTATGCGGTGCGTCCAACACCTATCAAAGTTTGCATAATTGAAATGCTTCTAACTTTTTACTGGACCGTCATAAAACCTTGAAATTTTGTGACAATAAAGTACTCGAGCCTGTTATCAATTTAAGCTATCGCTCATAGCTATGCTACCCGTGAATCCCAAATCAAAAACTGATAAAACTTCAGATGGCCCTAACTTTTATAGGGTGCGTCCAACACCTATCAAAGTTTGCAACATTGAAATGCTTGTAACTTTTTACTGGAGCGTCATAAAATCTTGAAATTTTGTGACAATGAATTACTCTTGCCTCTTGTCCATTTAAGCTATCGCTCATAGCTATGCTACCCTTGAGTCCCAAATCAAACACTGATAGAACTTCAAATGCACCTAATTTCTATACGGTGCGTCCTATACCTATCAAAGTTTGCAAAAATCAAATGCTTGTAACTTTTTACTGGAGCGTCATAAAATCTTGAAATTTTGTGGCAATGAACTCGAGCCTGTTATCAATTTAAGTTATGGCTCATAGCTATGCTACCCATGAGTCCCAAATCAAACTCTGATAAAATTTCAAATGGCTGTAACTTCTATACGGAGCGTCCAACACCTATCAAAATTTGCAACTTTCAAATGCTTGTAACTTTTCACTGGAGGGTCAAAAAACCTTGAAATTTGTGAAAATAAACTACTCGAGCCTCTATTCAATTTAAGCTATCGCTCATAGCTATGCTACCCATGAGTCCTAAATCAAACACTGATAAAACTTCAAATGGCCTTAACTTCAATACGTCGGGTCCTATACCTATCAAAGTTTGCAACATTCAAATGTTGTAACTTTTTACTTTAGCGTCATAAAATCTTGAAATTTTGTGACAATAAAGTAATCGAGCATCTTACCAATTTAATCTATCGCTCATAGATATTCTACCGTTGAGTCCCAAATCAAACACTGATAAAACTTCAAATGGCCCTAACGGTGCATCCTACACCTATACGGTGCATCCTACACCCATCAAAGTTTGCAACATTCAAATACTTGTAACTTTTTACTGGAGCGTCATAAAATCTTGAAATTTTGTGACAATGAACTCGAGCCTCTGATCAATTTAAGTTATAGCTCATAGCTATGCTACCCATGAGTCCCAAATCAAACACTGATAAAATTTCAAATGGCTCTAACTTCTATACGGTGCGTCCTACACTTATCAAAGAATTCAAATGCTTGTAAATTTTTACTGGAGCGTCATAAAATCTTGAAATTTTATGAAAATAAAGTACTCGTGCCTCTTGTCAATTGAAGCTATCGCTCATAGCTATGCTAACCTTGAGTCCCAAATAGAAAATTGATAAAACTTCAAATGGCTCTAAATTCTGTACGGTGCGACCTATACTTACGAAAATTTGCAAGATTCTAATGCTTGTAACTTTTTACTGGAGCGCCATAAAACCTTGAAATTTTGTGACAATAAAGTACTCGAGCCGCTTATCAATTTAAGTTATCGCTCATAGCTATGCTACCCTTGAGTCCCAAATCAAACACTGATAAAACTTCAGATGGCCCTAACTTTTATACGGTGCGTCCAACACCTATCAAAGTTTGCAACATTGAAATGCTTGTAACTTTTTACTGGAGCGTCATAAAATCTTGAAATTTTGTGACAATGAATTACTCTTGCCTCTTGTCCATTTAAGCTATCGCTCATAGCTATGCTACCCTTGAGTCCCAAATCAAACACTGATAGAACTTCAAATGCACCTAATTTCTATACGGTGCGTCCTATACCTATCAAAGTTTGCAAAAATCAAATGCTTGTAACTTTTTACTGGAGCGTCATAAAATCTTGAAATTTTGTGGCAATGAACTCGAGCCTGTTATCAATTTAAGTTATGGCTCATAGCTATGCTACCCATGAGTCCCAAATCAAACTCTGATAAAATTTCAAATGGCTGTAACTTCTATACGGAGCGTCCAACACCTATCAAAATTTGCAACTTTCAAATGCTTGTAACTTTTCACTGGAGGGTCAAAAAACCTTGAAATTTGTGAAAATAAACTACTCGAGCCTCTATTCAATTTAAGCTATCGCTCATAGCTATGCTACCCATGAGTCCTAAATCAAACACTGATAAAACTTCAAATGGCCTTAACTTCAATACGTCGGGTCCTATACCTATCAAAGTTTGCAACATTCAAATGTTGTAACTTTTTACTTTAGCGTCATAAAATCTTGAAATTTTGTGACAATAAAGTAATCGAGCATCTTACCAATTTAATCTATCGCTCATAGATATTCTACCGTTGAGTCCCAAATCAAACACTGATAAAACTTCAAATGGCCCTAACGGTGCATCCTACACCTATACGGTGCATCCTACACCCATCAAAGTTTGCAACATTCAAATACTTGTAACTTTTTACTGGAGCGTCATAAAATCTTGAAATTTTGTGACAATGAACTCGAGCCTCTGATCAATTTAAGTTATAGCTCATAGCTATGCTACCCATGAGTCCCAAATCAAACACTGATAAAATTTCAAATGGCTCTAACTTCTATACGGTGCGTCCTACACTTATCAAAGAATTCAAATGCTTGTAAATTTTTACTGGAGCGTCATAAAATCTTGAAATTTTATGAAAATAAAGTACTCGTGCCTCTTGTCAATTGAAGCTATCGCTCATAGCTATGCTAACCTTGAGTCCCAAATAGAAAATTGATAAAACTTCAAATGGCTCTAAATTCTGTACGGTGCGACCTATACTTACGAAAATTTGCAAGATTCTAATGCTTGTAACTTTTTACTGGAGCGCCATAAAACCTTGCAATTTTGTGACAATAAAGTAGAGCCGCTTATCAATTTAAGTTATCGCTCATAGCTATGCTACCCTTGAGTCCCAAATCAAACACTGATAAAACTTCAGATGGCCCTAACTTTTATACGGTGCGTCCAACACCTATCAAAGTTTGCAACATTGAAATGCTTGTAACTTTTTACTGGAGCGTCATAAAATCTTGAAATTTTGTGACAATGAATTACTCTTGCCTCTTGTCCATTTAAGCTATCGCTCATAGCTATGCTACCCTTGAGTCCCAAATCAAACACTGATAGAACTTCAAATGCACCTAATTTCTATACGGTGCGTCCTATACCTATCAAAGTTTGCAAAAATCAAATGCTTGTAACTTTTTACTGGAGCGTCATAAAATCTTGAAATTTTGTGGCAATGAACTCGAGCCTGTTATCAATTTAAGTTATGGCTCATAGCTATGCTACCCATGAGTCCCAAATCAAACTCTGATAAAATTTCAAATGGCTGTAACTTCTATACGGAGCGTCCAACACCTATCAAAATTTGCAACTTTCAAATGCTTGTAACTTTTCACTGGAGGGTCAAAAAACCTTCAAATTTGTGAAAATAAACTACTCGAGCCTCTATTCAATTTAAGCTATCGCTCATAGCTATGCTACCCATGAGTCCTAAATCAAACACTGATAAAACTTCCAATGGCCTTAACTTCTATACGTCGGGTCCTATACCTATCAAAGTTTGCAACATTCAAATGCTTGTAACTTTTTACTTTAGCGTCATAAAATCTTGAAATTTTGTGACAATAAAGTAATCGAGCATCTTATCAATTTAAGCTATCGCTCATAGATATGCTACCGTTGAGTCCCAAATCAAACACTGATAAAACTTCAAATGGCCCTAACGGTGCATCCTACACCTATACGGTGCATCCTACACCTATCAAAGTTTGCAACATTCAAATACTTGTAACTTTTTACTGGAGCGTCATAAAATCTTGAAATTTTGTGACAATGAACTCGAGCCTCTTATCAATTTAAGTTATCGCTCATAGCTATGCTACCCATGAGTCCCAAATCAAACACTGATAAAATTTCAAATGGCTCTAACTTCTATACGGTGCGTCCTACACTTATCAAAGTATTCAAATGCTTGTAACTTTTTACTGGAGCGTCATAAAATCTTGAAATTTTGTGAAAATAAAATATTCGAGCCTCTTATCAATTTAAGCTATCGCTCATAGCTATGCTACCCTTGAGTCCCAAATAGAAAATTGATAAAACTTCAAATGGCTCTAAATTCTATACGGTGCGTCCTACACCTATCAAAGTATTCAAATGCTTGTAACATTTTACTGGAGCGTAATAAAAGCTTGAAATTTGGTGACAATAAAGTACTCGTGCCTCTTGTCAATTTAAGCTATCGCTCATAGCATGCTACCTTTGAGTCCCAAATTAAACACTGCTAAAATTTCAAATGGCTCTAACTTCTGTACGGTGCGACCTATGCTTAGGAAAATTTGCAAGATTCTAATGCTTGTAACTTTTTACTGGAGCGCCATAAAACCTTGAAATTTTGTGACAATAAATTACTCGAGCCTGTTATCAATTTAAGCTATTTCTCACAGCTATGCTACCCGTGAATCCCAAATCAAACACTGATAATAACACCTTCAGATGGCCCTAACTTTTATACGGTGCGTCCAACACCTATCAAAGTTTGCAACAATCAAAGGCTTGTAACTTTTTACTGGAGCGTCATAAAATCTTGAACTTTGTGACAATGAAGTACTCTTGCCTCTTGTCCATTTAAGCTATCGCTCATAGCTATGCTACCCTTGAGTCCCAAATCAAACACTGATAGAACTTCAAATGCACCTAATTTCTATACGGTGCGTCCTATACCCATCAAAGTTTGCAAAAATCAAATGCTTGTAACTTTTTACTGGAGCGTCATAAAATCTTGAAATTTTGTGGCAATGAACTCGAGCCTGTTATCAATTTAAGTTATGGCTCATAGCTATGCTACCCATGAGTCCCAAATCAAACTCTGATAAAATTTCAAATGGCTCTAACTTCTATACGGAGCGTCCAACACCTATCAAAATTTGCAACTTTCAAATGCTTGTAACTTTTCACCGGAGGGTCAAAAAACCTTAAAATTTGTGAAATTAAACTACTCGAGCCTCTGGTCAATTTAAACTATCGCTCATAGCTATGCTACCCTTGAGTCCTAAATCAAACACTGATAAAACTTTAAATGGCCTTAACTTCTATACGTCGGGTCCTATACCTATCAAAGTTTGCAATATTCAAATGCTTGTACCTTTTTACTGGAGCGTCATAAAATCTTGAAATTTTGTGAAAATAAAGTATTCGAGCCTCTTATCAATTTAAGCTATCGCTCATAGCGATGCTACCCTTGAGTCCCAAATCAAAAATTGATAAAACTTCAAATGGCTCTAAATTCTATACGGTGCGTCCTACACCTATCAAAGTATTCAAATGCTTGTAAGTTTTTACTGGAGCGTAATAAAACCTTGAAATTTGGTGACAATAAAGTACTCGTGCCTCTTCTCAATTTAAGCTACCGCTCATAGCTACCCTTGAGTCCCAAATTAAACACTGCGAAAACTTCAAATGGGCCTAACTTCTGTACGGTGCGACCTTAACTTACGAAAATTTGCAAGATTCTAATGCTTGTAACTTTTTACTGGAGCGCCATAAAACCTTCAAATTTTGTGACAATAAAGTACTCGAGCCTGTTATCAATTTAAGCTATCGCTCACAGCTATGCTACCCGGGAATCCCAAATCAAACACTGATAATAACACCTTCAGATGGCCCTAACTTTTATACGGTGCGTCCAACACCTATCAAAGTTTGCAACAATCAAATGCTTGTAACTTTTTACTGGAGCGTCACAAAATCTTGAACTTTTGTGACAATGAAGTACTCTTGCCTCTTGTCCATTTAAGCTATCGCTCATAGCTATGCTACCCTTGAGTCCCAAATCAAACACTGATAGAACTTCAAATGCACCTAACTTCTATACGGTGCGTCCTATACCTATCAAAGTTTGCAAAAATCAAATGCTTGTAACTTTTTACTGGAGCGTCATAAAATCTTGAAATTTTGTGACAATGAACTCGAGCCTGTTATCAATTTAAGTTATCCCTCTATCCCTATGCTACCCATGAGTCCCAAATCAAACTCTGATAAAATTTCAAATGGCTCTAACTTCTATACGGAGCGTACAACACCTATAAAAATTTGCAACTTTCAAATGCTTGTAACTTTTCACTGGAGGGTCAAACAACTTTGAAATTTGTGAAAATAAACTACTCGAGCCTCTGGTCAATTTAAGCTATCGCTCATAGCTATGCCACCCATGAGTCCTAAATCAAACACTGATAAAACTTCAAATGGCCTTAACTTATATACGTCGGGTGCTATACCTATCAAAGTTTGCAACATTCAAATGATTGTAACTTTTTACTGGAGCGTCATAAAATCTTGAAATTTTGTGGCAATGAACTCGAGCCTGTTATCAATTTAAGTTATGGCTCATAGCTATGCTACCCATGAGTCCCAAATCAAACTCTGATAAAATTTCAAATGGCTCTAACTTCTATACGTAGCGTCCAACACCTATCAAAGTTTGCACCATTCAAATACTTGTAACTTTTTACTGGAGCGTCATAAGATCTTGAAATTTTGTGACAATGAACTCGAGCCTCTTATCAATTTAAGTTATCGCTCATAGCTATGCTACCCATGAGTCCCAAATCAAACACTGATAAAATTTCAAATGGCTCTAACTTCTATACGGTGCGTCCTACACCTATCAAAGTATTCAAATGCTTGTAACTTTTTACTGGAGCGTCATAAAATCTTGAAATTTTGTGAAAATAAAGTATTCGAGCCTCTTATCAATTTAAGCTATCGCTCATAGCTATGCTACCTTTGAGTCCCAAATCAAAAATTGATAAAACTTCAAATGGCTCTAAATTCTATACGGTGCGTCCTACACCTATCAAAGTATTCAAATGCTTGTAACTTTTTACTGGAGCGTAATAAAACCTTGAAATTTGGTGACAATAAAGTACTCGTGCCTCTTGTCAATTTAAGCTATCGCTCATAGCATGCTACCCTTGAGTCCCAACTTAAACACTGCTAAAACTTCAAATGGCCCTAACTTCTGTACGGTGCGACCTATACTTAGGAAAATTTGCAAGATTCTAATGCTTGTAACTTTTTACTGGAGCGACATAAAACCTTGAAATTTTGTGACAATAAAGTACTCGAGCCGCTTAACAATTTAAGTTATCGCTCATAGCTATGCTACCCTTGAGTCCCAAATCAAACACTGATAAAACTTCAGATGGCCCTAACTTTTATGCGGTGCGTCCAACACCTATCAAAGTTTGCATAATTGAAATGCTTCTAACTTTTTACTGGAGCGTCATAAAACCTTGAAATTTTGTGACAATAAAGTACTCGAGCCTGTTATCAATTTAAGCTATCGCTCATAGCTATGCTACCCGTGAATCCCAAATCAAAAACTGATAAAACTTCAGATGGCCCTAACTTTTATACGGTGCGTCCAACACCTATCAAAGTTTGCAACATTGAAATGCTTGTAACTTTTTACTGGAGCGTCATAAAATCTTGAAATTTTGTGACAATGAATTACTCTTGCCTCTTGTCCATTTAAGCTATCGCTCATAGCTATGCTACCCTTGAGTCCCAAATCAAACACTGATAGAACTTCAAATGCACCTAATTTCTATACGGTGCGTCCTATACCTATCAAAGTTTGCAAAAATCAAATGCTTGTAACTTTTTACTGGAGCGTCATAAAATCTTGAAATTTTGTGGCAATGAACTCGAGCCTGTTATCAATTTAAGTTATGGCTCATAGCTATGCTACCCATGAGTCCCAAATCAAACTCTGATAAAATTTCAAATGGCTGTAACTTCTATACGGAGCGTCCAACACCTATCAAAATTTGCAACTTTCAAATGCTTGTAACTTTTCACTGGAGGGTCAAAAAACCTTGAAATTTGTGAAAATAAACTACTCGAGCCTCTATTCAATTTAAGCTATCGCTCATAGCTATGCTACCCATGAGTCCTAAATCAAACACTGATAAAACTTCAAATGGCCTTAACTTCTATACGTCGGGTCCTATACCTATCAAAGTTTGCAACATTCAAATGCTTGTAACTTTTTACTTTAGCGTCATAAAATCTTGAAATTTTGTGACAATAAAGTAATCGAGCATCTTATCAATTTAAGCTATCGCTCATAGATATGCTACCGTTGAGTCCCAAATCAAACACTGATAAAACTTCAAATGGCCCTAACGGTGCATCCTACACCTATACGGTGCATCCTACACCTATCAAAGTTTGCACCATTCAAATACTTGTAACTTTTTACTGGAGCGTCATAAGATCTTGAAATTTTGTGACAATGAACTCGAGCCTCTTATCAATTTAAGTTATCGCTCATAGCTATGCTACCCATGAGTCCCAAATCAAACACTGATAAAATTTCAAATGGCTCTAACTTCTATACGGTGCGTCCTACACCTATCAAAGTATTCAAATGCTTGTAACTTTTTACTGGAGCGTCATAAAATCTTGAAATTTTGTGAAAATAAAGTATTCGAGCCTCTTATCAATTTAAGCTATCGCTCATAGCTATGCTACCCTTGAGTCCCAAATCAAAAATTGATAAAACTTCAAATGGCTCTAAATTCTATACGGTGCGTCCTACACCTATCAAAGTATTCAAATGCTTGTTACTTTTTACTGGAGCGTAATAAAACCTTGAAATTTGGTGACAATAAAGTACTCGTGCCTCTTGTCAATTTAAGCTATCGCTCATAGCATGCTACCCTTGAGTCCCAAATTAAACACTGCTAAAACTTCAAATGGCCCTAACTTCTGTACGGTGCGACCTATACTTACGAAAATTTGCAAGATTCTAATGCTTGTAACTTTTTACTGGAGCGACATAAAACCTTGAAATTTTGTGACAATAAAGTACTCGAGCCGCTTAACAATTTAAGTTATCGCTCATAGCTATGCTACCCTTGAGTCCCAAATCAAACACTGATAAAACTTCAAATGGCCCTAACGGTGCATCCTACACCTATACGGTGCATCCTACACTATCAAGGTTTGCAACATTCAAATGCTGTAACTTTTTACTGGAGCGTCATAAAATCTTGAAATTTTGTGACAATAAAGTAATCGAGCCTCTTATCAATTTAAGCTATCGCTCATAGATATGCTACCCTTGAGTCCCAAATCAAAAATTAATAAAACTTCAAATGGCTCTAAATTCTATACGGTGCGTCCTACACCTATCAAAGTATTCAAATGCTTGTAACTTTTTACTGGAGCGTCATAAAATCTTGAAAATTTGTGAAAATAAAGTATTCGAGCCTCTTATCAATTTAAGCTATCGCTCATAGCTATGCTACCCTTGAGTCCCAAGTTAAACACTGCTAAAACTTCAAATGGCCCTAACTTCTGCACGGTGCGACCTATACTTACGAAAATTTGCAAAATTCTAATGCTTGTAACTTTTTACTGGAGCGTAATAAAACCTTGAAATTTGGTGACAATAAAGTACTCGTGCCTCTTGTCAATTTAAGCTATCGCTCATAGCTACCCTTGAGTCCTAAATTAAACACTGCTAAAACTTCAAATGGGCCTAACTTCTGTACGGTGCGACCTATACTTACGAAAATTTGCAAGATTCTAATGCTTGTAACTTTTTACTGGAAACCTTGAAATTTTGTGACAATGAAGTACTCGAGCCGCTTAACAATTTAATTTATCGCTCATAGCTATGGTACCCTTGAGTCCCAAATCAAACACTGATAAAACTTCAAATGGCCCTAACGGTGCATCCTACATCTATACGGTGCATCCTACACTATCAAGGTTTGCAACATTCAAATGCTTGTAACTTTTTACCGGAGCGTCATAAAACCTTGAAATTTTGTGACAATAAAGTACTCGAGCCTGTTATCAATTTAAGCTATCGCTCACAGCTATGCTACCCGTGAATCCCAAATCAAACACTGATAATAACACCTTCAGATGGCCCTAACTTGTATACGGTGCGTCCAACACCTATCAAAGTTTGCAACAATCAAATGCTTGTAACTTTTTACTGGAGCGTCATAAAATCTTGAACTTTTGTGACATTGAAGTTCTCTTGCCTCTTGTCCATTTAAGCTATCGCTCATAGCTATGCTACCCTTGAGTCCCAAATCAAACACTGATAGAACTTCAAATGCACCTAACTTCTATACGGTGCGTCCTATACCTATCAAAGTTTGCAAAAATCAAATGCTTGTAACTTTTTACTGGAGCGTCATAAAATATTGAAATTTTGTGACAATGAACTCGAGCCTGTTATCAATTTAATTTATCGCTCATAGCTATGCTACCCATGAGTCCCAAATCAACCACTGATAAAATTTCAAATGGCTCTAACTTCTATACGGAGCGTCCAACACCTATCAAAAGTTGCAACTTTCAAATGCTTGTAACTTTTCACTGGAGGGTCAAAAAACCTTGAAATTTGTGAAAATAAACTACTCGAGCCTCTGGTCAATTCAAGCTATCGCTCATAGCTATGCTACCCTTGAGTCCTAAATCAAACACTGATAAAACTTCAAATGGCCTTAACTTCTATACGTCGGGTCCTATACCTATCAAAGTTTGCAATATTCAAATGCTTGTAACTTTTTACTGGAGCGTCATAAAATCTTGAAATTTTGTGACAATAAAGTAATCGAGCCTCTTATCAATTTAAGCTATCGCTCATAGATATGCTACCCTTGAGTCCCAAATCAAACACTGATAAAACTTCAAATGGCCCTAACGGTGCATACTACACCTATACGGTGCATCCTTCACCTATGAATGTTTGCAACATTCAAATGCTTGTAACTTTTTACTGGAGCGTCATAAAATCTTGAAATTTTGTGACTATAAAGTACTCGAGCCTGTTATCAATTTAAGCTATCGCTCATAGCTATGCTACCCGTCAATCACAAATCAAACACTGATAAAACTACAGATGGCCCTAACTTTTATACGGTGCGTCCAACACCTATCAAAGTTTGCAACATTGAAATGCTTGTAAATTTTTACTGGAGCGTAATAAAATCTTGAAATTTTGTGGCTATGAAGTACTCTTGCCTCTTGTCAATTTAAGCTATCGCTCATAGCTATGCTACCCTTGAGTCCCAAATCAAACATTGATAAAACTTAAAATAGCCCTAACGTTACATCCTACACACATACGGTGAAAGCCTGTTATCAATTTAAGCTATCGGTCATAGCTATGCTACCCGTGAATCCCAAATCAAACACTGATAAAACTTCAAATGACCCTAAATTTTTGTATGGTGCGTCCTATACCTATCAAAGTTTGCAACAATCAAATGCTTGTAACTTTTAACTGGAGCGTCATAAAATCTGGAACTTTTGTGACAATGAAGTACTCTTGCCTCTTGTCAATTTAAGCTATCGCTCATAGCTATGTTACCCTTGAGTCCCAAGTCAAACACTGATAAAACTTCAAATGGACCTAACTTCTGTACGGTGCGTCCTATACCTATCAAAGTTTGCAAAAATCAAATGATTGTAACATTTTATTGGGGATTCATAAAATCTTGAAATTTTGTGACAATGAACTCGAGCCTGTTATCAATTTAACTTATCGCTCATAGCTATGCTACCCATGATTCCCAAATCAAACACTGATAAAATTTCAAATGGCTCTAACTTCTATACGGTGCGTCCAACACCTATCAAAATTTGCAACTTTCAAATGCTTGTAACTTTTCACTGGACGGTCAAAAAACCTTGAAATTTGTGAAAATAAACTACTCGAGCCTCTGGTCAATTTAAGCTATCGCTCATAGATATGCTACCCTTGAGTCCCAAATCAAACACTGATAAAACTTCAAATGGCCCTAACTCCGCATCCTACACCTATACGGTGCATCCTACACATATCAAAGTTTGCAACATTCAAATGCTTGTAAGTTTTTACTACAGCGTCATAAAACCTTGAAATTTTGTGACAATAAAGTACTCGAGCCTCTTATCAATTTAAGCTATCGCTCATGGTTATGCTACCCTTGGGTCCCAAATGAAATACTGATAAAACTTCAAATGGCCCTAACGGTGCATCCTACACCTATACGGTGCATCCTACACCTACCAATGTTTGCAACATTCAAATGCTTGTAACTTTTTACTGGAGCGTCATAAAATCTTGAAATTTTGTGACAATAAAGTACTCGAGCCTGTTATCAATTTAAGCTATCGCTCATAGCTATGCTACCCGGGAATCACAAATCAAACACTGATAAAACTACAGATGGCCCTAACTTTTATACGGTGCGTCCAACACCTATCAAAGTTTGCAACATTGAAATGCTTGAAAATTTTTACTGGAGCGTAATAAAATCTTGAAATTTTGTGGCTATGAAGTACTCTTGCCTCTTGTCAATTTAAGCTATCGCTCATAGCTATGCTACCCTTGAGTCCCAAATCAAACACTGATAAAACTTAAAATAGCCCTAACGTTACATCCTACACATATACGGTGAAAGCCTGTTATCAATTTAAGCTATCGGTCATAGCTATGCTACCCGTGAATCCCAAATCAAACACTGATAAAACTTCAAATGACCCTAAATTTTTGTACGGTGCGTCCTATACCTATCAAAGTTTGAAACAATCAAATGCTTGTAACTTTTAACTGGAGCGTCATAAAATCTGAAACTTTTGTGACAATGAAGTACTCTTGCCTCTTGTCAATTTAAGCTATCGCTCATAGCTATGTTACCCTTGAGTCCCAAATCAAACACTGATAAAACTTCAAATGGACCTAACTTCTATACGGTGCGTCCTATACCTATCAAAGTTTGCAAAAATCAAATGCTTGTAACATTTTATTGGAGAGTCATAAAATCTTGAAATTTTGTGACAATGAACTCGAGCCTGTTATCAATTTAACTTATCGCTCATAGCTATGCTACCCATGATTCCCAAATCAAACACTGATAAAATTTCAAATGGCTCTAACTTCTATACGGTGCGTCCAACACCTATCAAAATTTGCAACTTTCAAATACTTGTAACTTTTCACTGGACGGTCAAAAAACCTTGAAATTTGTGAAAATAAACTACTCGAGCCTCTGGTCAATTTAAGCTATCGATCATAGATATGCTACCCTTGAGTCCCAAATGAAACACTGATAGAACTTCAAATGGCCCTAACTCCGCATCCTACACTTATACGGTGCATCCTACACATATCAAAGTTTGAAACATTCAAATGCTTGTAAGTTTTTAGTACAGCGTTATAAATCCTTGAAATTTTGTGACAATAAAGTACTCGAGCCTCTTATCAATTTAAGCTATCGCTCATGGTTATGCTACCCTTGGGTCCCAAATGAAACACTGATGAAACTTCAAATGGCCCTAACGGTGCATCCTACACCTATACGGTGCATCCTACACTATTAAGGTTTGCAACATTCAAATGCTTGTAACTTTTTACCGGAGCGTCATAAAACCTTGAAATTTTGTGACAATAAAGTACTCGAGCCTGTTATCAAATTAAGCTATCAATAACACCTTCAGATGGCCCTAAGTTTTATGTGGTGCGTCCAACACCTATCAAAGTTTGCAACAATCAAATGCTTGTAACTTTTAACTGGAGCGTCATAAAATCTGGAACTTTTGTGACAATGAAGTACTCTTGCCTCTTGTACATTTAACCTATCGCTCATAGCTATGCTACCCTTGAGCCCCAAATCAAACACTGATAAAACTTCAAATGACCCTACATTTTTGTACGGTGCGTCCTATACCTATCAAAGTTTGCAACAATCAAATGCTTGTAACTTTTACTGGAGCGTCATAAAATCTGGAACTTTTGTGACAATGAAGTACTCTTGCCTCTTGTCAATTTAAGCTATCGCTCATAGCTATGCTATCCTTGATTCCCAAATCAAACACTGATAAAACTTCAAATGCACCTAACTTCTATACGGTGCGTCCTATACCAATCAAAGTTTGCAAAAATCAAATGCTTGTAACTTTTTACTGGAGCGTCATAAAATCTTGAAATTTTGTGACAATGAACTCGAGCCTGTTATCAATTTAATTTATCGCTCATAGCTATGCTACCCATGAGTCCCAAATCAAACACTGATAAAATTTCAAATGGCTCTAACTTCTATACGGAGCGTCCAACACCTATCAAAATTTGCAACTTTCAAATGCTTGTAACTTTTCACTGGAGGGTCAAAAAAACTTGAAATTTGTGAAAATAAACTACTCGAGCCTCTGGTCAATTTAAGCTATCGTTCATAGCTATGCTACCCTTGAGTCCTAAATCAAACACTGATAAAACTTCAAATGGCCTTAACTTCTATACGTCGGGTCCTATACCTATCAAAGTTTGCAATATTCAAATGCTTGTAACTTTTTACTGGAGCGTCATAAAATCTTGAAATTTTGTGATAATAAAGTAATCGAGCCTCTTATCAATTTAAGCTATTGCTCATAGATATGCTACCCGTGAATCCCAAAGCAAACACTGATAAAACTTCAAATGACCCTAAATTTTTGTACGGTGCGTCCTATACCTATCAAAGATTGCAACAATCAAATGCTTGTAACTTTTAACTGGAGCGTCATAAAATCTGGAACTTTTGTGACAATGAAGTACTCTTGCCTCTTGACAATTTAAGCTATCGCTCATAGCTATGCTACCCTTGAGTCCCAAATCAAACACTGATAAAACTTCAAATGGACCTAACTTCTATACGGTGCGTCCTATACCTATCAAAGTTTGCAAAAATCAAATGCTTGTAACTTTTTATTGGAGAGTCATAAAATCTTGAAATTTTGTGACAATGAACTCGAGCCTGTTATGAATTTAACTTATCGCTCATAGCTATGCTACCCATGAGTCCCAAATCAAACACAGATAAAATTTCAAATGGCTCTAACTTCTATACGGTGCGTCCAACACCTATCAAAATTTGCAACTTTCAAATGCTTGTAACTTTTCACTGGAGGGTCAAAAAACCTTGAAATTTGTGAAAATAAACTACTCGAGCCTCTGGTCAATTCAAGCTATCGCTCATAGCTATGCTACCCTTGAGTCCTAAATCAAACACTGATAAAACTTCAAATGGCCTTAACTTCTATACGTCGGGTCCTATACCTATCAAAGTTTGCAATATTCAAATGCTTGTAACTTTTTACTGGAGCGTCATAAAATCTTGAAATTTTGTGACAATAAAGTAATCGAGCCTCTTATCAATTTAAGCTATCGCTCATAGATATGCTACCCTTGAGTCCCAAATCAAACACTGATAAAACTTCAAATGGCCCTAACGGTGCATCCTACACCTATACGGTGCATCCTACACCTATCAATGTTTGCAACATTCAAATGCTTGTAACTTTTTATTGGAGCGTCATAAAATCTTGAAATTTTGTGACAATAAAGTACTCGAGCCTCTTATCAATTTAAGCTATCGCTCATGGTTATGCTACCCTTGGGTCCCAAATGAAACACTGATAAAACTTCAAATGGCCCTAACGGTGCATCCTACACCTATACGGTGCATCCTACACTATTAAGGTTTGCAACATTCAAATGCTTGTAACTTTTTACCGGAGCGTCATAAAATCATGAAATTTTGTGACAATGAACTCGAGCCTGTTATCAATTTAACTTATCGCTCATAGCTATGCTACCCATGAGTCCCAAATCAAACACTGATAAAATTTCAAATGGCTCTAACTTCTATACGGTGCGTCCAACACCTATCAAAATTTGCAACTTTCAAATGCTTGTAACTTTAACTGGACGGTCAAAAAACCTTGAAATTTGTGAAAATAAACTACTCGAGCCTCTGGTCAATTTAAGCTATCGCTCATAGATATGCTACCCTTGAGTCCCAAATCAAACACTGATAAAACTTCAAATGGCCCTAACGCCGCATCCTACACCTATACGGTGCATCCTACACATATCAAAGTTTGCAACATTCAAATTCTTGTAAGTTTTTACTACAGCGTCATAAAACCTTGAAATTTTGTGACAATAAAGTATTCGAGCCTCTTATCAATTTAGGCTATCGCTCATGGTTATGCTACCCTTGGGTCCCAAATGAAACACTGATAAAACTTCAAATGGCTCTAACGGTGCATCCTATACTTATACGGTGAAAGCCTGTTATCAATTTAAGCTATCGCTCATAGCTATGCTACCCGAGAATCCCAAATCAAACACTGATAAAACTTCAAATGGCCCTAACGGTGCATCCTACACCTATGCGGCGCATCCTAAACCTATCAAAGTTTGCAACATTCAAATGCTTGTAACTCTTTACTGGAGCGTCATAAAATCTTGAAATTTTGTGACAATGAACTCGAGCCTGTTATCAATTTAAGTTATCGCTCATAGCTATGCTACCCATGAGTCCCAAATCTAACACTGATAAAATTTCAAATGGTTGTAACTTCTATACGGTGCGTCCTACACCTATCAAAGTATTCAAATGCTTGTAAATGTTTACTAATAAAACCTTGAAATTTGGTGACAATAAAGTACTCGTGCCTCTTGTCAATTTAAGCTATCGCTCATAGCATGCTACCCTTGAGTCCCAAATTAAAAACTAAATTAAACCAAATTAAAAACTAAAACTTCAAATGGCCCTAACTTCTGTACGGTGCGACCTATACTTACGAAAATTTTCAAGATTCTAATGCTTGTAACTTTTTACTGGAGCGCCATAAAACCTTGAAATTTTGTGACAATGAAGTACTCGAGCCGCTTAACAATTTAATTTATCGCTCATAGCTATGCTACCCTTGAGTCCCAAATCAAACACTGATAAAACTTCAAATGGCCCTAACGTAAAAATTGATCGCGACGGTGTTCACATCGAAAAAAATAAAAGTGACGAAATAAGTGAAATGTCCGCCGTGATGAAAATTGATGTGAAGGCGGACAATGAAAACATAAATATTGATAAAACGGCTAGTGTTGCAGCAACGCAAAAAGTGTGCGAAATGGTAAGCAATTATCGCCCAAATCAGCAAAAGACAACCGAAGTGAAAATGCAAATAGTGCTGAAAGATGAAACGCCAATTTTCTCGAGACCGCGTAGGCTGCCAATTGCAGAAAGATGTATCGTGGACGACCAAATCGAACAATGGCTAAGAGACGGTGTGATTGAAAACTCGGAATCGGAGTTTAGTAGCCCTGTCGTGCTGGTAAAGAAACGTGACGGTACGCCACGTTTGTGCATCGATTTTAGAAAAATCAACAAAGTTGTCGTGAAAGATCGTTTCCCGTTACCACTGATTGAAGATCAGCTGGATCGGTTGCAAAACGGCAAAGTATTTAGTTCAATCGACATGAAAAATGGGTTTTTCCATGTGCCGGTCGCGGAAACGAGTCGTAAATACACATCATTTGTCACGCACAATGGACAATACCAGTTTCGAAAAGTGCCGTTCGGACTATCAAACTCTCCCGGTGTTTTCCAAAGGCACGTGAACGCAATATTTCGTGACCTTAGGCGCAAGGGTATCGCATTGCCCTATATTGACGATATTATAATCCCCGCGGAAAATGAAGAACAAGCAGTGAAAAATTTAGAAGAAGTGCTAAATTTATGCGAAGAGTACGGACTTGAACTAAATTTCAAAAAGTGTCAGTTCCTAATGAAACGAGTGGAATTTTTGGGACACGTAATTGAAAATCAGCAGATATCACCGTCACCAACGAAAGTGGACGCACTGCGAAAGTATAAGATGCCACATACGTTAAAGCAACTGGAAAGTTTCCTTGGTCTGGCAGGTTATTTTCGAAAGTTCATACCTAACTTCTCTTTGATCGCGAAGCCTCTAACCGATTTGAAAAAACAAAACAGAAAATTAGAAATTAGAGAAGAACAGGTAGTTGCATTCAATACGCTGAAGACAATTTTAAGTGAAAAACCAGTACTGAACATTTACAATCAAAATTATGAAACGGAAGTGCACACAGATGCATCAATCGATGGCTATGGAGCCGTGATGTTGCAGAAATCACCTGACGACGGACGGTTGCATCCTGTGTATTATATGAGTAAAAAAACTACTGACGCAGAAAGAAAATATACAAGCTACGAGTTAGAAATATTAGCTGCTATTGAGGCGTTGAAAAAGTTTAGGGTGTATCTCCTCGGCATGCATTTTAAGCTGGTCACCGACTGCAATGCATTCACTAAGACTTTGGAGAAAAAAGATTTATGTACGAGAGTAGCGCGCTGGATACTTTTTCTAGAAGAATACGACTATGAGGTGGAGCATCGATCTGGCTTGCAGATGAGGCACGTCGACGCACTGAGTGGCTATGCAGTTATGGTAATCGGCGAAGACAGCCTTCTTTCCAAGATACGACGAGCACAATTACATGACGACGATTTGAATGCACTTATTGATATCCTTAGAGAAAAAACTATACATAACGACTACTACATGAAAACCGACGTACTACACAAGCTACAAGACGATCACGAGCTCATTGTCGTTCCGAAGGACATGCAGCGTGAAATAATCAGGCAGGCGCACGAGCAAGGGCATTTTGCTGTAAAGAAGACAAAGGAGTTGCTGTGTAAAGACTATTTTATAACCAAAATAGACGAAAAGATACTTAAGCACATCTAAAACTGTATTCCGTGCATTGTCGTAAATAGAAAGCAGGGTAAGCAGGAAGGTGAGTTACATCCGCTACGCAAAGGAGGGGTACCCCTACACACCTACCACATCGACTTCGTAGGTCCTTTAGAATCAACCCACAAGCAATATAAGCATATCTTAGCAGTTATTGACAGTTTCACTAAATTTTGTTGGCTCTACCCAACAAAGACGGCGTCAGCAAAAGAAGTAACAGCGAGGCTCCAAGCTCAAAGTGCAATATTTGGAAATTCGATCCAAATAATTTCAGACAGAGGTTCCGCATTCACAGCAGAAGAATTCAAACGATATTGTATCGCCGAAAATATTACTCATCATGTAGTCACGACATGTCTTCCACGAGCGAATGGACAGGTGGAAAGGCTCAACAGTATAATCATTGCAGTTTTGTCCAAACTTACAATAGACGACCCAAGCAAATGGTACAAGTTTGTCGACAAAGTACAGCAAACAATAAATTCAACGCACTGCAGAAGCACAAACACAACGCCTTTTGAACTACTGGTTGGCGCAAAGATGCACACAAACTCTGATGTAAAAATTAAAGAAATGATACAAGACGAAATCATTCAAACATTTAACCACAGCCGTGAAGAACTGCGAAGAGACGCCAAGAAGCAAATACTAAAAATGCAAGAAGAAAATAGGCATTCCTATAATTTACGACGAAAGCCAGCAAGAATATACAAAGTCGGCGATATTGTAGCAATTAAACGTACACAACTGGGTGGGGGACTGAAGTTGAAACCTAAATTCTTAGGTCCATAAGAGGTCACCAAAGCGAAAAACAATGATACCTATAAAGTAACGAAAAACTCTATATACAGTGATGGTCCGCGGCAGACAACTACTTGTGCCGAGTACATGAAACCTTGGCCTAACACCGATGATGACAATTCTACATTCGGGTCGAATGTCTATCAGGATGGCCGAGTTGTGGGTTCGAAAGGAGACGAAGCTCTCCCCTGCTCTCTCATGTCATCACTCTTCAGTTCAGCGTGACGTGTCGAAGCGATAAGAGGTTCCCTCCGTGTATTCTTTTAAATTATTTTATTACTACTTTGTTTATACTTATTAAATACCTTTAATATACATTTTTTTTTATTAAACCTTGCACAAATTGTTCCTGTAAAAATAAAAGACCATATTATTGTCACAAAATTTCAAGGTTTTATGACGCTCCAGTAAAAAGTTACAAGCATTTGAATGTTGCAAACTTTGATAGGTGTAGGATGCACCGTTAGGGCCATTTGAAGTTTTATCAGTGTTTGATTTGGGACTGAAGAGTAGCATAGCTATGGACAATAACTTAAATTGATAAGAGGCTCGAGTACTTCATTGTCACAAAATTTAAAGGTTTTAAGACGCTCCAGTAAAAAGTTACAAGCATTTGAATGTTGCAAACTTTTGTATTTATAGGACTCACCATATAGAAGTTAGGGCCATTTGAAGTTTTTTCAGTGTTTGATTTGGGACTCAAGGATAGCATATCTATGAGCGATAGCTTAAATTGATAAGAGGCTCGATTACTTTATTGTCACAAAATTTCAAGATTTTATGACGCTCCAGTAAAAAGTTAGAAGCATTTCAATGTTGCAAACTTTGATAGGTTTAGGAAGCACCGTATAAAAGTTAGGGTCATTTGAAGTTTTATCAGTGTTTGATTTGGGATTCACGGGTAGCATAGCTATGACCGATAGCTTAAATTGATAACAGGCTTTCACCGTATAGGTGTAGGATGCACCGTTAGGGCCATTTGAAGTTTTATCAGTGTTTGATTTGGGACTCAAGGGTAGCATAACTATGAGCGATAGCTTAAATTGATAAGAGGCTCGAGTACTTTATTGTCACAAAATGTCAAGATTTTATTACGCTCCAGTAAAAAGTTACAAGCATTTGAATGTTGCAAACTTTGATAGGTGTAGGACGCACCGTATAGAAGTTAGGGCCATTTGAAGTTTTAGCAGTGTTTCATTTGGGACTCAGGGGTAGCATGCTATGAGCGATAGTTTAAATTGACGAGAGCCACTAGGTACTTTATTTTCACAAAATTTCAAGGTTTTATGACGCTCCAGTAAAAAGTTACAAGCATTTGAATGTTGCAAACTTTGTTAGGTGTAGGCTGCACCGTATAGGTGTACGATGCACCGTTAGGGCCATTTGAAGTTTTATCAGTGTTTGATTTGCGACTCAAGGGTAGCATATCTATGAGCGAGAGCTTAAATTGATACGAGGCTCGATTACTTTATTGTCACAAAATTTTAAGATTTTATGACGCTCCAGCAAAAAGTTACAAGCATTTGAATGTTGCAAACTTTGATAGGTATAGGACCCGACGTATAGAAGTTAAGGCCATTTGATGTTTTATCAGTGTTTGATTTAGGACTCAAGGGTAGCATAGCTATGAGCGATAGCTTAAATTGACCAGAGGCTCGAGTAGTTTATTTTCACAAATTTCAAGGTTTTTGACCCTCCAGTGAAAAGTTACAAGCATTTGAAAGTTGCAAATTTTGATAGGTGTTGGACGCACCGTATAGAAGTTAGAGCCATTTGAAATTTTATCAGTGTTTGATTTGGGACTCATGGGTAGCATAGCTATGAGCGATAACTTAAATTGATAACAGGCTCGAGTTCATTGTCACAAAATTTCAAGATTTTATGACGCTCCAGTAAAAAGTTACAAGCATTTGATTTTTGCAAACTTTGATAGGTATAGGACGCACCGTATAGAAGTTAGGTCCATTTGAAGTTTTATCAGTGTTTGATTTGGGACTCAAGGGTAGCATAGCTATGAGCGATAGCTTAAATTGACAAGAGGCAAGAGTACTTCATAGCCACAAAATTTCAAGATTTTATGACGCTACAGTAAAAAGTTACAAGCACTTCAATGTTGCAAACTTTGATAGGTGTTGGACGCAACGTATAAAAGTTAGGGCCATCTGAAGTTTTATCAGTGTTTGATTTGGGATTCACGGGTAGCATAGCTATGAGTGATGGCTTAAATTGATAACAGGCTCGAGTACTTTATTGTCACAAAATTTCAAGGTTTTATGACGCTCCAGTAAAAAGTTACAAGCATTTGAATGTTGCAAACTTTGATAGTGTAGGATGCACCGTATAGGTGTAGGATGCACCGTTAGGGCCATTTGAAGTTTTATCAGTTTTTGATTTGGGACTCAAGGGTAGCATAGCTATGAGCGGTAACTTAAATTGATAAGTGGCTCGAGTACTTTATTGTCACAAAATTTCAATGTTTTATGGCGCTCCAGTAAAAAGTTACAAGCATTAGAATCTTGCAAATTTTTGTAAGTATAGGTCACACCGTACAGAAGTTAGTGCCATTTGAAGCTTTGGCAGTGTTTCATTTGGGACTCAAGGGTAGCATGCTATGAGCGATAGTTTAAATTGGCAAGAGGCACGAGTACTTTATTGTCACAAAATTTCAAGGTTTTATGACGCTCGAGTAAAAAGTTACAAGCATATGAATGTTGCAAACTTTGATAGGTGTAGGATGCACCGTATAGGTGTAGGATGAACCGTTAGGGCCATTTGAAGGTTTATCAGTGTTTGATATGGGACTGAAGAGTATCATAGCTATGAACAATAAATTAAATTGATAAGAGGCTCGAGTACTTCATTGTCACAAAATTTAAAGGTTTTAAGACGCTCTAGTAAAAAGTTACAAGCATTTGAATGTTGCAAACTTTGATAGGTATACAACCCGACGTATAGAAGTTAAGGCCATTTGAAGTTTTATCAGTGTTTGATTTAGGACTCAAGGGTAGCATAGTTATGAGCGATAGCTTAAATTGACCAGAGGCTCGAGTAGTTTATTTTCACAAATTTCAAGGTTTTTTGACCCTCCAGTGAAAAGTTACAAGCATTTGAAAGTTGCAAATTTTGATAGGTGTAGGACGCACCGTATAGAAGTTAGAGCCATTTGAAATTTTATCAGTGTTTGATTTGGGACTCATGGGTAGCATAGCTATGACCGATAGCTTAAATTGATAACAGGCTTTCACCGTATAGGTGTAGGATGCACCGTTAGGGCCATTTGAAGTTTTATCAGTGTTTGATTTGGGACTCAAGGGTAGCATAACTATGAGCGATAGCTTAAATTGATAAGAGGCTCGAGTACTTTATTGTACCAAAATGTCAAGATTTTATTACGCTCCACTAAAAAGTTACAAGCATTTGAATGTTGCAAACTTTGATAGGTTTAGGAAGCACCGTATAAAAGTTAGGGTCATTTGAAGTTTTATCAGTGTTTGATTTGGGATTCACGGGAAGCATAGCTATGACCGATAGCTTAAATTGATAACAGGCTTTCACCGTATAGGTGTAGGATGCACCGTTAGGGCCATTTGAAGTTTTATCAGTGTTTGATTTGGGACTCAAGGGTAGCATAACTATGAGCGATAGCTTAAATTGATAAGAGGCTCGAGTACTTTATTGTACCAAAATGTCAAGATTTTATTACGCTCCACTAAAAAGTTACAAGCATTTGAATGTTGCAAACTTTGATAGGTGTAGGACGCACCGTATAGAAGTTAGGGCCATTTGAAGTTTTAGCAGTGTTTCATTTGGGACTCAGGGGTAGCATGCTATGAGCGATAGTTTAAATTGACCAGAGCCACGAGTACTTTATTTTCACAAAATTTCAAGGTTTTATGACGCTCCAGTAAAAAGTTACAAGCATTTGAATGTTGCAAACTTTGTTAGGTGTAGGCTGCACCGTATAGGTGCACGATGCACCGTTAGGGCCATTTGAAGTTTTATCAGTGTTTGATTTGGGACTCAAGGGTAGCATATCTATGAGCGAGAGCTTAAATTGATACGAGGCTCGATTACTTTATTGTCACAAAATTTTAAGATTTTATGACGCTCCAGCAAAAAGTTACAAGCATTTGAATGTTGCAAACTTTGATAGGTATAGGACCCGACGTATAGAAGTTAAGGCCATTTGATGTTTTATCAGTGTTTGATTTAGGACTCAAGGGTAGCATAGCTATGAGCGATAGCTTAAATTGACCAGAGGCTCGAGTAGTTTATTTTCACAAATTTCAAGGTTTTTGACCCTCCAGTGAAAAGTTACAAGCATTTGAAAGTTGCAAATTTTGATAGGTGTTGGACGCACCGTATAGAAGTTAGAGCCATTTGAAATTTTATAAGTGTTTGATTTGGGACTCATGGGTAGCATAGCTATGAGCGATAACTTAAATTGATAACAGGCTCGAGTTCATTGTCACAAAATTTCAAGATTTTATGACGCTCCAGTAAAAAGTTACAAGCATTTGATTTTTGCAAACTTTGATAGGTATAGGACGCACCGTATAGAAGTTAGGTCCATTTGAAGTTTTATCACTGTTTGATTTGGGACTCAAGGGTAGCATAGCTATGAACGATAGCTTAAATTGACAAGAGGCAAGAGTACTTCATAGCCACAAAATTTCAAGATTTTATGACGCTACAGTAAAAAGTTACAAGCACTTCAATGTTGCAAACTTTGATAGGTGTTGGACGCAACGTATAAAAGTTAGGGCCATCTGAAGTTTTATCAGTGTTTGATTTGGGATTCACGGGTAGCATAGCTATGAGTGATGGCTTAAATTGATAACAGGCTCGGATACTTTATTGTCACAAAATTTCAAGGTTTTATGACGCTCCAGTAAAAAGTTACAAGCATATGAATGTTGCAAACTTTGATAGTGTAGGATGCACCGTATAGGTGTAGGATGCACCGTTAGGGCCATTTGAAGTTTTATCAGTGTTTGATTTGGGACTCAAGGGTAGCATAACTATGAGCGATAGCTTAAATTGATAAGAGGCTCGAGTACTTTATTGTACCAAAATGTCAAGATTTTATTACGCTCCACTAAAAAGTTACAAGCATTTGAATGTTGCAAACTTTGATAGGTGTAGGACGCACCGTATAGAAGTTAGGGCCATTTGAAGTTTTAGCAGTGTTTCATTTGGGACTCAGGGGTAGCATGCTATGAGCGATAGTTTAAATTGACCAGAGCCACGAGTACTTTATTTTCACAAAATTTCAAGGTTTTATGACGCTCCAGTAAAAAGTTACAAGCATTTGAATGTTGCAAACTTTGTTAGGTGTAGGCTGCACCGTATAGGTGCACGATGCACCGTTAGGGCCATTTGAAGTTTTATCAGTGTTTGATTTGGGACTCAAGGGTAGCATATCTATGAGCGAGAGCTTAAATTGATACGAGGCTCGATTACTTTATTGTCACAAAATTTTAAGATTTTATGACGCTCCAGCAAAAAGTTACAAGCATTTGAATGTTGCAAACTTTGATAGGTATAGGACCCGACGTATAGAAGTTAAGGCCATTTGATGTTTTATCAGTGTTTGATTTAGGACTCAAGGGTAGCATAGCTATGAGCGATAGCTTAAATTGACCAGAGGCTCGAGTAGTTTATTTTCACAAATTTCAAGGTTTTTGACCCTCCAGTGAAAAGTTACAAGCATTTGAAAGTTGCAAATTTTGATAGGTGTTGGACGCACCGTATAGAAGTTAGAGCCATTTGAAATTTTATAAGTGTTTGATTTGGGACTCATGGGTAGCATAGCTATGAGCGATAACTTAAATTGATAACAGGCTCGAGTTCATTGTCACAAAATTTCAAGATTTTATGACGCTCCAGTAAAAAGTTACAAGCATTTGATTTTTGCAAACTTTGATAGGTATAGGACGCACCGTATAGAAGTTAGGTCCATTTGAAGTTTTATCACTGTTTGATTTGGGACTCAAGGGTAGCATAGCTATGAACGATAGCTTAAATTGACAAGAGGCAAGAGTACTTCATAGCCACAAAATTTCAAGATTTTATGACGCTACAGTAAAAAGTTACAAGCACTTCAATGTTGCAAACTTTGATAGGTGTTGGACGCAACGTATAAAAGTTAGGGCCATCTGAAGTTTTATCAGTGTTTGATTTGGGATTCACGGGTAGCATAGCTATGAGTGATGGCTTAAATTGATAACAGGCTCGGATACTTTATTGTCACAAAATTTCAAGGTTTTATGACGCTCCAGTAAAAAGTTACAAGCATATGAATGTTGCAAACTTTGATAGTGTAGGATGCACCGTATAGGTGTAGGATGCACCGTTAGGGCCATTTGAAGTTTTATCAGTTTTTGATTTGGGACTCAAGGGTAGCATAGCTATGAGCGGTAACTTAAATTGATAAGTGGCTCGAGTACTTTAGTGTCACAAAATTTCAATGTTTTATGGCGCTCCAGTAAAAAGTTACAAGCATTAGAATCTTGCAAATTTTCGAAAGTATAGGTCGCACCGTACAGAAGTTAGGGCCATATGAAGCTTTGGCAGTGTTTCATTTGGGACTCAAGGGTAGCATGCTATGAGCGATAGTTTAAATTGGCAAGAGGCACGAGTACTTTATTGTCACAAAATTTCAAGGTTTTATGACGCTCGAGTAAAAAGAAAGTTACAAGCATATGAATGTTGCAAACTTTGATAGGTGTAGGATGCACCGTATAGGTGTAGGATGCACCGTTAGGGCCATTTGAAGGTTTATCAGTGTTTGATATGGGACTGAAGAGTATCATAGCTATGAACAATAAATTAAATTGATAAGAGGCTCGAGTACTTCATTGTCACAAAATTTAAAGGTTTTAAGACGCTCTAGTAAAAAGTTACAAGCATTTGAATGTTGCAAACTTTGATAGGTATACAACCCGACGTATAGAAGTTAAGGCCATTTGAAGTTTTATCAGTGTTTGATTTAGGACTCAAGGGTAGCATAGTTATGAGCGATAGCTTAAATTGACCAGAGGCTCGAGTAGTTTATTTTCACAAATTTCAAGGTTTTTTGACCCTCCAGTGAAAAGTTACAAGCATTTGAAAGTTGCAAATTTTGATAGGTGTTGGATGCACCGTATAGAAGTTAGAGCCATTTGAAATTTTATCAGTGTTTGATTTGGGACTCATGGGTAGCATAGCTATGAGCGATAACTTAAATTGATAACAGGCTCGAGTTCATTGTCACAAAATTTCAAGATTTTATGACGCTCCAGTAAAAAGTTACAAGCATTTGATTTTTGCAAACTTTGATAGGTATAGAACGCACCGTATAGAAGTGAGGTCCATTTGAAGTTTAATCAGCGTTTGATTTGCGACTCAAGGGTAGCATAGCTATGAGCGATAGCTGAAATTGGCAAGAGGCAAGAGTACTTCAGTGTCACAAAAGTTCAAGATTTTATGACGCTCCAGTAAAAAGTTACAAGCATTTGATTGTTGCAAACTTTAATATTTATAGGACGCACCGTACAAAAATTTAGGGTCATTTGAAGTTTTATCAGTGTTTGATTTGGGATTCACGGGTAGCATAGCAATGAGCGATAGCTTAAATTGATAAGAGGCTTTCACCGTATAGGTGTAGGATGCACCCTTAGGGCTATTTGAAGTTTTATCAGTATTTGATTTGGGACTCAAGGGTAGCATAGCTATGAGCGATAGCTTAAATTGTGACGTTATAGCCACAAAATTTCAAGATTTTGTTACGCTCCAGTAAAAAGTTACAAGCATTTCAATGTTGCAAACTTTGATAGGTGTTGGACGCACCGTATAAAAGTTAGGGCCATCTGATGTTTTATCAGTGTTTGATTTGGGATGCACGGGTAGCATAGCTATGAGCGATAGCTAAAATTGATAACAGGCTCGAGTACTTTATTGTCACAAAATTTCAAGGTTTTATGACGCTCCAGTCAAAAGTTAGAAGCATTTGAATGTTGCAAACTTTGATAGTGTAGGATGCACTGTATAGGTGTAGGATGCACCGTTAGGGCCATTTGAAGTTTTATCAGTGTTTGATTTGGGACTCAAGGGTAGGATAGCTATGAGCGATAACTTAAATTGATAAGCGGCTCGAGTACTTTATTGTCACAAAATTTCAAGGTTTTAGGGCGCTCCAGTAAAAAGTTACAAGCATTACAATCTTGCAAATTTTCGTATGTATAGGTCGCACCGTACAGAAGTTAGGGCCATTTGAAGTTTTAGCAGTGTTTGATTTGGGACTTAAGGGAAGCATGCTATGAGCGATAGCTTAAATTGACAAGAGGCACGAGTACTTTATTGTCACCAAATTTCAAGGTTTTATGATGCTCCAGTAAAAAGTTACAAGCATTTGAATACTTTGTAAGGTGTAGGGCGCACCGTATAGAAGTTAGAGCCATTGGAAGTTTTATCAATGTTTTATTTGGGATTCAAGGGTAGAGTAGCTATGAGCGATAGCTTAAATTGATAAGAGGCTCGAATACTTTATTTTGACAAAATTTCAAGATTTTATGACGCTCCAGTAAAAAGTTACAAGCATTTGAATACTTTGATAGGAGTAGGACGCACCGTATAAAAGTTAGAGCCATATGAAATTTTATCAATGTTTGATTTGGGGCTCATGGGTAGCATAGCTATGAGCGATAACTTAAATTGATAAGAGGCGCGAGTTCATTGTGACAAAATTTCAAGATTTTATGACGCTCCAGTAAAAAGTTACAAGCATTTGAATGTTGCAAACTTTGATAGGTGTAGGACGCACCGTATAGAAGTTAGCGCCATTTGAAGTTTAAGCAGTGTTTCATTTGGGACTCAAGGGTAGCATGCTATGAACGATAGCTTAAATTGATAAGAGGCTCGATTATTTTATTGTCACAAAATTTCAAGATTTTATGACGCTCCAGTAAAAAGTTACAAGCATTTGATAGGTATACTACCCGACGTATAGAAGTTAAGACCATTTAAAGTTTTATCAGTGTTTGATTTAGGACTCAAGGGTAGCATATCTATGAGCGATAGCTTAAATTGATAATAGGCTCGATAATTTTATATTCACAAAATATCAAGATTTTATGACGCTCCAGTAAAAAGTTACAAGCATTTGAATGTTGCAAACTTTGATAGATATACTACCCGACGTATAGAAGCTAAGACCATTTGAAGTTTTATCAGTGTTTGATTTAGGACTCAAGCGTAGCATAGATATGAGCGATAGCTTAAATTCACCAGAGGCTCGAGTAGTTTATTTTCACAAATTTCAAGGTTTTTTGACCCTCCAGTGAAAAGTTACAAGCATTTGAAAGTTGCAAATTTTGATAGGTGTTGGACGCACCGTATAGAATTTAGAGCCATTTGAAGTTTTATCAGTGTTTGATTTGGGACTCAAGGGTAACATAGCTATGAGCGATAACTTAAATTGATAACAGGCTCGAGTTCATTGTCACTAAATTTCAAGATTTTATGACGCTCCAGTAAAAAGTTACAAGCATTTGATTTTTGCAAACTTTGATAGGTATAGAACGCACTGTATAGAAGTGAGGTCCATTTGAAGTTTTATCAGTGTTTGATTTGGGACTCAAGGGTAGCATAGCTATGAGCGATAGCTGAAATTGGCAAGAGGCAAGAGTACTTCAGTGTCACAAAAGTTCAAAATTTATGACGCTCCAGTAAAAAGTTACAAGCATTTGATTGTTGCAAACTTTGATATTTATAGGACGCACCGTACAAAAATTTAGGGTCATTTGAAGTTTTATCAGTGTTTGATTTGGGATTCACGGGTAGCATAGCAATGAGCGATAGCTTAAATTGATAAGAGGCTTTCACCGTATAGGTGTAGGATGCACCCTTAGGGCTATTTGAAGTTTTATCAGTGTTTGATTTGGGACTCAAGGGTAGCATAGCTATGAGCGATAGCTTAAATTGTGACTTTATAGCCACAAAATTTCAAGATTTTATTACGCTCCAGTAAAAAGTTACAAGCATTTCAATGTTGCAAACTTTGATAGGTGTTGGACGCACCGTATAAACGTAAGGGCCATCTGATGTTTTATCAGTGTTTGATTTGGGATGCACGGGTAGCATAGCTATGAGCGATAGCTAAAATTGATAACAGGCTCGAGTACTTTATTGTCACAAAATTTCAAGGTTTTATGACGCTCCAGTCAAAAGTTAGAAGCATTTGAATGTTGCAAACTTTGATAGTGTAGGATGCACTGTATAGGTGTAGGATGCACCGTTAGGGCCATTTGAAGTTTTATCAGTGTTTGATTTGGGACTCAAGGGTAGGATAGCTATGAGCGATAACTTAAATTGATAAGCGGCTCGAGTACTTTATTGTCGCAAAATTTCAAGGTTTTAGGGCGCTCCAGTAAAAAGTTACAAGCATTACAATCTTGCAAATTTTCGTAAGTATAGGTCGCACCGTACAGAAGTTAGGTCCATTTGAAGTTTTAGCAGTGTTTGACTTGGGACTCAAGGGTAGCATGCTATGAGCGATAGCTTAAATTGACAAGAGGCACGAGTACTTTATTGTCACCAAATTTCAAGGTTTTATGATGCTCCAGTAAAAAGTTACAAGCATTTGAATACTTTGAAAGGTGTAGGACGCACCGTATAGAAGTTAGAGCCATTGGAAGTTTTATCAATGTTTTATTTGGGATTCAAGGGTAGCGTAGCTATGAGCGATAGCTTAAATTGATAAGAGGCTCGAATACTTTATTTTGACAAAATTTCAAGATTTTATGACGCTCCAGTAAAAAGTTACACGCATTTGAATACTTTGATAGGAGTAGGACGCACCGTATAAAAGTTAGAGCCATATGAAATTTTATCAATGTTTGATTTGGGGCTCATGGGTAGCATAGCTATGAGCGATAACTTAAATTGATAAGAGGCGCGAGTTCATTGTGACAAAATTTCAAGATTTTATGACGCTCCAGTAAAAAGTTACAAGCATTTGAATGTTGCAAACTTTGATAGGTGTAGGACGCACCGTATAGAAGTTAGGGCCATTTGAAGTTTAAGCAGTGTTTCATTTGGGACTCAAGGGTAGCATGCTATGAACGATAGCTTAAATTGATAAGAGGCTCGATTATTTTATTGTCACAAAATTTCAAGATTTTATGACGCTCCAGTAAAAAGTTACAAGCATTTGATAGGTATACTACCCGACGTATAGAAGTTAAGACCATTTAAAGTTTTATCAGAGTTTGATTTAGGACTCAAGGGTAGCATATCTATGAGCGATAGCTTAAATTGATAAGAGGCTCGATAATTTTATATTCACAAAATTTCAAGATTTTATGACGCTCCAGTAAAAAGTTACAAGCATTTGAATGTTGCAAACTTTGATAGATATACTACCCGACGTATAGAAGCTAAGACCATTTGAAGTTTTATCAGTGTTTGATTTAGGACTCAAGCGTAGCATAGATATGAGCGATAGCTTAAATTCACCAGAGGCTCGAGTAGTTTATTTTCACAAATTTCAAGGTTTTTTGACCCTCCAGTGAAAAGTTACAAGCATTTGAAAGTTGCAAATTTTGATAGGTGTTGGACGCACCGTATAGAATTTAGAGCCATTTGAAGTTTTATCAGTGTTTGATTTGGGACTCAAGGGTAACATAGCTATGAGCGATAGCTTAAATTGACAAGAGGCAAGAGTACTTCAATGTCACAAAAGTTCCAGATTTTATGACGCTCCAGGAAAAAGTTACAAGCATTTGATTGTTGCAAACTTTGATAGGTATAGGACGCACCGTACAAAAATTTAGGGTCATTTGAAGTTTTATCAGTGTTTGATTTGGGATTCACGGGTAGCATAGCTATGAGCGATAGCTTAAATTGATAACAGGCTCGAGTACTTTATTGTCACAAAATTTCAAGATTTTATGACGCTCCAGTAAAAAGTTAGAAGCATTTCAATGATGCAAACTTTGATAGGTATAGGACGCACCGTACAAAAATTTAGGGTCATCTGAAGTTTTATCAGTGTTTGATTTGGGATTCACTGGTAGCATAGCTGTGAGCGATAGCTTAACTTGATAACAGGCTCGAGTACTTTATTGTCACAAAATTTCAAGGTTTTATGACGCTCCAGTAAAAAGTTACAAGCATTTGAATGTTGCAAACCTTGATAGTGTAGGATGCACCGTATAGGTGTAGGATGCACCGTTAGGGCCAGTTGAAGTTTTATCAGTGTTTGATTTGGGACTCAATGGTAGCATAGCTATGAGCGATACCTTAAATTGTTAAGCGGTTCGAGTACTTTATTGTCACAAAATTTTTAAAGGTTTTATGGCGCTCCAGTAAAAAGTTACAAGCATTAGAATCTTGCAAATTTTCGTAAGTATAGGTCGCACCGTACAGAAGTTAGGGCCATTTGAAGTTTTAGCAGTGTTTCATTTGGGACTCAAGGGTGGCATGCTATGAGCGATAGCTTAAATTGACAAGAGGCACGAGTACTCTATTGTCACCAAATTTCGAGGTTTTATTACGCTCCAGTAAAAAGTTACAAGCATTTGAATACTTTGAAAGGTGTAGGACGCACCGTATAGAAGTTAGAGCCATTGGAAGTTTTATCAATGTTTTATTTGGGATTCAAGGGTAGCGTAGCTATGAGCGATAGCTTAAATTGATAAGAGGCTCGAATACTTTATTTTGACAAATTTTCAAGATTTTATGACGCTCCAGTAAAAAGTTACAAGCATTTGAATACTTTGATAGGTGTAGGACGCACCGTATAAAAGTTAGAGCCATATGAAATTTTATCAATGTTTGATTTGGGGCTCATGGGTAGCATAGCTATGAGCGATAACTTAAATTGATAAGAGGCGCGAGTTCATTGTGACAAAATTTCAAGATTTTATGACGCTCCAGTAAAAAGTTACAAGCATTTGAATGTTGCAAACTTTGATAGGTGTAGGACGCACCGTATAGAAGTTAGGGCCATTTGAAGTTTAAGCAGTGTTTCATTTGGGACTCAAGGGTAGCATGCTATGAACGATAGCTTAAATTGATAAGAGGCTCGATTATTTTATTGTCACAAAATTTCAAGATTTTATGACGCTCCAGTAAAAAGTTACAAGCATTTGATAGGTATACTACCCGACGTATAGAAGTTAAGACCATTTAAAGTTTTATCAGTGTTTGATTTAGGACTCAAGGGTAGCATATCTATGAGCGATAGCTTAAATTGATAAGAGGCTCGATAATTTTATATTCACAAAATTTCAAGATTTTATGACGCTCCAGTAAAAAGTTACAAGCATTTGAATGTTGCAAACTTTGATAGGTATACTACCCGACGTATAGAAGCTAAGACCATTTGAAGTTTTATCAGTGTTTGATTTAGGACTCAAGGGTAGCATAGATATGAGCGATAGCTTAAATTCACCAGAGGCTCGAGTAGTTTATTTTCACAAATTTCAAGGTTTTTTGACCCTCCAGTGAAAAGTTACAAGCATTTGAAAGTTGCAAATTTTGATAGGTGTTGGACGCACCGTATAGAATTTAGAGCCATTTGAAGTTTTATCAGTGTTTAATTTGGGACTCACGGGTAGCATAGCTGTGAGCGATAGCTTAACTTGATAACAGGCTCGAGTACTTTATTGTCACAAAATTTCAAGGTTTTATGACGCTCCAGTAAAAAGTTACAAGCATTTGAATGTTGCAAACCTTGATAGTGTAGGATGCATCGTATAGGTGTAGGATGCACCGTGAGGGCCATTTGAAGTTTTATCAGTGTTTGATTTGGGACTCAATGGTAGCATAGCTATGAGCGATACCTTAAATTGTTAAGCGGTTCGAGTACTTTATTGTCACAAAATTTCAAGGTTTTATGGCGCTCCAGTAAAAAGTTACAAGCATTAGAATCTTACAAATGTTCGTAAGTATAGGTCGCACCGTACAGAAGTTAGGGCCATTTGAAGTTTTAGCAGTGTTTAATTTGGGACTCAAGGGTAGCATGCTATGAGCGATAGCTTAAATTGACAAGAGGCACGAGTACTTTAATGTCACCAAATTTCAAGGTTTTATTACGCTCCAGTAAAAAGTTACAAGCATTTGAATACTTTGATAGATGTAGGACGCACCGTATAGAAGTTAGAGCCGTTTGAAATTTTATCAGTGTTTGATTTGGGACTCATGGGTAGCATATCTATGAGCGATAACTTAAATTGATAAGAGGCTCGAGTTCATTGTCACAAAATTTCAAGATTTTATGACGCTCTAGTAAAAAGTTACAAGCATTTGATTGTTGCAAACTTTGATAGGTATAGGACGCACCGTACAAAAATTTAGGGTCATCTGAAGTTTTATCAGTGTTTGATTTGGGAATCACTGGTAGCATAGCTGTGAGCGATAGCTTAACTTGATAACAGGCTCGAGTACTTTATTGTCACAAAATTTCAAGGTTTTATGACGCTCCAGTAAAAAGTTACAAGCATTTGAATGTTGCAAACCTTGATAGTGTAGGATGCACCGTATAGGTGTAGGATGCACCGTTAGGGCCAGTTGAAGTTTTATCAGTGTTTGATTTGGGACTCAATGGTAGCATAGCTATGAGCGATACCTTAAATTGTTAAGCGGTTCGAGTACTTTATTGTCACAAAATTTCAAGGTTTTATGGCGCTCCAGTAAAAAGTTACAAGCATTAGAATCTTGCAAATTTTCGTAAGTATAGGTCGCACCGTACAGAAGTTAGGGCCATTTGAAGTTTTAGCAGTGTTTCATTTGGGACTCAAGGGTAGCATGCTATGAGCGATAGCTTAAATTGACAAGAGGCACGAGTACTCTATTGTCACCAAATTTCAAGGTTTTATTACGCTCCAGTAAAAAGTTACAAGCATTTGAATACTTTGATAGATGTAGTACGCACCGTATAGAATTTAGAGCCATTTGAAGTTTTATCAATTTTTGATTTGGGACTCAAGGGTAGCATAGCTATGAGCGATAGCTAAAATTGATAAGAGGCTCGAATACTTTATTTTCACAAAATTTCAAGATTTTATGACGCTCCAGTAAAAAGTTACAAGCATTTGAATACCTTGATAGGTGTAGGACGCACCGTATAGTAGTTAGAGCCATTTGAAATTTTATCAGTGTTTGATTTGGGAATCATGGGTAGCATATCTATGAGCGATAACTTAAATTGATAAGAGGCTCGAGTTCATTGTCACAAAATTTCAAGATTTTATGACGCTCTAGTAAAAAGTTACAAGCATTTGATTGTTGCAAACTTTGATAGGTATAGGACGCACCGTACAAAAATTTAGGGTCATCTGAAGTTTTATCAGTGTTTGATTTGGGATTCACTGGTAGCATAGCTGTGAGCGATAGCTTAACTTGATAACAGGCTCGAGTACTTTATTGTCACAAAATTTCAAGGTTTTATGACGCTCCAGTAAAAAGTTACAAGCATTTGAATGTTGCAAACCTTGATAGTGTAGGATGCACCGTATAGGTGTAGGATACACCGTTAGGGCCAGTTGAAGTTTTATCAGTTTTTGATTTGGGACTCAATGGTAGCATAGCTATGAGCGATACCTTAAATTGTTAAGCGGTTCGAGTACTTTATTGTCACAAAATTTCAAGGTTTTATGGCGCTCCAGTAAAAAGTTACAAGCATTAGAATCTTGCAAATTTTCGTAAGTATAGGTCGCACCGTACAGAAGTTAGGGCCATTTGAAGTTTTAGCAGTGTTTCATTTGGGACTCAAGGGTAGCATGCTATGAGCGATAGCTTAAATTGACAAGAGGCACGAGTACTCTATTGTCACCAAATTTCAAGGTTTTATTACGTTTTAGTAAAAAGTTACAAGCGTTTGAATACTTTGATAGATGTAGTACGCACCGTATAGAATTTAGAGCCATTTGAAGTTTTATCAATTTTTGATTTGGGACTCAAGGGTAGCATAGCTATGAGCGATAGCTAAAATTGATAAGAGGCTCGAATACTTTATTTTCACAAAATTTCAAGGTTTTATGACGCTCCAGTAAAAAGTTAGAAGCATTTCAATGATGCAAACTTTGATAGGTGTTGGACGCACCGTATAAAAATTAGGGCCATCTGAAGGTTTATCAGTGTTTGATTTGGGATTCACGGGTAGCATAGCTGTGAACGATAGCTTAACTTGATAACAGGCTCGACTACTTTATTGTCACAAAATTTCAAGGTTTTATGACGCTCCAGTAAAAAGTTACAAGCAATTGAATGTTGCAAACCTTGATAGTGTAGGATGCACCGTATAGGTGTAGGATGCACCATTAGGGCCATTCGAAGTTTTATCAGTGTTTGATTTGGGACTCAAGGGTAGCATAGCTATAAGCGATACCTTAAATTGTTAAGCGGCTCGAGTACTTTATTGTCACAAAATTTCAAGGTTTTATGGCGCTCCAGTAAAAAGTTACAAGCATTAGAATCTTGCAAATTTTCGTAAGTATAGGTCGCACCGTACAGAAGTTAGGGCCATTTGAAGTTTTAGCTGTGTTTAATTTGGGACTCAAGGGTAGCATAACTATGAGCGATAGGTTAAATTGACAAGAGGCACGAGTACTTTATTGTCACAAAATTTCAAGGTTTTATGACGCTCCAGTAAAAAGTTACAAGCAATTGAATGTTGCAAACCTTGATAGTGTAGGATGCACCGTATAGGTGTAGGATGCACCGTTAGCGCCATTCGAAGTTTTATCAGTGTTTGATTTGGGACTCAAGGGTAGCATAGCTATAAGCGATACCTTAAATTGTTAAGCGGCTCGAGTACTTTATTGTCACAAAATTTCAAGGTTTTATGGCGCTCCAGTAAAAAGTTACAAGCATTAGAATCTTGCAAATTTTCGTAAGTATAGGTCGCACCGTACAGAAGTTAGGGCCATTTGAAGTTTTAGCTGTGTTTAATTTGGGACTCAAGGGTAGCATAGCTATGAGCGATAGGTTAAATTGACAAGAGGCACGAGTACTTTATTGTCACCAAATTTCAAGGTTTTATTACGCTCCAGTAAAAAGTTGGAAGCATTTGAGTACTTTGATAGGTGTAGGACGTACCGTATAAAATTTAGAGCCATTTGAAGTTTTATCAGTGTTTGTTTTAGGACTCAAGGGTAGCATAGCTATGAGCGATAGCTTAAATTGACCAGAGGCTCGAGTAGTTTATTTTCACAAATTTCAAGGTTTTTTGACCCTCCAGTGAAAAGTTAGAAGCATTTGAAAGTTGCAAATTTTGATAGGTGTTGGACGCTCCGTATAGAAGTTAGAGCCATTTGCAATTTGATCAGAGTTTGATTTGGCACTCATGGGTAGCATAGCTATGAGCGATAACTTAAATTGATAACAGGCTCGAGTTCGTTGTCACAAAATTTCAAGATTTTATGACGCTCCAGTAAAAAGTTACAAGCATTTGATTTTTGCAAACTTTGATAGGTATAGGACGCACCGTATAGAAGTTAGGTGCATTTGAAGTTCTATCAGTGTTTGATTTAGGACTCAAGGATAGCATAGCTATGAGCGATAGCTTAAATGGACAAGAGGCAAGAGTACTTCATTGTCACAAAAGTTCAAGATTTTATGACGCTCCAGTAAAAAGTTACAAGCATTTGATTGTTGCAAACTTTGATAGGTGCTGGACGCACCGTATAAAAGTTAGGGCCATCTGAAGGTGTTATTATCAGTGTTTGATTTGGGATTCACGGGTAGCATAGCTGTGAGCGATAGCTTAAATTGATAAGAGGCTCGAATACTTTATTTTCACAAAATTTCAAGATTTTATGACGCTCCAGTAAAAAGTTACAAGCATTTGAATGCTTTGATAAGTATAGGACGCACCGTATAGAAGTTAGGTGCATTTGAAGTTCTATCAGTGTTTGATTTGGGACTCAAGGGTAGCATAGCTATGAGCGATAGCTTAAATGGACAAGAGGCAAGAGTACTTCATTGTAACAAAAGTTCAAGATTTTATGACGCTCCAGTAAAAAGTTACAAGCATTTGATTGTTGCAAACTTTGATAGTTGTTGGATGCACCGTATAAAAGTTAGGGCCATCTGAAGGTGTTATTATCAGTGTTTGATTTGGGATTCACGGGTAGCATAGCTGTGAGCGATAGCTTAAATTGATAACAGGCAAGAGTACTTTATTGTCACAAAATTTCAAGTTTTTATGACGCTCCAGTAAAAAGTTACAAGCCTTTGAATGTTGCAAACCTTGATAGTGTAGGATGCACCGTATAGGTGTAGGATTCACCGTTAGGGCCATTTGAAGTTTTATCAGTATTTGATTTGGGACTCAATGGTAGCATAGCTATGAGCGATAACTTAAATTGTTAAGCGGCTCGAGTACTTTATTGTCACAAAATTTCAAGGTTTTATGGCGCTCCAGTAAAAAGTTACAAGCATTAGAATCTTGCAAATTTTCGTAAGTATATGTCGCACCGTACAGAAGTTAGGGCCATTTGAAGTTTTAGCAGTGTTTAATTTGGGACTCAAGGGTAGCGTGCTATGAGCGATAGCTTAAATGGACAAGAGGCAAGAGTACTTCATTGTCACAAAAGTTCAAGATTTTATGACGCTCCAGTAAAAAGTTACAAGCATTTGATTATTGCAAAATTTGATAGGTGTTGGACGCACCGTATAAAAGTTAGGGCCATCTGAAGGTGTTATTATCAGTGTTTGATTTGGGATTCACGGGTAGCATAGCTGTGAGCGATAGCTTAAATTGATAACAGGCTCGAGTACTTTATTGTCACAAAATTTCAAGGTTTTATGACGCTCCAGTAAAAAGTTACAAGCATTTGCATGTTGCAAACCTTGATAGTGTAGGATGCACCGTATAGGTGTAGATTGCACCGTTAGGGCCATTTGAAGTTTTATCAGTGTTTGATTTGGGACTCAAGGGTAGCATAGCTATGAGCGATAACTTAAATTGTTAAGCGGCTCGAGTATTTTATTGTCACAAAATTTCAAGGTTTTATGGCGCTCCAGTAAAAAGTTACAAGCATTAGAATCTTGCAAATTTTCGTAAGTATAGGTCGCACCGTACAGAAGTTAGGGCCATTTGAAGTTTTAGCAGTGTTTAATTTGGGACTCAAGGGTAGCATACTATGAGCAATAGCTTAAATTCACAAGAAGCACGAGTACTTTATTGTCACCAAATTTCAAGGTCTTATTACGCTCCAGTAAAAAGTTACAAGCATTTGAATACTTTGATAGGTGTAGGACGCACCGTATAGAATTTAGAGCCATTTGAAGTTTTATCAATTTTTGATTTGGGACTCAAGAGTAGCATAGCTATGAGCGATAGCTTAAATTGATAAGAGGCGCGAATACTTTATTTTCACAAAATTTCAAGTATTTATGACGCTCCAGTAAAAAGTTACAAGCATTTGAATACTTTGATATGTGTAGGACGCACCGAATAGAAGTTAGAGCCATTTGAAATTTTATCAGTGTTTGATTTGGGACTCATGGGTAGCATAGCTATAAGCGATAACTTAAATTGATAAGAGGCTCGAGTTCATTGTCACAAAATTTTATGACGCTCCAGTAAAAAGTTACAAGTATTTGAATGTTGCAAACTGTGATAGGTGTAGGATGCACCGTATAGGTGTAGGATGCACCGTTAGGGCCATTCGAAGTTTTATCAGTGTTTGATTTGGGACTCAAGGGTAGCATATCTATGAGCGATAGCTGAAATTGATAAGAGGCTCGATTACTTTATTGTCACAAAATTTCAAAATTTTATGACGCTCCAGTAAAAAGATACAAGCATTTGAATGTTGCAAACTTTGATAGGTATAGGACCCGACGTATAGAAGTTAAGGCCATTTGAAGTTTTATCAGTGTTTGATTTAGGACTCAAGGGTAGCATAGCTATGAGCGATAGCTTAAATTGACCAGAGGCTCGATTAGTTTATTTTCACAAATTTCAAGGTTTTTTGACCCTCCAGTAAAAAGTTACAAGCACATGAAAGTTGCAAATTTTGATAGGTGTTGGACTCACCGTATAGAAGTTAGAGCCATTTGAAATTTTATCAGTGTTTGATTTGGGACTCATGGGTAGCATAGCTATGAGCGATAACTTAAATTGATAAGAGGCTCGAGTTTATTGTCACAAAATTTCAAGATTTTATGATGGTCTAGTAAAAAGTTACAAGCATTTGATTTTTGCAAACTTTGATAGGTATAGGACGCACCGTATAGAAGTTAGGTCCATTTGAAGTTTTATCAGTGTTTGATTTGGGACTCAAGGGTAGCATAGCTATGAGCGATAGCTTAAATTGACAAGAGGCAAGAGTACTTCATTGTCACAAAAGTTCCAGATTTTATGACGCTCCAGTAAAAAGTTACAAGCATTTGATTGTTGCAAACTTTGATAGGTACAGGACGCACCGTACAAAAATTTAGGGTCATTTGAAGTTTTATCAGTGTTTGATTTGGGATTCACGGGTAGCTTACCTATGAGCGATAGCTTAAATTGATAACAGGCTTTCACCGTATAGGTGTAGGATGCACCGTTAGGGCTATTTGAAGTTTTATCAGTGTTTGATTTGGGACTCAAGGGTAGCATAGCTATGAGCGATAGCTTAAATTGACAAGAGGCAAGAGTACTTCATAGCCACAACATTTCAAAATTTTATTACGCTCCAGTAAAAAGTTACAAGCATTTCAATGATGCAAACTTTGATAGGTGTTGGACGCAGCGTATAAAAGTTAGGGCCATCTGAAGGTTTATCAGTGTTTGATTTGGGATTCACAGGGAAGCATAGCTGTGATCGATAGCTTAAATTGATAACAGGCTCGAGTACTTTATTGTCACAAATTTTCAAGATTTTATGGCGCTCCAGTAAAAGTTACAAGCATTAGGATCTTGCAAATTTTCGTAAGTATGGGACGCACCGTACAGAAGTTAGGGCCATTTGAAGTTTTAGCAGTGTTTAATTTGGGACTCAAGGGTAGCTATGAGCGATAGCTTAAATTGACAAGAGGCACGAGTACTTTATTGTCACCAAATTTCAAGGTTTTATTACGCTCCAGTAAAAAGTTACAAGCATTTGAATACTTTGATAGGTGTAGGACGCACCGAATAGAATTTAGCGCCATTTGAAGTTTTATCAATTTTTGATTTGGGACTCAAGAGTAGCATAGCTATGAGCGATAACTTAAATTGATAAGAGGCGCGAATACTTTATTTTCACAAAATTTCAAGTTTTTATGACGCTCCAGTAAAAAGTTACAAGCATTTGAATACTTTGATATGTGTAGGACGCACCGTATAGCAGTTAGAGCCATTTGAAATTTTATCAGTGTTTGATTTGGAACTCATGGGTAGCATAGCTATAAGCGATAACTTAAATTGATAAGCGGCTCGAGTTCATTGTCACAAAATTTCAAGATTTTATGACGCTCCAGTAAAAAGTTACAAGTATTTGAATGTTGCAAACTTTGATAGGTGTAGGATGCACCGTATAGGTGTAGGATGCACCGTTAGGGCCATTCGAAGTTTTATCAGTGTTTGATTTGGGACTCAAGGGTAGCATATCTATGAGCGATAGCTTAAATTGATAAGAGGCTCGATTACTTTATTGTCACAAAATTTCTAAATTTTATGACGCTCCAGTAAAAAGTTACAAGCATTTGAATGTTGCAAACTTTGATAGGTATAGGACCCGACTTATAGAAGTTAAAGCCATTTGAAGTTTTATCAGTGTTTGATTTAGGACTCAAGGGTAGCATAGCTATGAGCGATAGCTTAAATTGACCAGAGGCTCGAGTAGTTTATTTTCACAAATTTCAAGGTTTTTTGACCCTCCAGTGAAAAGTTACAAGCACATGAAAGTTGCAAATTTTGATAGGTGTTGGACTCACCGTATAGAAGTTAGAGCCATTTGAAATTTTATCAGTGTTTGATTTGGGACTCATGGGTAGCATAGCTATGAGCGATAACTTAAATTGATAACAGGCTCGAGTTTATTGTCACAAAATTTCAAGATTTTATGACGCTCCAATAAAAAGTTACAAGCATTTGATTTTTGCAAACTTTGATAAGTATAGGACGCACCGTATAGAAGTTAGGTCCATTTGAAGTTTTATCAGTGTTTGATTTGGGACTCAAGGGTAGCATAGCTATGAGCGATAGCTTAAATTGACAAGAGGCAAGAGTACTTCATTGTCACAAAAGTTCCAGATTTTATGACGCTCCAGTAAAAAGTTAGAAGCATTTGATTGTTGCAAACTTTGATAGGTACAGGACGTACCGTACAAAAATTTAGGGTCATTTGAAGTTTTATCAGTGTTTGATTTGGGATTCACGGGTAGCATAGCTATGAGCGATAGCTTAAATTGATAACAGGCTTTCACCGTATAGGTGTAGGATGCACCGTTAGGGCTATTTGAAGTTTTATCAGTGTTTGATTTGGGACTCAAGGGTAGCATAGCTATGAGCGATAGCTTAAATTGACAAGAGGCAAGAGTACTTCATAGCCACAAAATTTCAAGATTTTATTACGCTCCAGTAAAAAGTTACAAGCATTTCAATGTTGCAAACTTTGATAGGTGTTGGACGCACCGTATAAAAGTTAGGGCCATCTGAAGTTTTATCAGTGTTTGATTTGGGATTCACGAGTAGCATAGCTCTGAGCGATAGCTTAAATTGATAACAGGCTCGAGTACTTTACTGTCACAAAATTTCAAGGTTTTATGACGCTCCAGTAAAAAGTTAGAAGCATTTCAATGATGCAAACTTTGATAGGTGTTGGACGAAGCGTATAAAAGTTAGGGCCATCTGAAGGTTTATCAGTGTTTGATTTGGGATTCACAGGTAGCATAGCTGTGATCGATAGCTTAAATTGATAACAGGCTCGAGTACTTTATTGTCACAAATTTTCAAGGTTTTATGACGCTCCAGTTACAAGTTACAAGCATTTGAATGTTGCAAACCTTGATAGTGTATGATGCACCGTATAGGTGTAGGATGCACCGTTAGGGCCATTCCAAGTTTTATCAGTGTTTGATTTGGGACTCAAGGGTAGCATAGCTATGAGCGATAACTTAAATTGTTAAGCGGCTCGAGTACTTTATTGTCACAAAATTTCAAGGTTTTATGGCGCTCCAGTAAAAGTTACAAGCATTAGAATCTTGCAAATTTTCGTAAGTATGGGTCGCACCGTACAGAAGTTAGGGCCATTTGAAGTTTTAGCAGTGTTTAATTTGGGACTCAAGGGTAGCTATGAGCGATAGCTTAAATTGACAAGAGGCACGAGTACTTTATTGTCACCAAATTTCAAGGTTTTATTACGCTTCAGTAAAAAGTTACAAGCATTTGAATACTTTGATAGGTGTAGGACGCACCGAATAGAATTTAGCGCGATTTGAAGTTTTATCAATTTTTGATTTGGGACTCAAGAGTAGCATAGCTATGAGCGATAGCTTAAATTGATAAGAGGCGCGAATACTTTATTTTCACAAAATTTCAAGTTTTTATGACGCTCCAGTAAAAAGTTACAAGCATTTGAATACTTTGATATGTGTAGGACGCACCGTATAGCAGTTAGAGCCATTTGAAATTTTATCAGTGTTTGATTTGGGACTCATGGGTAGCATAGCTATAAGCGATAACTTAAATTGATAAGAGGATCGAGTTCATTGTCACAAAATTTCAACATTTTATGACGCTCCAGTAAAAAGTTACAAGTATTTGAATGTTGCAAACTTTGATAGGTGTAGGATGCACCGTATAGGTGTAGGATGCACCGTTAGGGCCATTCGAAGTTTTATCAGTGTTTGATTTGGGACGCAAGGGTAGCATATCTATGAGCGATAGCTTAAATTGATAAGAGGCTCGATTACTTTATTGTCACAAAATTTCAAAATTTTATGACGCTCCAGTTAAAAGTTACAAGCATTTGAATGTTGCAAACTTTGATAGGTATAGGACCTGACGTATAGAAGTTAAGGCCATTTGAAGTTTTATCAGTGTTTGATTTTGGGCTCATGGGTAGCATAGCTATGAGCGATAACTTAAATTGATAACAGGCTCGAGTTTATTGTCACAAAATTTCAAGATTTTATGACGCTCTAATAAAAAGTTACAAGCATTTGATTTTTGCAAACTTTGATAGGTATAGGACGCACCGTATAGAAGTTAGGTCCATTTGAAGTTTTATCAGTGTTTGATTTGGGACTCAAGGGTAGCATAGCTATGAGCGATAACTTAAATTGTTAAGCGGCTCGAGTATTTTATTGTCACAAAATTTCAAGGTTTTATGGCGCTCCAGTAAAAAGTTACAAGCATTAGAATCTTGCAAATTTTCGTAAGTATAGGTCGCACCGTACAGAAGTTAGGGCCATTTGAAGTTTTAGCAGTGTTTAATTTGGGACTCAAGGGTAGCATGCTATGAGCGATAGCTTAAATTCACAATAGGCACGAGTACTTTATTGTCACCAAACTTCTAGGTTTTATTACGCTCCAGTAAAAAGTTACAAGCATTTGAATACTTTGATAGGTGTAGGACGCACCGTATAGAATTTAGAGCCATTTGAAGTTTTATCAATTTTTGATTTGGGACTCAAGAGTAGCATAGCTATGAACGATAGCTTAAATTAATAAGAGGCGCGAATACTTTATTTTCACAAAATTTCAAGTTTTTATGACGCTCCAGTAAACAGTTACAAGCATTTGAATACTTTGATATGTGTAGGACGCACCGTATAGAAGTTAGAGCCATTTGAAATTTTATCAGTGTTTGATTTGGGACTCATGGGTAGCATAGCTATAAGCGATAACTTAAATTGATAAGAGGCTCGAGTTCATTGTCACAAAATTTCAAGATTTTATGACGCTCCAGTAAAAAGTTACAAGTATTTGAATGTTGCAAACTTTGATAGGTGTAGGATGCACCGTATAGGTGTAGGATGCACCGTTAGGGCCATTCGAAGTTTTATCAGTGTTTGATTTGGGACTCAAGGGTAGCATATCTATGAGCGATAGCTTAAATTGATAAGAGGCTCGATTACTTTATTGTCACAAAATTTCAAAAGTTTATGACGCTCCAGTAAAAAGTTACAAGCATTTGAATGTTGCAAACTTTGATAGGTATAGGACCCGACGTATAGAAGTTAAGGCCATTTGAAGTTTTATCAGTGTTTGATTTAGGACTCAAGGATAGCATAGCTATGAGCGATAGCTTAAATTGACCAGAGGCTCGAGTAGTTTATTTTCACAAATTTCAAAGTTTTTTGACCCTCCAGTGAAAAGTTACAAGCACATGAAATTTGCAAATTTTGATAGGTGCTGGACTCACCGTATAGAAGTTAGAGCCATTTGAAATTTTATCAGTGTTTGATTTGGGACTCATGGGTAGCATAGCTATGAGCGATAGCTTAAATTGATAACAGGCTCGAGTACTTTATTGTCACAAAATTTCAAGGTTTTATGACGCTCCAGTAAAAAGTTACAAGCAATTGAATGTTGCAAACCATGATAGTGTAGGATGCATCGTATAGGTGTAGGATGCACCGTTAGGGCCATTCGAAGTTTTATCAGTGTTTGATTTGGGACTCAAGGGTAGCATAGCTATGAGCGATAATTTAAATTGATAACAGGCTCGAGTTTATTGTCACATGATTTTATGACGCTCCAATAAAAAGTTACAAGCATTTGATTTTTGCAAACTTTGATAGGTATAGGACGCACCGTATAGAAGTTAGGTCCATTTGAAGTTTTATCAGTGTTTGATTTGGGACTCAAGGGTAGCATAGCTATGAGCGATAGCTTAAATTGATAACAGGCTCGAGTACTTTATTCTCACAAAATTTCAAGGTTTTATGACGCTCCAGTAAAAAGTTCAATGATGCAAACTTTGATAGGTGTTGGACGCACCGTATAAAAATTAGGGCCATCTGAAGGTTTATCAGTGTTTGATTTGGGATTCACGGGTAGCATAGCTGTGAGCGATAGCTTAACTTGATAACAGGCTCGACTACTTTATTGTCACAAAATTTCAAGGTTTTATGACGCTCCAGTAAAAAGTTACAAGCAATTGAATGTTGCAAACCATGATAGTGTAGGATGCATCGTATAGGTGTAGGATGCACCGTTAGGGCCATTCGAAGTTTTATCAGTGTTTGATTTGGGACTCAAGGGTAGCATAGCTATGAGCGATACCTTAAATTGTTAAGCGGCTCGAGTACTTTATTGTCACAAAATTTCAAGGTTTTATGGCGCTCCAGTAAAAAGTTACAAGCATTAGAATCTTGCAAATTTTCGTAAGTATAGGTCGCACCGTACAGAAGTTAGGGCCATTTGAAGTTTTAGCAGTGTTTAATTTGGGACTCAAGGGTAGCATAGCTATGAGCGATAGGTTAAATTGACAAGAGGCACGAGTACTTTATTGTCACCAAATTTCAAGGTTTTATTACGCTCCAGTAAAAAGTTGGAAGCATTTGAATACTTTGATAGGTGTAGGACGCACCGTATAGAATTTAGAGCCATTTGAAGTTTTATCAGTGTTTGTTTTAGGACTCATGGGTAGCATAGCTATGAGCGATAACTTAAATTGATAACAGGCTCGAGTTCATTGTCACAAAATTTCAAGATTGTATGACGCTCCAGTAAAAAGTTACAAGCATTTGATTTTGTGTAACTTTGATAGGTATAGGACGCACTGTATAGAAGTTAGGTGCATTTGAAGTTCTATCAGTGTTTGATTTAGGACTCAAGGGTAGCATAGCTATGAGCGATAGCTTAAATTGACAAGAGGCAAGAGTACTTCATTGTCACAAAAGTTCAAGATTTTATGACGCTCCAGTAAAAAGTTACAAGCATTTGATTGTTGCAAACTTTGATAGGTGTTGGACGCACCGTATAAAAGTTAGGGCCATATGAAGGTGTTATTATCAGTGTTTGATTTGGGATTCACGGGTAGCATAGCTGTGAGCGATAGCTTAAATTGATAAGAGGCTCGAATACTTTATTTTCACAAAATTTCAAGATTTTATGACGCTCCAGTAAAAAGTTACAAGCATTTGAATGCTTTGATAAGGATAGGACGCACCGTATAGAAGTTAGGTGCATTTGAAGTTCTATCAGTGTTTGATTTGGGACTCAAGGGTAGCATAGCTATGAGCGATAGCTTAAATGGACAAGAGGCAAGAGTACTTCATTGTCACAAAAGTTCAAGATTTTATGACGCTCCAGTAAAAAGTTACAGGCATTTGATTGTTGCAAACTTTGATAGTTGTGGGACGCACCGTATAAAAGTTAGGGCCATCTGAAGGTGTTATTATCAGTGTTTGATTTGGGATTCACGGGTAGCATAGCTGTGAGCGATAGCTTAAATTGATAACAGGCTCGAGTACTTTATTGTCACAAAATTTCAAGTTTTTATGACGCTCCAGTAAAAAGTTACAAGCCTTTGAATATTGCAAACCTTGATAGTGTAGGATGCACCGTATAGGTGTAGGAAGCACCGTTAGGGCTATTTGAAGTTTTATCAGTGTTTGATTTGGGACTCAAGGGTAGCATAGCTATGAGCGATAGCTTAAATTGACAAGAGGCAAGAGTACTTCATAGCCACAAAATTTCAAGGTTTTATGACGCTCCAGTAAAAAGTTACAAGCATTTGAATACTTTGATAGGTGTAGGACGCACCGTATAGAATTTAGAGCCATTTGAAGTTTTATCAATTTTTGATTTGGGACTCAAGGGTAGCATAGCTATGAGCGATAGCTTAAATTGATAAGAAGCTCGAATACTTTATTTTCACAAAATTTCAAGATTTTATGACGCTCCAGTAAAAAGTTACAAGCATTTGAATACTTTGATAGGTGTAGGATGCACCGTATAGAAGTTAGAGCCATTTGAAATTTTATCAGTGTTTGATTTGGAACTCATGGATAGCATAACTATGAGCCATAACTTAAATTGATAAGAGGCTCGAGTTCATTGTCACAAAATTTCAAGATTTTATGACGCTCCAGTAAAAAGTTACAAGTATTTGAATGTTGCAAACTTTGATAGGTGTATGATGCACCGTATAGGTGTAGGATGCACCGTTAGGGCCATTTGAAGTTTTATCAGTGTTTTATTTGGGATTCAAGGGTAGCATATCTATGAGCGTTAGCTTAAATTGATAAGAGGCTCGATTACTTTATTGTCACAAAATTTCAAGATTTTATGACGCTCCAGTAAAAAGTTACAAGCATTTGAATGTTGCAAACTTTGATAGGTATAAGACGCAACGTATAGAAGTTAAGGCCATTTGAAGTTTTATCAGTGTTTGGTTTAGGACTCAAGGGTAGCATAGCTATGAGCGATAGCTTAAATTGACCAGAGGCTCGAGTATTTTATTTTCAGAAATTTCAAGGTTTTTTGACCCTCCAGTGAAAAGTTACAAGCATTTGAAAGTTGCAAATTTTGATAGGTGTTGGACGCTCCGTATAAAAGTTAGAGCCATTTGAAATTTTATCAGAGGTTGATTTGGGACTCATGGGTAGCATAGCTATGAGCGATAACTTAAATTGATAACAGGCTCGAGTTCATTGTCACAAAATTTCAAGATTTTATGACGCTCCAGTAAAAAGTTACAGGCATTTGATTTTTGCAAACTTTGATAGCTATACACCGTATAGAAGTTAGGTGCATTTGAAGTTCTATCAGTGTTTGATTTGGGACTCAAGGGTAGCATAGCTATGAGCGATAGCTTAAATGGACAAGAGGCAAGAGTACTTCATTGTCACAAAAGTTCAAGGTTTTATGACGCTCCAGTAAAAAGTTACAAGCATTTGATTGTTGCAAAATTTGATAGGTGTTGGACGCACCGTATAAAAGTTAGGGCCATCTGAAGGTGTTATTATCAGTGTTTGATTTGGGATTCACGGGCAGCATAGCTGTGAGCGATAGCTTAAATTGATAACAGGCTCGAGTACTTTATTGTCACAAAATTTCAAGGTTTTATGACGCTCCAGTAAAAAGTTACAAGTATTTGAATGTTGCAAACTTTGATAGGTGTAGGATGCACCGTATAGGTGTAGGATGCACCATTAGGGCCATTCGAAGTTTTATCAGTGTTTGATTTGGGACTCAAGGATAGCATATCTATGAGCGATAGCTTAAATTGATAAGAGGCTCGATTACTTTATTGTCACAAAATTTCAAAATTTGATGACGCTCCAGTAAAAATTACAAGCATTTGAATGTTGCAAACTTTGATAGGTATAGGACCCGACGTATAGAAGTTAAGGCCATTTGAAGTTTTATCAGTGTTTGATTTAGGACTCAAGGGTAGCATAGCTATGAGCGATAGCTTAAATTGACCAGAGGCTCGAGTAGTTTATTTTCACAAATTTCAAGGTTTTTTGACCCTTCAGTGAAAAGTTACAAGCACATGAAAGTTGCAAATTTTGATAGGTGTTGGACTCACCGTATAGAAGTTAGAGCCATTTGAAATTTTATCAGTGTTTGATTTGGGACTCATGGGTAGCATAGCTATGAGTAATAACTTAAATTGATAACAGGCTCGAGTTTATTGTCACAAAATTTCAAGATTTTATGACGCTCCAATAAAAAGTTACAAGCATTTGATTTTTGCAAACTTTGATAGGTATAGGACGCACCGTAGAGAAGTTAGGTCCATTTGAAGTTTTATCAGTGTTTGATTTGGGACTCAAGGGTAGCATAGCTATGAGCGGTAGCTTAAATTGACAAGAGGCAAGAGTACTTCATTGTCACAAAAGTTCCAGATTTTATGACGCTCCAGTAAAAAGTTACAAGCATTTGATTGTTGCAAACTTTGATAGGTACAGGACGCACCGTACAAAAATTTAGGGTCATTTGAAGTTTTATCAGTGTTTGAGTAGGGATTCACGGGTAGCATAGCTATGAGCGATAGCTTAAATTGATAACAGGCTTTCACCGTATAGGTGTAGGATGCACCGTTAAGGCTATTTGAAGTTTCATCAGTGTTTGATTTGGGACTCAAGGGTAGCATAGCTATGAGCGATAGCTTAAATTGACCAGAGGCAAGAGTACTTCATAGCCACAACATTTCAAAATTTTATTACGCTCCAGTAAAAAGTTACAAGCATTTCAATGTTGCAAACTTTGATAGGTGTTGGACGCACCGTATAAAAGTTAGGGCCATCTGAAGTTTTATCAGTGTTTGATTTGGGATTCACGGGTAGCATAGCTCTGAGCGATAGCTTAAATTGATAACAGGCTCGAGTACTTTATTGTCACAAAATTTCAAGGTTTTATGACGCTCCAGTAAAAAGTTACAAGTATTTGAATGTTGCAAACTTTGATAGGTGTAGGATGCACCGTATAGGTGTAGGATGCACCGTTAGGGCCATTTGAAGTTTTATCAGTGTTTGATTTGGGCCTCAAGGGTAGCATATCTATGAGCGATAGCTTAAATTGATAAGAGGCTCGATTACTTTATTGTCACAAAATTTCAAAATTTGATGACGCTCCAGTAAAAATTACAAGCATTTGAATGTTGCAAACTTTGATAGGTATAGGACCCGCCGTATAGAAGTTAACGCCATTTGAAGTTTTATCAGTGTTTGATTTAGGACTCAAGGGTAGCATAGCTATGAGCGATAGCTTAAATTGACCAGAGGCTCGAGTAGTTTATTTTCACAAATTTCAAGGTTTTTTGACCCTTCAGTGAAAAGTTACAAGCACATGAAAGTTGCAAATTTTGATAGGTGTTGGACTCACCGTATAGAAGTTAGAGCCATTTGAAATTTTATCAGTGTTTGATTTGGGACTCATGGGTAGCATAGCTATGAGTAATAACTTAAATTGATAACAGGCTCGAGTTTATTGTCACAAAATTTCAAGATTTTATGACGCTCCAATAAAAAGTTACAAGCATTTGATTTTTGCAAACTTTGATAGGTATAGGACGCACCGTAGAGAAGTTAGGTCCATTTGAAGTTTTATCAGTGTTTGATTTGGGACTCAAGGGTAGCATAGCTATGAGCGGTAGCTTAAATTGACAAGAGGCAAGAGTACTTCATTGTCACAAAAGTTCCAGATTTTATGACGCTCCAGTAAAAAGTTACAAGCATTTGATTGTTGCAAACTTTGATAGGTACAGGACGCACCGTACAAAAATTTAGGGTCATTTGAAGTTTTATCAGTGTTTGAGTAGGGATTCACGGGTAGCATAGCTATGAGCGATAGCTTAAATTGATAACAGGCTTTCACCGTATAGGTGTAGGATGCACCGTTAAGGCTATTTGAAGTTTCATCAGTGTTTGATTTGGGACTCAAGGGTAGCATAGCTATGAGCGATAGCTTAAATTGACCAGAGGCAAGAGTACTTCATAGCCACAACATTTCAAAATTTTATTACGCTCCAGTAAAAAGTTACAAGCATTTCAATGTTGCAAACTTTGATAGGTGTTGGACGCACCGTATAAAAGTTAGGGCCATCTGAAGTTTTATCAGTGTTTGATTTGGGATTCACGGGTAGCATAGCTCTGAGCGATAGCTTAAATTGATAACAGGCTCGAGTACTTTATTGTCACAAAATTTCAAGGTTTTATGACGCTCCAGTAAAAAGTTAGAAGCATTTCAATGATGCAAACTTTGATAGGTGTTGGACGCAGCGTATAAAAGTTAGGGCCATCTGAATGTTTATCAGTGTTTGATTTGGGATTCACGGGTAGTATAGCTATGCGCGATAGCTTAAATTGATAAGAGGCGCGAATACTTTATTTTCACAAAATTTCAAGTTTTTATGACGCTCCAGTAAAAAGTTACAAGCATTTGAATACTTTGATATGTGTAGGACGCACCGTATAGCAGTTAGAGCCATTTGAAATTTTATCAGTGTTTGATTTGGGACTCATGGGTAGCATAGCTATAAGCGATAACTTAAATTGATAAGAGGCTCGAGTTCATTGTCACAAAATTTCAAGATTTTATGACGCTCCAGTAAAAAGTTACAAGTATTTGAATGTTGCAAACTTTGATAGGTGTAGGATGCACCGTTAGGGCCATTCGAAGTTTTATCAGTGTTTGATTTGGGACTCAAGGGTAGCATATCTATGAGCGGCAGCTTAAATTGATAAGAGGCTCGATTACTTTATTGTCACAAAATTTCAAAATTTTATGACGCTCCAGTAAAAAGTTACAAGCATTTGAATGTTGCAAACTTTGATAGGTATAGGACCCGACGTATAGAAGTTAAGGCCATTTGAAGTTTTATCAGTGTTTCATTTAGGACTCAAGGGTAGCATAGCTATGAGCGATAGCTTAAATTGACAAGAGGCTCGAGTAGTTTATTTTCACAAATTTCAAGGTTTTTTGACCCTCCAGTGAAAAGTTACAAGCACATGAAAGTTGCAAATTTTGATAGGTGTTGGACTCACCGTATAGAAGTTAGAGCCATTTGAAATTTTATAAGTGTTTGATTTGGGACTCATGGGTAGCATAGCTATGAGCGATAACTTAAATTGATAACAGGCTCGAGTTTATTGTCACAAAATTTCAAGATTTTATGACGCTCCAATAAAAAGTTACAAGCATTTGATTTTTGCAAACTTTGATAGGTATAGGATGCACCGTATAGAAGTTAGGTCCATTTGAAGTTTTATCAGTGTTTGATTTGGGACTCAAGGGTAGCATAGCTATTAGCGATAGCTTAAATTGACAAGAGGCAAGAGTACTTCATTGTCACAAAAGTTCCAGATTTTATGACGCTCCAGTAAAAAGTTACAAGCATTTGATTGTTGCAAACTTTGATAGGTACAGGACGCACCGTACAAAAATTTAGGGCCATTTGAAGTTTTATCAGTGTTTGATTTGGGATTCACGGGTAGCATAGCTATGAGCGATAGCTTAAATTGATAACAGGCTTTCACCGTATAGGTGTAGGGTGCACCGTTAGCGCTATTTGAAGTTTTATCAGTGTTTGATTTGGGACTCAAGGGTAGCATAGCTATGACCGATAGCTTAAATTGACAAGAGGCAAGAGTACTTCACAGCCACAACATTTCAAAATTTTATTACGCTCCAGTAAAAAGTTACAAGCATTTCAATGTTGCAAACTTTGATAGGTGTTGGATGCACCGTATAAAAGTTAGGGCCATCTGAAGGTTTATCAGTGTTTGATTTGGGATTCATGGGTAGCATAGCTGTGATCGATAGCTTAAATTGATAAAAGGCTTGAGTACTTTATTGTCACAAATTTTCAAGGTTTTATGACGCTCCAGTAACAAGTTACAAAGATTTGAATGTTGCAAACCTTGATAGTGTATGATGCACCGTATAGGTGTAGGATGCACCGTTAGGGCCATTCCAAGTTTTATCAGTGTTTGATTTGGGACTCAAGGGTAGCATAGCTATGAGCGATAACTTAAATTGTTAAGCGGCTCGAGTACTTTATTGTCACAAAATTTCAAGGTTTTATGGCGCTCCAGTAAAAGTTACAAGCATTAGAATCTTGCAAATTTTCGTAAGAATGGGTCGCACCGTACAGAAGTTAGGGCCATTTGAAGTTTTAGCAGTGTTTAATTTGAGACTCAAGGGTAGCTATGAGCGATAGCTTAAATTGACAAGAGGCACGAGTACTTTATTGTCACCAAATTTCAAGTTTTTATGACGCTCCAGTAAAAAGTTACAAGCATTTGAATACTTTGATATGTGTAGGACGCACCGTATAGCAGTTAGAGCCATTTGAAATTTTATCAGTGTTTGATTTGGGACTCATGGGTAGCATAGCTATAAGCGATAACTTAAATTGATAAGAGGCTCGTGTTCATTGTCACAAAATTTCAAGATTTTATGACGCTCCAGTAAAAAGTTACAAGTATTTGAATGTTGCAAACTTTGATAGGTGTAGGATGCAACGTATAGGTGTAGGATGCACCGTTAGGGCCATTCGAAATTTTATCAGTGTTTGATTTGGGACTCAAGGGTAGCATATCTAGGAGCGGTAGCTTAAATTGATAAGAGGCTCGATTACTTTATTGTCACAAAATTTCAAAATTTTATGACGCTCCAGTAAAAAGTTACAAGCATTTGAATGTTGCAAACTTTGATAGGTATAGGACCCGACGTATAGAAGTTGAGGCCATTTGAAGTTTTATCAGTGTTTGATTTAGGACTCAAGAGTAGCATAGCTATGAGCGATAGCTTAAATTGACCAGAGGCTCGAGTAGTTTATTTTCACAAATTTCAAGGTTTTTTGACCCTCCAGTGAAAAGTTACAAGCACATGAAAGTTGCAAATTTTGATAGGTGTTGGACTCACCGTATAGAAGTTAGAGCCATTTGAAATTTTATCAGTGTTTGATTTGGGACTCATGGGTAGCATAGCTATGAGTAATAACTTAAATTGATAACAGGCTCGAGTTTATTGTCACAAAATTTCAAGATTTTATGACGCTCCAATAAAAAGTTACAAGCATTTAATTTTTGCAAACTTTGATAGGTATAGGACGCACCGTAGAGAAGTTAGGTCCATTTGAAGTTTTATCAGTGTTTGATTTGGGACTCAAGGGTAGCATAGCTATGAGCGGTAGCTTAAATTGACAAGAGGCAAGAGTACTTCATTGTCACAAAAGTTCCAGATTTTATGACGCTCCAGTAAAAAGTTACAAGCATTTGATTGTTGCAAACTTTGATAGGTACAGGACGCACCGTACAAAAATTTAGGGTCATTTGAAGTTTTATCAGTGTTTGAGTAGGGATTCACGGGTAGCATAGCTATGAGCGATAGCTTAAATTGATAACAGGCTTTCACCGTATAGGTGTAGGATGCACCGTTAAGGCTATTTGAAGTTTTATCAGTGTTTGATTTGGGACTCAAGGGTAGCATAGCTATGAGCGATAGCTTAAATTGACCAGAGGCAAGAGTACTTCATAGCCACAACATTTCAAAATTTTATTACGCTCCAGTAAAAAGTTACAAGCATTTCAATGTTGCAAACTTTGATAGGTGTTGGACGCACCGTATAAAAGTTAGGGCCATCTGAAGTTTTATCAGTGTTTGATTTGGGATTCACGGGTAGCATAGCTCTGAGCGATAGCTTAAATTGATAACAGGCTCGAGTACTTTATTGTCACAAAATTTCAAGGTTTTATGACGCTCCAGTAAAAAGTTAGAAGCATTTCAATGATGCAAACTTTGATAGGTGTTGGACGCAGCGTGTAAAAGTTAGGGCCATCTGAAGGTTTATCAGTGTCTGGGATTCACGGGTAGCATAGCTATGCGCGATAGCTTAAATTGATAAGAGGCGCGAATACTTTCTTTTCACAAAATTTCAAGTTTTTATGACGCTCCAGTAAAAAGTTACAAGCATTTGAATACTTTGATATGTGTAGGACGCACCGTATAGCAGTTAGAGCCATTTGAAATTTTATCAGTGTTTGATTTGGGACTCATGGGTAGCATAGCTATAAGCGATAACTTAAATTGATAAGAGGCTCGAGTTCATTGTCACAAAATTTCAAGATTTTATGACGCTCCAGTAAAAAGTTACAAGTATTTGAATGTTGCAAACTTTGATAGGTGTAGGATGCACCGTTAGGGCCATTCGAAGTTTTATCAGTGTTTGATTTGGGACTCAAGGGTAGCATATCTATGAGCGGTAGCTTAAATTGATAAGAGGCTCGATTACTTTATTGTCACAAAATTTCAAAATTTTATGACGCTCCAGTAAAAAGTTACAAGCATTTGAATGTTGCAAACTTTGATAGGTATAGGACCCGACGTATAGAAGTTAAGGCCATTTGAAGTTTTATCAGTGTTTGATTTAGGACTCAAAGGTTACATAGCTATGAGCGATAGCTTAAATTGACAAGAGGCTCGAGTAGTTTATTTTCACAAATTTCAAGGTTTTTTGACCCTCCAGTGAAAAGTTACAAGCACATGAAAGTTGCAAATTTTGATAGGTGTTGGACTCACCGTATAGAAGTTAGAGCCATTTGAAATTTTATAAGTGTTTGATTTGGGACTCATGGGTAGCATAGCTATGAGCGATAACTTAAATTGATAACAGGCTCGAGTTTATTGTCACAAAATTTCAAGATTTTATGACGCTCCAATAAAAAGTTACAAGCATTTGATTTTTGCAAACTTTGATAGGTATAGGATGCACCGTATAGAAGTTAGGTCCATTTGAAGTTTTATCAGTGTTTGATTTGGGACTCAAGGGTAGCATAGCTATTAGCGATAGCTTACATTGACAAGAGGCAAGAGTACTTCATTGTCACAAAAGTTCCAGATTTTATGATGCTCCAGTAAAAAGTTACAAGCATTTGATTGTTGCAAACTTTGATAGGTACAGGACGCACCGTACAAAAATTTAGGGCCATTTGAAGTTTTATCAGTGTTTGATTTGGGATTCACGGGTAGCATAGCTATGAGCGATAGCTTAAATTGATAACAGGCTTTCACCGTATAGGTGTAGGGTGCACCGTTAGCGCTATTTGAAGGTTTATCAGTGTTTGATTTGGGATTCATGGGTAGCATAGCTGTGATCGATAGCTTAAATTGATAACAGGCTTGAGTACTTTATTGTCACAAATTTTCAAGGTTTTATGACGCTCCAGTAACAAGTTACAAAGATTTGAATGTTGCAAACCTTGATAGTGTATGATGCACCGTATAGGTGTAGGATGCACCGTTAGGGCCATTCCAAGTTTTATCAGTGTTTGATTTGGGACTCAAGGGTAGCATAGCTATGAGCGATAACTTAAATTGTTAAGCGGCTCGAGTACTTTATTGTCACAAAATTTCAAGGTTTTATGGCGCTCCAGTAAAAGTTACAAGCATTAGAATCTTGCAAATTTTCGTAAGAATGGGTCGCACCGTACAGAAGTTAGGGCCATTTGAAGTTTTAGCAGTGTTTATTTTGGGACTCATGGGTAGCATAGCTATAAGCGATAACTTAAATTGATAAGAGGCTCGAGTTCATTGTCACAAAATTTCAAGATTTTATGACGCTCCAGTAAAAAGTTACAAGTATTTGAATGTTGCAAACTTTGATAGGTGTAGGATGCAACGTATAGGTGTAGGATGCACCGTTAGGGCCATTCGAAGTTTTATCAGTGTTTGATTTGGGACTCAAGGGTAGCATATCTAGGAGCGGTAGCTTAAATTGATAAGAGGCTCGATTACTTTATTGTCACAAAATTTCAAAATTTTATGACGCTCCAGTAAAAAGTTACAAGCATTTGAATGTTGCAAACTTTGATAGGTATAGGACCCGACGTATAGAAGTTAAGGCCATTTGAAGTTTTATCAGTGTTTGATTTAGGACTCAAGAGTAGCATAGCTATGAGCGACAGCTTAAATTGATAAGAGGCTCGAATACTTTATTTTCACAAAATTTCAAGATTTTATGACGCTCCAGTAAAAAGTTACAAGCATTTGAATACTTTGATAGGTGTAGGACCACCGTATAGAAGTTAGAGCCATTTGTAATGTTATCAGTGTTTCATTTGGGACTCAAGGGTAGCATATCTATGAGCGATAGCTTAAATTGACCAGAGGCTCGAGTAGTTTATTTTCACAAATTTCAAGGTTTTTTGACCCTCCAGTGAAAAGTTATAAGCACATGAAAGTTGCAAATTTTGATAGGTGTTGAACTCACCGTATAGAAGTTAGATCCATTTGAAATTTTATCAGTGTTTGATTTGGGACTCATGGGTAGCATACCTATGAGCGATAACTTAAATTGATAACAGGCTCGAGTTTATTGTCACAAAATTTCAAGATTTTATGACGCTCCAATAAAAAGTTACAAGCATTTGATTTTTGCAAACTTTGATAGGTATAGGACGCACCGTAGAAAAATTTAGGGTCATTTGAAGTTTTATCAGTGTTTGATTTTGGATTCACGGGTAGCATAGCTATGAGCGATAGCTTAAATTGATAACAGGCTTTCACCGTATAGGTGTAGGATGCACCGTTAGGGCTAATTTAAGTTTTATCAGTGTTTGATTTGGGACTCAAGGGTAGCATAGCTATGAGCGATAGCTTAAATTGACAAGAGGCAAGAGTACTTCATAGCCACAACATTTCAAGATTTTATTACGCTCCAGTAAAAAGTTACAAGCATTTCAATGTTTCAAACTTTGATAGGTGTTGGACGCACCGTATAAAAGGTAGGGCCATCTGAAGTTTTATCAGTGTTTTATTTGGGATTCACGGGTAGCATAGCGCTGAGCGATAGCTTAAATTGATAACAGGCTCGAGTACTTTATTGTCACAAAATTTCAAGGTTTTATGACGCTCCAGTAAAAAGTTAGAAGCATTTCAATGACGCAAACTTTGTTAGGTGTTGGACGCACCGTATAAAAGTTAGGACCATCTGAAGGTTTATCAATGTTTGATTTGGGATTCACGGGTAGCATAGCTGTGAGCGATAGCTTACATTGATAACAGGCTCGACTACTTTATTGTCACAAAATTTCAAGGTTTTATGACGCTCCAGTAACAAGTTACAAGCATTTCAATGTTGCAAACCCTGATAGTTTATGATGCACCGTATAGGTGTAGGATGCACCGTTAGGGCCATTCGAAGTTTTATCAGTGTTTGATTTGGGACTAAAGGGTAGCATAGCTATGAGCGATAAATTAAATTGTTAAGCGGCTCGAGTACTTCATTGTCACAAAATTTCAAGGTAAAGTAAAGTAAAAAGTTACAAGCATTAGAATCTTGAAAATTTTCGTAAGTATAGGGCGCACCGTACAGAAGTTAGGGCCATTTGAAGTTTTAGCAGTGTTTAATTTGGGACTCAAGGGTAGCATAGCTATGAGCGATAACTTAAATTGATAAGAGGCTCGAGTTCATTGTCACAAAATTTCAAGATTTTATGACGCTCCAGTAAAAAGTTACAAGCATTTGAATGTTGCAAACTTTGATAGGTGTAGGATGCACCGTATAGGTGTAGGATGCACCGTTAGGGCCATTTGAAGTTTTATCAGTGTTTGATTTGGGACTCAAAGGTAGCATATCTATGAGCGATAGCTTAAATTGATAAGAGGCTCGATTACTTTATTGTCACAAAATTTCAAGATTTTATGACGCTCCAGTAAAAAGTTACAAGCATTTGAATATTGCAAACTTTGATAGGTATAGGACCCGACGTATAGAAGTTAAGGCCATTTGAAGTTTTATCAGTGTTTGATTTAGGACTCAAGGGTAGCGTAGCTATGAGCGATAGCTTAAATTGACCAGAGGCTCGAGTAGTTTATTTTCAAAAATTTCAAGGTTTTTTGACCCTCCAGTGAAAAGTTACAAGCATTTGAAAGGTGCAAATTTTGATAGGTTTTGGACGCTCCGTATAGAAGTTAGAGCCATTTGAAATTTTATCAGTGTTTGATTTGGGACTCATGGGTAGTATAGCTATGAGCGATAACTTAAATTGATAACAGTTTCGAGTTCATTGTCACAAAATTTCAAGATTTTATGACGCTCCAGTAAAAAGTTACAAGCATTTGATTTTTGCAAACTTTGATAGGTATAGGACGCACCGTATAGAAGTTAGGTGCATTTGAAGTTCTATAAGTGTTTGATTTGGGACTCAAGGGTAGCATAGCTATGAGCGATAGCTTAAATGGACAAGAGGCAAGAGTACTTCATTGTCACAAAAGTTCAAGATTTTATGACGCTCCAGTAAAAAGTTACAAGCATTTGATTGTTGCAAACTTTGATAAGTGTTGGACGCAACGTATAAAAGTTAGGTCCATCTGAAGGTGTTATTATCAGTGTTTGATTTGGGATTCACGGGTAGCATAGCTGTGAGCGATAGCTTAAATTGATAACAGGCTCGAGTACTTTATTGTCACAAAATTTCAAGGTTTTATGACGCTCCGGTAAAAAGTTACAAGCATTTGAATGTTGCAAACCTTGATAGTGTAGGATGCACCGTATAGATGTAGGATGCACCGTTAGGGCCATTTGAAGTTTTATCAGTGTTTGATTTGGGACTCAAGGGTAGCATAGCTATGAGCGATAAATTAAATTGTTAAGCGGCTCGAGTACTTCATTGTCACAAAATTTCAAGGTTTTATGGCGCTCTAGTAAAAAGTTACAAGCATTAGAATCTTGAAAATTTTCGTAAGTATAGGTCGCACCGTACAGAAGTTAGGGCCATTTGAAGTTTTAGTTTTTAATTTTGTTTAATTTAGTTTTTAATTTGGGACTCAAGGGTAGCATGCTATGAGCGATAGCTTAAATTGACAAGAGGCACGAGTACTTTATTGTCACCAAATTTCAAGGCTTTATTAGTAAAAAGTTACAAGCATTTGAATACTTTGATAGGTGTAGGACGCACCGTATAGAAGTTAGAGCCATTTGAAATTTTATCAGTGTCTGATTTGGGACTCATGGGTAGCATAGCTATGAGCGATAACTTAAATTGATAAGAGGCTCGAGTTCATTGTCACAAAATTTCAAGATTTTATGAGGCTCCAGTAAAAAGTTACAAGCATTTGAAAGTTGCAAATTTTCATAGGTGTTGGACGCTCCGTATAGAAGTTAGAACCATTTGAAATTTCATCAGTGTTAGATTTGGGACTCATGGGTAGCATAACCATGAGCGATAGCTTAAATTGATAAGAGGCTCGAGTACTTTATTGTCACAAAATTTCAAGGTTTTATGACGCTGTAGTAAAAACATACAAGCATTTGAATGTTGCAAACTTTGATATGTGTAGGATGCACCGTATAGGTGTAGGATGCGGCGTTAGGGCCATTTGAAGTTTTATCAGTGTTTGATTTGGGACTCAAGGGTAGCATATCTATGAGCGATAGCTTAAATTGACCAGAGGCTCGAGTAGTTTATTTTCACAAATTTCAAGGTTTTTTGACCGTCCAGTGAAAAGTTACAAGCATTTGAAAGTTGCAAATTTTGATAGGTGTTGGATCCACCGTATAGAAGTTAGAGCCATTTGAAATTTTATCAGTGTTTGATTTGGGACTCATGGGTAGCATAGCTATGAGCGATAACTTAAATTGATAACAGGCTCGAGTTCATTGTCACAAAATTTCAAGATTTTATGACGCTCCGGTAAAAAGTTACAAGCATTTGAATGTTGCAAACCTTGATAGTGTAGGATGCACCGTATAGATGTAGGATGCACCGTTAGGGCCATTTGAAGTTTTATCAGTGTTTGATTTGACTCAAGGGTAGCATAGCTATGAGCGATAAATTAAATTGTTAAGCGGCTCGAGTACTTCATTGTCACAAAATTTCAAGGTTTTATGGCGCTCTAGTAAAAAGTTACAAGCATTAGAATCTTGAAAATTTTCGTAAGTATAGGTCGCACCGTACAGAAGTTAGGGCCATTTGAAGTTTTAGTTTTTAATTTTGTTTAATTTAGTTTTTAATTTGGGACTCAAGGGTAGCATGCTATGAGCGATAGCTTAAATTGACAAGAGGCACGAGTACTTTATTGTCACCAAATTTCAAGGTTTTATTAGTAAAAAGTTACAAGCATTTGAATACTTTGATAGGTGTAGGACGCACCGTATAGAAGTTAGAGCCATTTGAAATTTTATCAGTGTCTGATTTGGGACTCATGGGTAGCATAGCTATGAGCGATAACTTAAATTGATAAGAGGCTCGAATTCATTGTCACAAAATTTCAAGATTTTATGAGGCTCCAGTAAAAAGTTACAAGCATTTGAAAGTTGCAAATTTTCATAGGTGTTGGACGCTCCGTATAGAAGTTATAACCATTTGAAATTTTATCAGTGTTAGATTTGGGACTCATGGGTAGCATAACGATGAGCGATAGCTTAAATTGATAAGAGGCTCGAGTACTTTATTGTCACAAAATTTCAAGGTTTTATGACGCTGTAGTAAAAACTTACAAGCATTTGAATGTTGCAAACTTTGATATGTGTAGGATGCACCGTATAGGTGTAGGATGCGGCGTTAGGGCCATTTGAAGTTTTATCAGTGTTTGATTTGGGACTCAAGGGTAGCATATCTATGAGCGATAGCTTAAATTGACCAGAGGCTCGAGTAGTTTATTTTCACAAATTTCAAGGTTTTTTGACCGTCCAGTGAAAAGTTACAAGCATTTGAAAGTTGCAAATTTTGATAGGTGTTGGATGCACCGTATAGAAGTTAGAGCCATTTGAAATTTTATCAGTGTTTGATTTGGGACTCATGGGTAGCATAGCTATGAGCGATAAGTTAAATTGATAACAGGCTCGAGTTCATTGTCACAAAATTTCAAGATTTTATGACGCTCCGGTAAAAAGTTACAAGCATTTGAATGTTGCAAACCTTAATAGTGTAGGATGCACCGTATAGGTGTAGGATGCACCGTTAGGGCCATTTGAAGTTTTATCAGTGTTTCATTTGGGACCCAAGGGTAGCATAACCATGAGCGATAGCTTAAATTGATAAGAGGCTCGAGTACTTTATTGTCACAAAATTTCAAGATTTTATGACGCTCCAATAAAAAGTTACAAGCATTTGAATGTTGCAAACATTGATAGGTGTAGGATGCACCGTATAGGTGTAGGATGCACCGTTAGGGCCATTTGAAGTTTTATCAGTGTTTGATTTGGGACTCAAGGGTAGCATATCTATGAGCGATAGCTTAAATTGATAAGAGGCTCGATTACTTTATTGTCACAAAATTTCAAGATTTTATGACGCTCCAGTAAAAAGTTACAAGCATTTGAATATTGCAAACTTTGATAGGTATAGGACCCGACGTATAGAAGTTAAGGCCATTTGAAGTTTTATCAGTGTTTGATTTAGGACTCAAGGGTAGCATAGCTATGAGCGATAGCTTAAATTGACCAGAGGCTCGAGTAGTTTATTTTCACAAATTTCAAGGTTTTTTGACCCTCCAGTGAAAAGTTACAAGCATTTGAAAGTTGCAAATTTTGATAGGTGTTGGACGCACCGTATAGAAGTTAGAGCCATTTGAAATTTTATCAGTGTTTGATTTGGGACTCATGGGTAGCATAGCTATGAGCGATAAGTTAAATTGATAACAGGCTCGAGTTCATTGTCACACAATTTCAAGATTTTAAGACTCTCCAATAAAAAGTTACAAGCATTTGATTTTTGCAAACTTGGATAGGTATAGGACGCACCGTATAGAAGTTAGGTCCATTTGAAGTTTTATCAGTGTTTGATTTGGGACTCAAGGTTAACATAGCTATGAGCGATAGCTTAAATTGACAAGAGGCAAGAGTACTTCATTGTCACAAAAGTTCCAGATTTTATGACGCTCCAGTTAAAAGTTACAAGCATTTGATTGTTGCAAACTTTGATAGGTATAGGACGCACCGTACAAAAATGTAGGGTCATTTGAAGTTTTATCAGTGTTTGATTTGGGACTCAAGGGTAGCATAGCTATGAGCGATAGGTTAAATGTACAAGAGGCAAGAGTACTTCATTGTCACAAAAGTTCAAGATTTTATGACGCTCCAGTAAAAAGCTACAAGCATTTGATTGTTGCAAACTTTGATAGGTGTTGGACGCACCGCATAAAAGTTAGTGCCATCTGAAGGTGTTATTGATAGCTTAAATTGATAACAGGCTCGAGTACTTTATTGTCACAAAATTTCAAGGTTTTATGACGCTCCGGTAAAAAGTTACAAGCATTTGAATGTTGCAAACCTTAATAGTGTAGGATGCACCGTATTGGTGTAGGATGCACCGTTAGGGCCATTTGAAGTTTTATCAGTGTTTCATTTGGGACCCAAGGGTAGCATAACCATGAGCGATAGCTTAAATTGATAAGAGGCTCGAGTACTTTATTGTCACAAAATTTCAAGGTTTTATGACGCTGTAGTAAAAACTTACAAGCATTTGAATGTTGCAAACTTTGATATGTGTAGGATGCACCGTATAGGTGTAGGATGCGGAGTTAGGGCCATTTGAAGTTTTATCAGTGTTTGATTTGGGACTCAAGGGTAGCATATCTATGAGCGATAGCTTAAATTGACCAGAGGGTCGAGTAGTTTATTTTCACAAATTTCAAGGTTTTTTGACCGTCCAGTGAAAAGTTACAAGCATTTGAAAGTTGCAAATTTTGATAGGTGTTGGACGCACCGTATAGAAGTTAGAGCGATTTGAAATTTTATCAGTGTTTGATTTGGGAATCATGGGTAGCTATGAGCGATAAGTTAAATTGATAATAGGCTCGAGTTCATTGTCACAAAATTTCAAGATTTTATGACTCTCCAATAAAATGTTACAAGCATTTGATTTTTGCAAACTTTGATAGGTATAGGACGCACCGTATAGAAGTTAGGTCCATTTGAAGTTTTATCAGTGTTTGATTTGGGACTCAAGGGTAACATAGCTATGAGCGATAGCTTAAATGGACAAGAGGCCGGTGCATCCTACACATATCAAAGTTTGCAACATTCAAATGCTTGTAAGTTTTTACTACAGCGTCATAAAACCTTGAAATTTTGTGACAATAAAGTACTCGAGCCTCTTATCAATTTAAGCTATCGCTCATCGTTATGCTACCCATGAGTCCCAAATCTAACACTGATAAAATTTCAAATGGTTATAACTTCTATACGGAGCGTCCAACACCTATGAAAATTTGCAACTTTCAAATGCTTGTAACTTTTTACTGGAGCCTCATAAAATCTTGAAATTTTGTGACAATGAATTCGAGCCTCTTATCAATTTAAGTTATCGCTCATAGCTATGCTACCCATGAGTCCCAAATCAGACACTGATAAAATTTCAAATGGCTCTAACTTCTATACGGTGCGTCCTACACCTATCAAAGTATTCAAATGCTTGTAACTTTTTACTAATAAAACCTTGAAATTTGGTGACAATAAAGTACTCGTGCCTCTTGTCAATTTAAGCTATCGCTCATAGCATGCTACCCTTGAGTCCTAAATTAAAAACTAAATTAAACAAAATTAAAAACTAAAACTTCAAATGGCGCTAACTTCTGTACGGTGCGACCTATACTTACGAAAATTTTCAAGATTCTAATGCTTGTAACTTTTTACTGGAGCGCCATAAAACCTTGAAATTTTGTGACAATGAAGTACTCGAGCCGCTTAACAATTTAATTTATCGCTCATAGCTATGCTACCCTTGAGTCAAATCAAACACTGATAAAACTTCAAATGGCCCTAACGGTGCATCCTACATCTATACGGTGCATCCTACACTATCAAGGTTTGCAACATTCAAATGCTTGTAACTTTTTACCGGAGCGTCATAAAATCTTGAAATTTTGTGACAATGAACTCGAGCCTGTTATCAATTTAAGTTATCGCTCATAGCTATGCTACCCATGAGTCCCAAATCAAACACTGATAAAATTTCAAATGGCTCTAACTTCTATACGGTGCATCCAACACCTATCAAAATTTGCAACTTTCAAATGCTTGTAACTTTTCACTGGACGGTCAAAAAACCTTGAAATTTGTGAAAATAAACTACTCGAGCCTCTGGTCAATTTAAGCTATCGCTCATAGATATGCTACCCTTGAGTCCCAAATCAAACACTGATAAAACTTCAAATGGCCCTAACGCCGCATCCTACACCTATACGGTGCATCCTACACATATCAAAGTTTGCAACATTCAAATGCTTGTATGTTTTTACTACAGCGTCATAAAACCTTGAAATTTTGTGACAATAAAGTACTCGAGCCTCTTATCAATTTAAGCTATCGCTCATGGTTATGCTACCCATGAGTCCCAAATCTAACACTGATAAAATTTCAAATGGTTCTAACTTCTATACGGAGCGTCCAACACCTATGAAAATTTGCAACTTTCAAATGCTTGTAACTTTTTACTGGAGCCTCATAAAATCTTGAAATTTTGTGACAATGAACTCGAGCCTCTTATCAATTTAAGTTATCGCTCATAGCTATGCTACCCATGAGTCCCAAATCAGACACTGATAAAATTTCAAATGGCTCTAACTTCTATACGGTGCGTCCTACACCTATCAAAGTATTCAAATGCTTGTAACTTTTTACTAATAAAACCTTGAAATTTGGTGACAATAAAGTACTCGTGCCTCTTGTCAATTTAAGCTATCGCTCATAGCATGCTACCCTTGAGTCCCAAATTAAAAACTAAATTAAACAAAATTAAAAACTAAAACTTCAAATGGCCCTAACTTCTGTACGGTGCGACCTATACTTACGAAAATTTTCAAGATTCTAATGCTTGTAACTTTTTACTAGAGCGCCATAAAACCTTGAAATTTTGTGACAATGAAGTACTCGAGCCGCTTAACAATTTAATTTATCGCTCATAGCTATGCTACCCTTGAGTCCCAAATCAAACACTGATAAAACTTCAAATGGCCCTAACGGTGCATCCTACATCTATACGGTGCATCCTACACTATCAAGGTTTGCAACATTCAAATGCTTGTAACTTTTTACCGGAGCGTCATAAAACCTTGAAATTTTGTGACAATAAAGTACTCGAGCCTGTTATCAATTTAAGCTATCGCTCACAGCTATGCTACCCGTGAATCCCAAATCAAACACTGATAATAACACCTTCAGATGGACCTAACTTTTATACGTTGCGTCCAACACTTATCAAAGTTTGCAACAATCAAATGCTTGTAACTTTTTACTGGAGCGTCATAAAATCTTGAACTTTTGTGACAATGAAGTACTCTTGCCTCTTGTCCATTTAAGCTATCGCTCATAGCTATGCTACCCTTGAGTCCCAAATCAAACACTTATAGAACTTCAAATGCACCTAACTTCTATACGGTGCGTCCTATACCTATCAAAGTTTGCAAAAATCAAATGCTTGTAACTTTTTACAGGAGCGTCATAAAATCTTGAAATTTTGTGACAATGAACTCGACCCTGTTATCAATTTAAGTTATCGCTCATAGCTATACTACCCATGAGTCCCAAATCAAACACTGATAAAATTTCAAATGGCTCTAACTTCTATACGGAGCGTCCAAAACCTATCAAAATTTGCACCTTTCAAATGCTTGTAACTTTTCACTGGAGGGTCAAAAAACCTTGAAATTTTTGAAAATAAACTACTCGAGCCTCTGGTCAATTTAAGCTATCGCTCATAGCTACGCTACCCTTGAGTCCTAAATCAAACACTGATAAAACTTCAAATGGCCTTAACTTCTATACGTCGGGTCCTATACCTATCAAAGTTTGCAATATTCAAATGCTTGTAACTTTTTACTGGAGCGTCATAAAATCTTGAAATTTTGTGACAATAAAGTAATCGAGCCTCTTATCAATTTAAGCTATCGCTCATAGATATGCTACCTTTGAGTCCCAAATCAAACACTGATAAAACTTCAAATGGCCCTAACGGTGCATCCTACACCTATACGGTGCATCCTACACCTATCAAAGTTTGCAACATTCAAATGCTTGTAACTTTTTACTGGAGCGTCATAAAATCTTGAAATTTTGTGACAATGAACTCGAGCCTCTTAACAATTGAATTTATCGCTCATAGCTATGCTACCCTTGAGTCCCAAATTAAACACTGCTAAAACTTCAAATGGCCCTAACTTCTGTACGGTGCGCCCTATACTTACGAAAATTTTCAAGATTCTAATGCTTGTAACTTTTTACTTTACTTTACCTTGAAATTTTGTGACAATGAAGTACTCGAGCCGCTTAACAATTTAATTTATCGCTCATAGCTATGCTACCCTTTAGTCCCAAATCAAACACTGATAAAACTTCGAATGGCCCTAACGGTGCATCCTACACCTATACGGTGCATCATAAACTATCAGGGTTTGCAACATTGAAATGCTTGTAACTTGTTACTGGAGCGTCATAAAACCTTGAAATTTTGTGACAATAAAGTAGTCGAGCCTGTTATCAATTTAAGCTATCGCTCACAGCTATGCTACCCGTGAATCCCAAATCAAACATTGATAAACCTTCAGATGGTCCTAACTTTTATACGGTGCGTCCAACACCTAACAAAGTTTGCGTCATTGAAATGCTTCTAACTTTTTACTGGAGCGTCATAAAACCTTGAAATTTTGTGACAATAAAGTACTCGAGCCTGTTATCAATTTAAGCTATCGCTCAGCGCTATGCTACCCGTGAATCCCAAATAAAACACTGATAAAACTTCAGATGGCCCTAACTTTTATACGGTGCGTCCAACACCTATCAAAGTTTGCAACATTGAAATGCTTGTAACTTTTTACTGGAGCGTAATAAAATCTTGAAATGTTGTGGCTATGAAGTACTCTTGCCTTTTGTCAATTTAAGCTATCGCTCATAGCTATGCTACCCTTGAGTCCCAAATCAAACACTGATAAAACTTAAATTAGCCCTAACGGTGCATCCTACACCTATACGGTGAAAGCCTGTTATCAATTTAAGCTATCGCTCATAGCTATGCTACCCGTGAATCCAAAATCAAACACTGATAAAACTTCAAATGACCCTAAATTTTTCTACGGTGCGTCCTATACCTATCAAAGTTTGCAAAAATCAAATGCTTGTAACTTTTTATTGGAGCGTCATAAAATCTTGAAATTTTGTGACAATAAACTCGAGCCTGTTATCAATTTAAGTTATCGCTCATAGGTATGCTACCCATGAGTCCCAAATCAAACACTGATAACATTACAAATGGCTCTAACTTCTATACGGTGGTCCTACACCTATCAAAGTATTCAAATGCTTGTAACTTTTTACTGGAGCGTCATAAAATCTTGAAATTTTGTGAAAATAAAGTATTCGAGCCTCTTATCAATTTAAGCTGTCGCTCATAGCTATGCTACTCTTGAGTCCTAAATCAAACACTGATAAAACTTCAAATGGCCTTAACTTCTATACGTCGGGTCCTATACCTATCAAAGTTTGCAACATTCAAATGCTTGTAACTTTTTACTGGAGCGTCATAAAATTTTGAAATTTTGTGACAATAAAGTAATCGAGCCTCTTATCAATTTAAGCTACCGCTCCTAGATATGCTACCCTTGAGTCCCAAATCAAACACTGATAAAACTTCGAATGGCCCTAACGGTGCATCCTACACCTATACGTTGCATCCTACACCTATCAAAGTTTGCAACATTCAAATACTTGTAACTTTTTACTGGAGCGTCATAAAATCTTGAAATTTTGTGACAATGAACTCGAGCCTCTTATCAATTTAAGTTATCGCTTATAGCTATGCTACCCATGAGTCCCAAAATAAACACTGCTAAAACTTCAAATGGCCCTAACTTATGTACGGTGCGACCCATTCTTACGAAAATTTGCAAGATTCTAATGCTTGTAACTTTTACTGGAGCGCCATAAAACCTTGAAATTTTGTGACAATAAAGTACTCGAGCCGCTTAACAATTTAAGTTATCGCTCATAGCTATGCTACCCTTGAGTCCCAAATCAAACACTGATAAAACTTGGAATGGCCCTAACGGTGCATCCTACACCAATACGGTGCATCATACACTATCAAGGTTTGCAACATTCAAATCTTTGTAACTTGTTACTGGAGCGTCATAAAACCTTGAAAATTTGTGACAATAAAGTACTCAAGCCTGTTATCAATTTAAGCTATCGATCACAGCTATGCTACCCATGAATCCCAAATCAAACACTGATAAACCTTCAGATGGCCCTAACTTTTATACGGTGCATCCAACACCTATCAAAGTTTGCAACATTGAAATGCTTGTAACTTTTTACTGGAGCGTAATAAAATTTTGAAATGTTGTGGCTATGAAGTACTCTTGCCTCTTGTCAATTTAAGCTATCGGTCATAGCTATGCTACCCTTGAGTCCCAAATCAAACACTGATAAAACTTCAAATAGCGCTAACGGTGCACCCTACACCTATACGGTGAAAGCCTGTTATCAATTTAAGCTATCGCTCATAGCTATGCTACCCGTGAATCCCAAATCAAACACTGATAAAACTTCAAATGGCCCTAAATTTTTGTACGGTGCGTCCTGTACCTATCAAAGTTTGCAACAATCAAATGCTTGTAACTTTTTACTGGAGCGTCATAAAATCTGGAACTTTTGTGACAATGAAGTACTCTTGCCTCTTGTCAATGTAAGCTATCGCTAATAGCTATGCTACCCTTGAGTCCCAAATCAAACACTGATAAAACTTCAAATGGACCTAACTTCTATACGGTGCATCCTATACCTATCAAAGTTTGCAAAAATCAAATGCTTGTAACTTTTTATTGGAGCGTCATAAAATCTTGAAATTTTGTGACAATAAACTCGAGCCTGTTATCAATTTAAGTTATCGCTCATAGCTATGCTACCCATGAGTCCCAAATCAAACACTTATAAAATTTCAAATGGCTCTAACTTCTATACGGTGAGTCCAACACCTATCAAAATTTGCAACTTTCATGTGCTTGTAACTTTTCACTGGAGGGTCAAAAAACCTTGAAATTTGTGAAAATAAACTACTCGAGCCTCTTGTCAATTTAAGCTATCGCTCATAGCTATGTAACCTTTGAGTCCTAAATCAAACACTGATAAAACTTCAAATGGCCTTAACTTCTATACGTCGGGTCCTATACCTATCAAAGTTTGCAACATTCAAATGCTTGTAACTTTTTACTGGAGCGTCATAAAATTTTGAAATTTTGTGACAATAAAGTAATCGAGCCTCTTATCAATTTAAGCTACCGCTCATAGATATGCTACCCTTGAGTCCCAAATCAAACACTGATAAAACTTCAAATGGCCCTAACGGTGCATCCTACACCTATCAAAGTTTGCAACATTCAAATACTTGTAACTTTTTACTGGAGCGTCATAAAATCTTGAAATTTTGTGACAATGAACTCGAGCCTCTTATCAATTTAAGTTATCGCTTATAGCTATGCTACCCATGAGTCCCAAATCAAACACTGATAAAATTTCAAATGGCTCTAACTGCTATACGGTGCGTCCTACACATATCAAAGTATTCAAATGCTTGTAACTTTTTACTGGAGCGTCATAAAAACTTGAAATTTTTGTGAAAATAAAGTATTCGCGCCTCTTATCAATTTAAGCTATCGCGCATAGCTATGCTACCCGTGAATCCCAAATCAAACACTGATAAACCTTCAGATGGCCCTAACTTTTACAGGCTGCATCCAACACCTATCAAAGTTTGCATCATTGAAATGCTTCTAACTTTTTACTGGAGCGTCATAAAACCTTGAAATTTTGTGACAATAAAGTACTCGAGCCTGTTATCAATTTAAGCTATCGCTCAGAGCTATGCTACCCGTGAATCCCAAATCAAACACTGATAAAACTTCAGATGGCCCTAACTTTTATACGGTGCGTCCAACACCTATCAAAGTTTGCAACATTGAAATGCTTGTAACTTTTTACTGGAGCGTAATAAAATTTTGAAATGTTGTGGCTATGAAGTACTCTTGCCTCTGGTCAATTTAAGCTATCGCTCATAGCTATGCTACCCTTGAGTCCCAAATCAAACACTGATAAAACTTCAAATAGCCTTAACGGTGCATCCTACACCTATACGGTGAAAGCCTGTTATCAATTTAAGCTATCGCTCATAGCTATGCTACCCGTGAATCCCTACTCAAACACTGATAAAACTTCAAATGACCCTAAATTTTTGTACGGTGCGTCCTGTACCTATCAAAGTTTGCAACAATCAAATGCTTGTAACTTTTTACTGGAGCGTCATAAAATCTGGAACTTTTGTGACAATGAAGTACTCTTGCCTCTTGTCAATTTAAGCTACCGCTCATAGCTATGCTACCCTTGAGTCCCAAATCAAACACTGATAAAACTTCAAATGGACCTAACTTCTCTACGGTGCGTCCTATACCTATCAAAGTTTGCAAAAATTAAATGCTTGTAACTTTTTATTGGAGCGTCATAAAATCTTGAAATTTTGTGACAATAAACTCGAGCCTGTTATCAATTTAAGTTATTACTCATAGCTATGCTACCCATGAGTCCCAAATCAAACACTGATAAAATTTCAAATGGCTCTAACTTCTATACGGTGAGTCCAACACCTATCAAAATTTGCAACTTTCATGTGCTTGTAACTTTTCACTGGAGGGTCAAAAAACCTTGAAATTTGTGAAAATAAACTACTCGAGCCTCTGGTCAATTTAAGCTATCGCTCATAGCTATGCTACTCTTGAGTCCTAAATCAAACACTGATAAAACTTCAAATGGCCTCAGCTTCTATACGTCGGGTCCTATACCTATCAAAGTTTGCAACATTCAAATGCTTGTAACTTTTTACTGGAGCGTCATAAAATTTTGAAATTTTGTGACAATAAAGTAATCGAGCCTCTTATCAATTTAAGCTACCGCTCCTAGATATGCTACCCTTGAGTCCCAAATCAAACACTGATAAAATTTCGAATGGCCCTAACGGTGCATCCTACACCTATACGTTGCATCCTACACCTATCAAAGTTTCAACATTCAAATACTTGTAACTTTTTACTGGAGCGTCATAAAATCTTGAAATTTTGTGACAATGAACTCGAGCCTCTTATCAATTTAAGTTATCGCTTATAGCTATGCTACCCATGAGTCCCAAATCAAACACTGATAAAATTTCAAATGGCTCTAACTGCTATACGGTGCGTCCTACACATATCAAAGTATTCAAATGCTTGTAACTTTTTACTGGAGCGTCATAAAAACTTGAAATTTGGTGACAATAAAGTACTCGTGCCTCTTGTCAATTTAAGCTATCGCTCATAGCTACCCTTGAGTCTCAAATTAAACACTGCTAAAACTTCAAATGGCCCTAACTTCTGTACGGTGCGACCCATTCTTACGAAAATTTGCAAGATTCTAATGCTTGTAACTTTTACTGGAGCGCCATAAAACCTTGAAATTTTGTGACAATAAAGTACTCGAGCCGCTTAACAATTTAAGTTATCGCTCATAGCTATGCTACCCTTGAGTCCCAAATCAAACACTGATAAAACTTGGAATGGCCCTAACGGTGCATCCTACACCTATACGGTGCATCATACACTATCAAGGTTTGCAACATTCAAATCTTTGTAACTTTTTACTGGAGCGTCATAAAACCTTGAAAATTTGTGACAATAAAGTACTCAAGCCTTTTATCAATTTAAGCTATCGATCAAAGCTATGCTACCCATGAATCCCAAATCAAACACTGATAAACCTTCAGATGGCCCTAACTTTTATACGGTGCATCCAACACCTATCAAAGTTTGCAACATTGAAATGCTTGTAACTTTTTACTGGAGCGTAATAAAATTTTGAAATGTTGTGGCTGTGAAGTACTCTTGCCTCTTGTCAATTTAAGCTATCGGTCATAGCTATGCTACCCTTGAGTCCCAAATCAAACACTGATAAAACTTCAAATAGCGCTAACGGTGCACCCTACACCTATACGGTGAAAGCCTGTTATCAATTTTAGCTATCGCTCATAGCTATGCTACCCGTGAATCCCAAATCAAACACTGATAAAACTTCAAATGGCCCTAAATTTTTGTACGGTGCGTCCTGTACCTATCAAAGTTTGCAACAATCAAATGCTTGTAACTTTTTACTGGAGCGTCATAAAATCTGGAACTTTTGTGACAATGAAGTACTCTTGCCTCTTGTCAATTTAAGCTATCGCTAATAGCTATGCTACCCTTGAGTCCCAAATCAAACACTGATAAAACTTCAAATGGACCTAACTTCTATACGGTGCATCCTATACCTATCAAAGTTTGCAAAAATCAAATGCTTGTAACTTTTTATTGGAGCGTCATAAAATCTTGAAATTTTGTGACAATAAACTCGAGCCTGTTATCAATTTAAGTTATCGCTCATAGCTATGCTACCCATGAGTCCCAAATCAAACACTTATAAAATTTCAAATGGCTCTAACTTCTATACGGTGAGTCCAACACCTATCAAAATTTGCAACTTTCATGTGCTTGTAACTTTTCACTGGAGGGTCAAAAAACCTTGAAATTTGTGAAAATAAACTACTCGAGCCTCTTGTCAATTTAAGCTATCGCTCATAGCTATGCTACCCTTGAGTCCTAAATGAAACACTGATAAAACTTCAAATGGCCTTAACTTCTATACGTCGGGTCCTATACCTATCAAAGTTTGCAACATTCAAATGCTTGTAACTTTTTACTGGAGCGTCATAAAATTTTGAAATTTTGTGACAATAAAGTAATCGAGCCTCTTATCAATTTAAGCTGCCGCTCATAGATATGCTACCCTTGAGTCCCAAATCAAACACTGATAAAACTTCGAATGGCCCTAACGGTGCATCCTACACCTATAAAAGTTTGCAACATTCAAATACTTGTAACTTTTTACTGGAGCGTCATAAAATCTTGAAATTTTGTGACAATGAACTCGAGCCTCTTATCAATTTAAGTTATCGCTTATAGCTATGCTACCCATGAGTCCCAAATCAAACACTGATAAAATTTCAAATGGCTCTAACTGCTATACGGTGCGTCCTACACATATCAAAGTATTCAAATGCTTGTAACTTTTTACTGGAGCGTCATAAAAACTTGAAATTTTGTGAAAATAAAGTATTCGCGCCTCTTATCAATTTAAGCTATCGCGCATAGCTATGCTACCCGTGAATCCCAAATCAAACACTGATAAACCTTCAGATGGCCCTAACTTTTATACGCTGCGTCCAACACCTATCAAAGTTTGCATCATTGAAATGCTTCTAACTTTTTACTGGAGCGTCATAAAACCTTGAAATTTTGTGACAATAAAGTACTCGAGCCTGTTATCAATTTAAGCTATCGCTCAGAGCTATGCTACCCGTGAATCCCAAATCAAACACTGATAAAACTTCAGATGGCCCTAACTTTTATACGGTGCGTCCAACACCTATCAAAGTTTGCAACATTGAAATGCTTGTAACTTTTTACTGGAGCGTAATAAAATTTTGAAATGTTGTGGCTATGAAGTACTCTTGCCTCTGGTCAATTTAAGCTATCGCTCATAGCTATGCTACCCTTGAGTCCCAAATCAAACACTGATGAAACTTCAAATAGCCTTAACGGTGCATCCTACACCTATACGGTGAAAGCCTGTTATCAATTTAAGCTATCGCTCATAGCTATGCTACCCGTGAATCCCTACTCAAACACTGATAAAACTTCAAATGACCCTAAATTTTTGTACGGTGCGTCCTGTACCTATCAAAGTTTGCAACAATCAAATGCTTGTAACTTTTTACTGGAGCGTCATAAAATCTGGAACTTTTGTGACAATGAAGTACTCTTGCCTCTTGTCAATTTAAGCTACCGCTCATAGCTATGCTACCCTTGAGTCCCAAATCAAACACTGATAAAACTTCAAATGGACCTAACTTCTCTACGGTGCGTCCTATACCTATCAAAGTTTGCAAAAATCAAATGCTTGTAACTTTTTATTGGAGCGTCATAAAATCTTGAAATTTTGTGACAATAAACTCGAGCCTGTTATCAATTTAAGTTATTACTCATAGCTATGCTACCCATGAGTCCCAAATCAAACACTGATAAAATTTCAAATGGCTCTAACTTCTATACGGTGAGTCCAACACCTATCAAAATTTGCAACTTTCATGTGCTTGTAACTTTTCACTGAAGGGTCAAAAAACCTTGAAATTTGTGAAAATAAACTACTCGAGCCTCTGGTCAATTTAAGCTATCGCTCATAGCTATGCTACCCTTGAGTCCTAAATCAAACACTGATAAAACTTCAAATGGCCTTAACTTCTATACGTCGGGTCCTATACCTATCAAAGTTTGCAACATTCAAATGCTTGTAATTTTTACTGGAGCGTCATCAAATTTTGAAATTTTGTGACAATAAAGTAATCGAGCCTCTTATCAATTTAAGCTATCGCTCATAGATATGCTATCCTTGAGTCCCAAATCAAACACTGATAAAACTTCGAATGGCCCTAACGGTGCATCCTACACCTATACGGTGCATCCTACACCTATCAAAGTTTGCAACATTCAAATACTTGTAACTTTTTACTGGAGCGTCATAAAACCTTGAAATTTTGTGACAATAAAGTACTCGAGCCTGTTATCAATTTAAGCTATCGCTCACAGCTATGCTGCCCGTGAATCCCAAATCAAACACTGATAATAACACCTTCAGATGGCCCTAACTTTTATACGGTGCGTCCAACACCTATCAAATTTTGCAACAATCAAATGCTTGTAACTTTTTACTGGAGCGTCATAAAACCTTGAACTTTTGTGACAATGAAGTACTCTTGCCTCTTGTCCATTTAAGCTATCGCTCATAGCTATGCTACCCTTGAGTCCCAAATCAAACACTGATAGAACTTCAAATGCACCTAACTTCTATACGGTGTGTCCTATAGCTATCAAAGTTTGCAAAAATCAAATGCCTGTAACTTTTTACTGGAGCGTCATAAAATCTTGAAATTTTGTGACAATGAACTCGAGCCTGTTATCAATTTAAGTTATCGCTCATAGCTATGCTACCCATGAGTCCCAAATCAACCTCTGATAAAATTTCAAATGGCTCTAACTTTTATACGGAGCGTCCAACACCTATCAAAATTTGCAACTTTCAAATGCTTGTAACTTTTCACTGGAGGGTCAAAAAACCTTGAAATTTCTGAAAATAAAATACTCGAGCCTCTGGTCAATTTAAGCTATCGCTCATAGCTATGCTACCCTTGAGTCCTAAACCAAACACTGATAAAACTTCAAATGGACTTAACTTCTATACGTCGGGTCCTATACCTATCAAAGTTTGCAACATTCAAATGCTTGTAACTTTTTACTGGAGCGTCATAAAATCTTGAAATTTTGTGACAATAAAGTAATCGAGCCTCTTATCAATTTAAGCTAACGCTCATAGATATGCTACCCTTGAATCCCAAATAAAACACTGATAAAACTTCAAATGGCCCTAACGGTGCATCCTACACCTATACGGTGCATCATACACCTATCAAAGTTTGCAACATTCAAATACTTGTAACTTTTTACTGGAGCGTCATAAAATCTTGAAATTTTGTGACAATGAACTCGAGCCTCTTATCAATTTAAGTTATGGCTCATAGTTATGCTATCCATGAGTTCCAAATCAAACACTGATAAAATTTCAAATGGCTCTAACTTCTATACGGTGCATCCTACACCTATCAAAGTATTCAAATGCTTGTAACTTTTTACTGGAGCGTCATAAAATCTTGAAATTTTGTGAACATAAAGTATTCGAGCCTCTTATCAATTTAAGCTATCGCTCATAGCTATGCTACCCTTGAGTCCCAAATCAAAAATTGATAAAACTTCAAATGGCTCTAAATTCTATACAGTGCGTCCTACACCTATCAAAGTATTCAAATGCTTGTAACTTTTTACTGGAGCGTAATAAAACCTTGAAATGTTGTGGCTATGAAGTACTCTTGCCTCTTGTCAATTTAAGCTATCGCTCATAGCTATGCTACCCTTGAGTCCCAAATCAAACACTGATAAAACTTCAAATAGCCCTAACGGTGCTTCCTACACCTATACGGTGCATCCTACACTATCAAGGTTTGCAATATTCAAAGGCTTGTAACTTTTTACTGGAGCGTCATAAAAACTTGAAATTTTGTGACAATAAAGTACTCGAGCCTGTTATCAATTTAAGCTATCGCTCACAGCTATGCTACCCGTGAATCCCAAATCAAACACTGATAATAACACCTTCAGATGGCCCTAACTTTTATACGGTGCGTCCCACAACTATCAAAGTTTGCAACAATCAAATGCCTGTAACTTTTTACTGGAGCGTCATAAAATCTTGAACTTTTGTGACAATGAAGTACTCTTGCCTCTTGTCCATTTAAGCTATCGCTCATAGCTATGCTACCCTTGAGTCCCAAATCAAACACTGATAGAACTTCAAATGCACCTAACTTCTATACGGTGCGTCCTATCCTTATCAAAGCATTCAAATGCTTGTAACTTTTTACTGGAGCGTCATAAAATCTTGAAATTTTGTGAAAATAAAGTATTCGAGCCTCTTATCAATTTAAGCTATCGCTCACAGCTATGCTACCCGTGAATCCCAAATCAAACACTGATAATAACACCTTCAGATGGCCCTAACTTTTATACGGTGCGTCCAACACCTATCAAAGTTTGCAACAATCAAATGCTTGTAACTTTTTACTGGAGCGTCATAAAATCTTGAACTTTTGTGACAATGAAGTACTCTTGCCTCTTGTCCATTTAAGCTATCGCTCATAGCTATGCTACCCTTGAGTCCTAAATCAAACACTGATAGAACTTCAAATGCACCTAACTTCTATACAGTGCGTCCTATACCTATCAAAGTTACACAAAATCAAATGCTTGTAACTTTTTACTGGAGCGTCATACAATCTTGAAATTTTGTGACAATGAACTCGAGCCTGTTATCAATTTAAGTTATCGCTCATAGCTATGCTACCCATGAGTCCTAAAACAAACACTGATAAAACTTCAAATGGCTCTAAATTCTATACGGTGCGTCCTACACCTATCAAAGTATTCAAATGCTTCCAACTTTTTACTGGAGCGTAATAAAACCTTGAAATTTGGTGACAATAAAGTACTCGTGCCTCTTGTCAATTTAACCTATCGCTCATAGCTATGCTACCCTTGAGTCCCAAATTAAACACTGCTAAAACTTCAAATGGCCCTAACTTCTGTACGGTGCGACCTATACTTACGAAAATTTGCAAGATTCTAATGCTTGTAACTTTTTACTGGAGCGCCATAAAACCTTGAAATTTTGTGACAATAAAGTACTCGAGCCGCTTAACAATTTAAGGTATCGCTCATAGCTATGCTACCCTTGAGTCCCAAATCAAACACTGATAAAACTTCGAATGGCCCTAACGGTGCATCCTACACCTATACGATGCATCCTACACTATCATGGTTTGCAACATTCAATTGCTTGTAACTTTTTACTGGAGCGTCATAAAACCTTGAAATTTTGTGACAATAAAGTAGTCGAGCCTGTTATCAAGTTAAGCTATCGCTCACAGCTATGCTACCCGTGAATCCCAAATCAAACACTGATAAACCTACAGATGGCCCTAATTTTTATACGGTGCGTCCAACACCTATCAAAGTTTGCATCATTGAACTTTTTACTGGAGCGTCATAAAACCTTGAAATTTTGTGACAATAAAGTACTCGAGCCTGTTATCAATTTAAGCTATCGCTCATAGCTATGCTACCCTTGAGTCCCAAATCAAACACTGATAAAACTTCAAATGGACCTAACTTCTATACGGTGCGTCCTATACCTATCAAAGTTTGCAAAAATCAAATGCTTGTAACTTTTTATTGGAGCGTCATAAAATCATGTGACAATAAACTCGAGCCTGTTATCAATTTAAATTATCGCTCAAAGCTATGCTACCCTTGAGTCCCAAATCAAACACTGATAAAACTTCGAATGGCCCTAACGGTGCATCCTACACCTATACGATGCATCCTACACTATCATGGTTTGCAACATTCAATTGCTTGTAACTTTTTACTGGAGCGTCATAAAACCTTGAAATTTTGTGACAATAAAGTACTCGAGCCTGTTATCAATTTAAGCTATCGCTCATAGCTATGCTACCCATGAGTCCCAAATCAAACACTGATAAAATTTCAAATGGCTCTAACTTCTATACGGTGAGTCCAGCACCTATCAAAATTTGCAAATTTCATGTGCTTGTAACTTTTCACTGGAGGGTCAAAAAACTTTGAAATTTGTGAAAATAAACTACTCGAGCCTCTGGTCAATTTAAGCTATCGCTCATAGCTATGCTATCCTTGAGTCCTAAATCAAACACTGATAAAACTTCAAATGGCCTTAACTTCTATACGTCGGGTCCTATACCTATCAAAGTTTGCAACATTCAAATGCTTGTAACTTTTTACTGGAGCGTCATAAACTTTTGAAATTTTGTGACAATAAAGTAATCGAGCCTCTTATCAATTTAAGCTATCGCTCATAGATATGCTACCCTTGAGTCCCAAATCAAACACTGATAAAACTTCGAATGGCCCTAACGGTGCATCCTACACCTATACGGTGCATGCTACACCTATCAAAGTTTGCAACATTCAAATACTTGTAACTTTTTACTGGAGCGTCATAAAATCTTGAAATTTTGTGACAATGAACTCGAGCCTCTTATCAATTTAAGTTATCGCTTATAGCTATGCTACCCATGAGTCCCAAATCAAACACTGATAAAATTTCAAATGGCTCTAACTGCTATACGGTGCGTCCTACACCTATCAAAGTATTCAAATGCTTGTAACTTTTTACTGGAGCGTAATAAAACCTTGAAATTTGGTGACAATAAAGTACTCGTGCCTCTTGTCAATTTAAGCTATCGCTCATAGCTACCCTTGAGTCCCAAATTAAACACTGCTAAAACTTCAAATGGCCCTAACTTCTGTACGGTGCGACCCATACTTACGAAAATTTGCAAGATTCTAATGCTTGTAACTTTTACTGGAGCGCCATAAAACCTTGAAATTTTGTGACAATAAAGTACTCGAGCCGCTTAACAATTTAAGTTATCGCTCATAGCTATGCTACCCTTGAGTCCCAAATCAAACACTGATAAAACTTGGAATGGCCCTAACGGTGCATCCTACACCTATACGGTGCATCATACACTATCAAGGTTTGCAACATTCAAATGCTTGTAACTTGTCACTGGAGCGTCATAAAACCTTGAAAATTTGTGACAATAAAGTACTCGAGCCTGTTATCAATTTAAGCTTTCGATCACAGCTATGCTACCCGTGAATCCCAAATCAAACACTGATAAACCTTCAGATGGCCTTAACTTTTATACGCTGCGTCCAACACCTATCAAAGTTTGCATCATTGAAATGCTTCTAACTTTTTACTGGAGCGTCATAAAACCTTGAAATTTTGTGACAATAAAGTACTCGAGCCTGTTATCAATTTAAGCTATCGCTCAGAGCTATGCTACTCGTGAATCCCAAATCAAACACTGATAAAACTTCAGATGGCCCTAACTTTTATACGGTGCGTCCAACACCTATCAAAGTTTGCAACATTGAAATGCTTGTAACTTTTTACTGGAGCGTAATAAAATTTTGAAATGTTGTGGCTATGAAGTACTCTTGCCTTTTGTCAATTTAAGCTATCGCTCATAGCTATGCTACCCTTGAGTCCCATATCAAACACTGATAAAACTTCAAATAGCCCTAACGGTGCATCCTACACCTATACGGTGAAAGCCTGTTATCAATTTAAGCTATCGCTCATAGCTATGCTACCCGTGAATCCCAACTCAAACACTGATAAAACTTCAAATGACCCTAAATTTTTGTACGGTGCGTCCTGTACCTATCAAAGTTTGCAACAATCAAATGCTTGTAACTTTTTACTGGAGCGTCATAAAATCTGGAACTTTTGTGACAATGAAGTACTCTTGCCTCTTGTCAATTTAAGCTATCGCTCATAGCTATGCTACCCTTGAGTCCTAAATCAAACACTGATAAAACTTCAAATGGCCTTAACTTCTATACGTCGGGTCCTATACCTATCAAAGTTTGCAACATTCAAATGCTTGTAACTTTTTACTGGAGCGTCATAAAATTTTGAAATTTTGTGACAATAAAGTAATCGAGCCTCTTATCAATTTAAGCTATCGCTCATAGATATGCTACCCTTGAGTCCCAAATCAAACACTGATAAAACTTCGAATGGCCCTAACGGTGCATCCTACACCTATACGGTGCATCCTACACCTATCAAAGTTTGCAACATTCAAATACTTGTAACTTTTTACTGGAGCGTCATAAAATCTTGAAATTTTGTGACAATGAACTCGAGCCTCTTATCAATTTAAGTTATCGCTTATAGCTATGCTACCCATGAGTCCCAAATCAAACACTGATAAAATTTCAAATGGCTCTAACTTCTATACGGTGCGTCCTACACATATCAAAGTATTCAAATGCTTGTAACTGTTTACTGGAGCGTCATAAAAACTTGAAATTTTGTGAAAATAAAGTATTCGCGCCTCTTATTAATTTAAGCTATCGTTCATAGCTATGCTACTCTTGAGTCCCAAATCAAAAATTGATAAAACTTCAAATGGCTCTAAATTCTATACGGTGCGTCCTACACCTATCAAAGTATTCAAATGCTTGTAACTTTTTACTGGAGCGTAATAAAACCTAGAAGTTTGGTGACAATAAAGTACTCGTGCCTATTGTGAATTTAAGCTATCGCTCATAGCATGCTACCCTTGAGTCCCAAATTAAACACTGCTAAAACTTCAAATGGCCCTAACTTCTGTACGGTGCGACCTATACTTACGAAAATTTGCAAGATTCTAATGCTTGTAACTTTTTACTGGAGCGCCATAAAACCTTGAAATTTTGTGACAATAAAATACTCGAGCCGCTTAACAATTTAAGTTATCGCTCATAGCTATGCTACCCTTGAGTCCCAAATCAAACACTGATTAAACTTCAAATGGACCTAACTTCTATACGGTGCGTCCTATACCTATCAAAGTTTGCAAAAATCAAATGCTTGTAACTTTTTATTAGAGCGTCATAAAATCTTGAAATTTTGTGACAATAAACTCGAGCCTGTTATCAATTTAAGTTATCGCTCATAGCTATGCTACCCATGAGCCCCAAATCAAACACTGATAAAACTTCAAATGGCCTTAACTTCTATACGTCAGGTCCTATACCTATCAAAGTTTGCAACATTCAAATGCTTGTAACTTTTAACTGGAGCGTCATAAAATTTTGAAATTTTGTGACAATAAAGTAATCGAGCCTCTTATCAATTTAAGCTATCGCTCATAGATATGCTACCCTTGCGTCCCAAATCAAACACTGATAAAACTTCGAATGGCCCTAACGGTGCATCCTACACCTATACGGTGCATCCTACACCTATCAAAGTTTGCAACATTCAAATACTTGTAACTTTTTACTGGAGCGTCATAAAATGTTGAAATTTTGTGACAATGAACTCGATCCTCTTATCAATTTAAGTTATCGCTTATAGCTATGCTACCCATGAGTCCCAAATCAAACACTGATAAAATTTCAAATGGCTCTAACTGCTATACGGTGCGTCCTACACATATCAAAGTATTCAAATGCTTGTAACTTTTTACTGGAGCGTCATAAAAACTTGAAATTTTGTGAAAATAAAGTATTCGCGCCTCTTATCAATTTAAGCTATCGCTCATAGCTATGCTACTCTTGAGTCCCAAATCAAAAATTGATAAAACTTCAAATCGCGCTAAATTCTATTCGGTGCGTCCTACACCTATCAAAGTATTCAAATGCTTGTAACTTTTTACTGAAGCGTAATAAAACCTTGAAATTTGGTGACAATAAAGTACTCGTGCCTCTTGTCAATTTAAGCTATCGCTCATAGCTACCCTTGAGTCCCAAATTAAACACTGCTAAAACTTCAAATGGCCCTAACTTCTGTACGGTGCGACCCATACTTACGAAAATTTGCAAGATTCTAATGCTTGTAACTTTTACTGGAGCGCCATAAAACCTTGAAATTTTGTGACAATAAAGTACTCGAGCCGCTTAACAATTTAAGTTATCGCTCATAGCTATGCTACCCTTGAGTCCCAAATCAAACACTGATAAAACTTGGAATGGCCCTAACGGTGCATCCTACACCTATACGGTGCATCATACACTATCAAGGTTTGCAACATTCAAATGCTTGTAACTTGTAACTGGAGCGTCATAAAACCTTGAAAATTTGTGACAATAAAGTACTCGAGCCTGTTATCAATTTAAGCTATCGATCACAGCTATGCTACCTGTGAATCCCAAATCAAACACTAATAAACCTTCAGATGGCCCTAACTTTTATACGCTTCGTCCAACACCTATCAAAGTTTGCATCATTGAAATGCTTCTAACTTTTTACTGGAGCGTCATAAAACCTTGAAATTTTGTGACAGTAAAGTACTCGAGCCTGTTATCAATTTAAGCTATCGCTCAGAGCTATGCTACTCGTGAATCCCAAATCAAACACTGATAAAACTTCAGATGGCCCTAACTTTTATACGGTGCGTCCAACACCTATCAAAGTTTGCAACATTGAAATGCTTGTAACTTTTTACTGGAGCGTAATAAAATTTTGAAATGTTGTGGCTATGAAGTACTCTTGCCTCTTGTCAATTTAAGCTATCGCTCATAGCTATGCTACCCTTGAGTCCCAAATCAAACACTGATAAAACTTCAAATAGCCCTAACGGTGCATCCTACACCTATACGGTGAAAGCCTGTTATCAATTTAAGCTATCGCTCATAGCTATGCTACCCGTGAATCCCAAATCAAACACTGATAAAACTTCAAATGACCCTAAATTTTTGTACGGTACGTCCTGTACCTATCAAAGTTTGCAACAATCAAATGCTTCTAACTTTTTACTGGAGCGTCATAAAATCTGGAACTTTTGTGACAATGAAGTACTCTTGCCTCTTGTCAATTTAAGCTATCGCTCATAGCTATGCTACCCTTGAGTCCCAAATCAAACACTGATAAAACTTCTAATGGACCTAACTTCTATACGGTGCGTCCTATACTTATCAAAGTTTGCAAAAATCAAATGCTTGTAACTTTTTATTGGAGCGTCATAAAATCTTGAAATTTTGTGACAATAAACTCGAGCCTGTTATCAATTTAAGTTATCGCTCATAGCTATGCTACCCATGAGTCCCAAATCAAACACTGATAAAATTTCAAATGGCTCTAACTTCTATACGGTGAGTCCAACACCTATCAAAATTTGCAACTTTCATGTGCTTGTAACTTTTCACTGGAGGGTCAAAAAACCTTGAAATTTGTGAAAATAAACTACTCGAGCCTCTGGTCAATTTAAGCTATCGCTCATAGCTATGCTACCCTTGAGTCCTAAATCAAACACTGATAAAACTTCAAATGGCTTTAACTTCTATAAGTCGGGTCCTATACCTATCAAAGTTTGCAACATTCAAATGCTTGTAACTTTTTACTGGAGCGTCATAAAATTTAGAAATTTTGTGACAATAAAGTAATCGAGCCTCTTATCAATTTAAGCTATCGCTCATAGATATGCTACCCTTGAGTCCCAAATCAAACACTGATAAAACTTCGAATGGCCCTAACGGTGCATCCTACACCTATACGGTGCATCCTACACCTATCAAAGTTTGCAACATTCAAATACTTGTAACTTTTTACTGGAGCGTCATAAAATCTTGAAATTTTGTGACAATGAACTCGAGCCGCTTATCAATTTAAGTTATCGCTTATAGCTATGCTACCCATGAGTCCCAAATCAAACACTGATAAAATTTCAAATGGCTCTAACTGCTATACGGTGCGTCCTACACATATCAAAGTATTCAAATGCTTGTAACTTTTTACTGGAGCGTCATAAAAACTTGAAATTTTGTGAAAATAAAGTATTCGCGCCTCTTATCAATTTAAGTTATCGCTCATAGCTATGCTACTCTTGAGTCCCAAATCAAAAATTGATAAAACTTCAAATGGCGCTAAATTCTATTCGGTGCGTCCTACACCTATCAAAGTATTCAAATGCTTGTAACTTTTTACTGGAGCGTAATAAAACCTTGAAATTTGGTGACAATAAAGTACTCGTGCCTCTTGTCAATTTAAGCTATCGCTCATAGCTACCCTTGAGTCCCAAATTAAACACTGCTAAAACTTCAAATGGCCCTAACTTCTGTACGGTGCGTCCCATACTTACGAAAATTTGCAAGATCCTAATGCTTGTAACTTTTACTGGAGCGCCATAAAATCTTGAAAATTTGTGACAATAAAGTACTCGAGCCTGTTATCAATTTAAGCTATCGATCACAGCTATGCTTCCCTGTGAATCCCAAATCAAACACTGATAAACCTTCAGATGGCCCTAACTTTTATACGCTGCGTCCAACACCTATCAAAGTTTGCATCATTGAAATGCTTGTAACTTTTTACTGGAGCGTAATAAAATTTTGAAATGTTGTGGCTATGAAGTACTCTTGCCTCTTGTCAATTTAAGCTATCGCTCATAGCTATGCTACCCTTGAGTCCCAAATCAAACACTGATAAAACTTCAAATAGCCCTAACGGTGCATCCTACACCTATACGGTGAAAGCCTGTTATCAATTTAAGCTATCGCTCATAGCTAAGCTACCCGTGAATCCCAAATCAAACACTGATAAAACTTCAAATGACCCTAAATTTTTGTACGGTGCGTCCTGTACCTATCAAAGTTTGCAACAATCAAATGCTTGTAACTTTTTACTGGAGCGTCATAAAATCTGGAACTTTTGTGACAATGAAGTACTCTTGCCTCTTGTCAATTTAAGCTATCGCTCATAGCTATGCTACCCTTGAGTCCCAAATCAAACACTGATAAAACTTCAAATGGACCTAACTTCTATACGGTGCGTCCTATACCTATCAAAGTTTGCAAAAATCAAATGCTTGTAACTTTTTATTGGAGCGTCATAAAATCTTGAAATTTTGTGACAATAAACTCGAGCCTGTTATCAATTTAAGTTATCGCTCATAGCTATGCTACCCATGAGTCCCAAATCAAACACTGATAAAATTTCAAATGGCTCTAACTTCTATACGGTGAGTCCAACACCTATCAAAATTTGCAACTTTCATGTGCTTGTAACTTTTTACTGGAGGGTCAAAAAACCTTGAAATTTGTGAAAATAAACTAATCGAGCCTCTGGTCAATTTAAGCTATCGCTCATAGCTATGCTACCCTTGAGTCCTAAATCAAACACTGATAAAACTTCAAATGGCCTTAACTTCTATACGTCGGGTCCTATACCTATCAAAGTTTGCAACATTCAAATGCTTGTATCTTTTTACTGGAGCGTCATAAAATTTTGAAATTTTGTGACAATAAAGTAATCGAGCCTCTTATCAATTTCAGCTATCGCTCATAGATATGCTACCCTTGAGTCCCAAATCAAACACTGATAAAACTTCGAATGGCCCTAACGGTGCATCCTACACCTATACGGTGCATCCTACACCTATCACAGTTTGCAACATTCAAATACTTGTAACTTTTTACTGGAGCGTCATAAAATTTTGTGACAATGACCTCGAGCCTCTTATCAATTTAAGTTATCGCTTATAGCTATGCTACCCATGAGTCCCAAATCAAACACTGATAAAATTTCAAATGGCTCTAACTTCTATTCGGTGCGTCCTACACATATCAAAGTATTCAAATGCTTGTAACTTTTTACTGGAGCGTCATAAAAACTTGAAATTTTGTGAAAATAAAGTATTCGCGCCTCTTATCAATTTAAGCTATCGCTCATAGCTATGCTACTCTTGAGTCCCAAATCAAAAATTGATAAAACTTCAAATGGCTCTAAATTCTATACGGTGCGTCCTACACCTATCAAAGTATTCAAATGCTTGTAACTTTTTACTGGAGCGTAATAAGATCTTGAAATTTGGTGACAATAAAGTACTCGTGCTTCTTGTGAATTTAAGCTATTGCTCATAGCATGCTACCCTTGAGTCCCAAATTAAACACTGCTAAAACTTCAAATGGCCCTAACTTCTGTATGGTGCGACCTATACTTACGAAAATTTGCAAGATTCTAATGCTTGTAACTTTTTACTGGAGCGCCATAAAACCTTGAAATTTTGTGACAATAAAATACTCGAGCCGCTTAACAATTTAAGTTATCGCTCATAGCTATGCTACCCTTGAGTCCCAAATCAAACACTGATAAAACTTCAAATGGCCCTAACGGTGCAATCTACACCTATACGGTGCATCCTACACTATCAAGGTTTGCAACATGCAAATGCTTGTAACTTTTTACTGGAGCGTCATAAAACCTTGAAATTTTGTGACAATAAAGTACTCGAGCCTGTTATCAATTTAAGCTATCGCTCACAGCTATGCTACCCGTGAATCCCAAATCAAACACTGATAATAACACCTTCAGATGGCCCTAACTTTTATACGGTGCGTCCAACACCTATCAAATTTTGCAATAATCAAATGCTTGTAACTTTTTACTGGAGCGTCATAAAATCTTGAACTTTTGTGACAATGAAGTACTCTTGCCTCTTGTCCATTTAAGCTATCGCTCATAGCACGCTACCCTTGAGTCCCAAATTAAACACTGCTAAAACTTCAAATGGCCCTAACTTCTGTACGGTGCGACATATACTTACGAAAATTTGCAAGATTCTAATGCTTGTAACTTTTTACTGGAGCGCCATAAAACCTTGAAATTTTGTGACAATAAAGTACTCGAGCCGCTTAACAATTTAAGTTATCGCTCATAGCTATGCTACCATTGAGTCCCAAATCAAATACTGATAAAACTTCAAATGGCCCTAACGGTGTATCCTACACCTATACGGTGCATCCTACACTATCAAGGTTTGCAACATTCAAAGGCTTGTAACTTTTTACTGGAGCGTCATAAAAACTTGAAATTTTGTGACAATAAAGTACTCTTGCCTGTTATCAATTTAAGCTATCGCTCACAGCTATGCTACCCGTGAATCCCAAATCAAACACTGATAATAACACCTTCAGATGGCCCTAACTTTTATACGGTGCATCCAACAACTATCAAAGTTTGCAACAATCAAATGCTTGTAACTTTTTACTGGAGCGTCATAAAATCTTGAACTTTTGTTACAATAAAGTACTCTTGCCTCTTGTCCATTTAAGCTATCGCTCATAGCTATGCTACCCTTGAGTCCCAAATCAAACACTGATAGAACTTCAAATGCACCTAACTTCTATACGGTGCGTCCTATACTTATCAAAGCATTCAAATGCTTGTAACTTTTTACTGGAGCGTCATAAAATCTTGAAATTTTGTGAAAATAAAGTATTCGAGCCTCTTATCAATTTAAGCTATCGCTCACAGCTATGCTACCCGTGAATCCCAAATCAAACACTGATAATAACACCTTCAGATGGCCCTAACTTTTATACGGTGCGTCCAGCACCTATCAAAGTTTGCAACAATCAAATGCTTGTAACTTTTTACTGGAGCGTCATAAAATCTTGAACTTTTGTGACAATGAAGTACTCTTGCCTCTTGTCCATTTAAGCTATCGCTCATAGCTATGCTACCCTTGAGTCCTAAATCAAACACTGATAGAACTTCAAATGCACCTAACTTCTATACGGTGCGTCCTATACCTATCAAAGTTTGCAAAAATCAAATGCTTGTAACTTTTTACTGGAGCGTCATAAAATCTTGAAATTTTGTGACAACGAACTCGAGCCTGTTATCAATTTAAGTTATCGCTCATAGCTATGCTACCCATGAGTGCCAAATCAAACTCTGATCAAATTGCAAATGGCTCTAACTTCTATACGGAGCGTCCAACACCTATCAAAATTTGCAACTTTCAAATGCTTCTAACTTTTCACTGGAGGGTCAAAAAACCTTGAAATTTGTGAAAATAAACTACTCGAGCCTCTGGTCAATTTAAGCTATCGCTCATAGCTATGCTACCCTTGAGTCCTAAAACAAACACTGATAAAACTTCAAATGGCTCTAAATTTTATACGGTACGTCCTACACCTATCAAAGTACTCAAATGCTTCCAACTTTTTACTGGAGCGTAATAAAACCTTGAAATTTGGTGACAATAAAGTACTCGTGCCTCTTGTCAATTTAACCTATCGCTCATAGCTATGCTACCCTTGAGTCCCAAATTAAACACAGCTAAAACTTCAAATGGCCCTAACTTCTGTACGGTGCGACCTATACTTACGAAAATTTGCAAGATTCTAATGCTTGTAACTTTTTACTGGAGCGCCATAAAACCTTGAAATTTTGTGACAATAAAGTACTCGAGCCGCTTAACAATTTAAGGTATCGCTTATAGCTATGCTACCCTTGAGTCCCAAATCAAACACTGATAAAACTTCGAATGGCGCTAACGGTGCATCCTACACCTATACGGTGCATCCTACACTATCAAGGTTTGCAACATTCAATTGCTTGTAACTTTTTACTGGAGCGTCATAAAACCTTGAAATTTTGTGACAATAAAGTACTCGTGCCTCTTGTCAATTTAACCTATCGATCGTATTTATGCTACCCTTGAGTCCCAAATTAAACACAGCTAAAACTTCAAATGGCCCTAACTTCTGTACGGTGCGACCTATACTTACGAAAATTTGCAAGATTCTAATGCTTGTAACTTTTTACTGGAGCGCCATAAAACCTTGAAATTTTGTGACAATAAAGTACTCGAGCCGCTTAACAATTTAAGGTATCGCTTATAGCTATGCTACCCTTGAGTCCCAAATCAAACACTGATAAAACTTCGAATGGCCCTAACGGTGCATCCTACACCTATACGGTGCATCCTACACTATCAAGGTTTGCAACATTCAATTGCTTGTAACTTTTTACTGGAGCGTCATAAAACCTTGAAATTTTGTGACAATAAAGTAGTCGAGCCTGTTATCAAGTTAAGCTATCGTTCACAGCTATGCTACCCGTGAATCCCAAATCAAACACTGATAAACCTTCAGATGGCCCTAATTTTTATACGGTGCGTCCAACACCTATCAAAGTTTGCATCATTGAAATGCTTCTAACTTTTTACTGGAGCGTCATAAAACCTTGAAATTTTGTGAAAATAAAGTATTCGAGCCTCTTATCAATTTTAGCTATCGCTCATAGCTATGCTACCCTTGAGTCCCAAATCAAAAATTGATAAAACTTCAAATGGCTCTAAATTCTATACGGTGCGTACTACATCTATCAAAGTATTCAAACGCTTGTAACTTTTTACTAAAACGTAATAAAACCTTGAAATTTGGTGACAATAGAGTACTCGTGCCTCTTGTCAATTTAAGCTATCGCTCATAGCATGCTACCCTTGAGTCCCAAATGAAACACTGCTAAAACTTCAAATGGCCCTAACTTCTGTACGGTGCGACCTATACTTACGAAAATTTGCAAGATTCTAATGCTTGTAACTTTTTACTGGAGCGCCATAAAACCTTGACATTTTGTGACAATAAAGTACTCGAACCGCTTAACAATTTCAGGTATCGCTCATAGCTATGCTACCATTGAGTCCCAAATCAAACACTGATAAAACTTCAACTGGCCCTAACGGTGCATCCTACACCTATACGGTGCATCCTACACTATCAAGGTTTGCAACATTCAAATGCTTGTAACTTTTTACTGGAGCGTCATAAAACCTTGAAATTTTGTGACAATAAAGTACTCGAGCCTGTTATCAAGTTAAGCTATCGCTCACAGCTATGCTACCAGTGATTCCCAAATCAAACACTGATAAAACTTCAGATGACCCTAAATTTTTGTACGGTGCGTCCTATACCTATCAAAGTTTGCAACAATCAAATGCTTGTAACTTTTTACTAGAGCGTCATAAAATCTTGAAATTTTGTGACAATGAACTCGAGCCTCTTATCAATTTAAGTTATCGCTCATAGATATGCTACCCATGAGTCCCAAATCAAACACTGATAAAATTTCAAACGGCTCTAACTTCTATACGGTGCGTCCTACATCTATCAAAGTATTCAAATGCTTGTAACTTTTTACTGTAGCGTAATAAAACCTTGAAATTTGGTGACATTAAAGTACTCGTGCCTCTTGTCAATTTAAGCTATCGCTCATAGCATGCTACCCTTGAGTCCCAAATTAAACACTGCTAAAACTTCAAATGGCCCTAACTTCTGTACGGTGCGACCTATACTTACGAACATTTGTAAGATTCTAATGCTTGTAACTTTTTACTGGAGCGCCATAAAACCTTGAAATTTTGTGACAATAAAGTACTCGAACCGCTTAACAATTTAAGGTATCGCTCATAGCTATGCTACCATTGAGTCCCAAATCAAACACTGATAAAACTTCAAATGGCCCTCACGGTGCATCCTACACCTATACGATGCATCCTACACTATCAAGGTTTCCAACATTCAAATGCTTGTAACTTTTTACTGGAGCGTCATAAAACCTTGAAATTTTGTGACAATAAAGTACTCGAGCCTGTTATCAAGTTAAGCTATCGCTCACAGCTATGCTACCCGTGAGTCCCAAATTAAACACTGATAAAACTTCAAATGGCTCTAAATTCTATACGGTGCGTCCAACACCTATCAAAATTTGCAACTTTCAAATGCTTGAAACTTTTCACTGGAGGGTCAAAAAACCTTGAAATTTGTGAAAATAAACTACTCGAGCCTCTGGTGAATTTAAGCTATCGCTCATATCTATGCTACCCTTGAGTCCTAAATCAAACACTGATAAAACTTCAAATGGTCTTAGCTTCTATACGTCGGGTAGTATACCTATCAAAGTTTGCAACATTCAAATGCTTGTAACTTTTTACTGGAGCGTCATAAAATCTTGAAATTTTGTGAATATAAAATTATCGAGCCTCTTATCAATTTAAGCTATCGCTCATAGATATGCTACCCTTGAGTCCTAAATCAAACACTGATAAAACTTTAAATGGTCTTAACTTCTATACGTCGGGTAGTATACCTATCAAATGCTTGTAACTTTTTACTGGAGCGTCATAAAATCTTGAAATTTTGTGACAATAAAATAATCGAGCCTCTTATCAATTTAAGCTATCGTTCATAGCATGCTACCCTTGAGTCCCAAATGAAACACTGCTTAAACTTCAAATGGCCCTAACTTCTATACGGTGCGTCCTACACCTATCAAAGTTTGCAACATTCAAATGCTTGTAACTTTTTACTGGAGCGTCATAAAATCTTGAAATTTTGTCACAATGAACTCGCGCCTCTTATCAATTTAAGTTATCGCTCATAGCTATGCTACCCATGAGCCCCAAATCAAACATTGATAAAATTTCATATGGCTCTAACTTTTATACGGTGCGTCCTACACCTATCAAAGTATTCAAATGCTTGTAACTTTTTACTGGAGCGTCATAAAATCTTGAAAATTTGTCAAAATAAAGTATTCGAGCCTCTTATCAATTTAAGCTATCGCTCATAGCTACGCTACCCTTGAATCCCAAATAAAACATTGATAAAACTTCCAATGGCTCTAACTTCTATACGGTGCGTCCTACACCTTTCAAAGTATTCAAATGCTTGTAACTTTTTACTGGAGCGTAATAAAACCTTGAAATTTGGTGACAATAGAGTACTCGTGCCTCTTGTCAATTTAAGCTATCGCTCATAGCATGCCACCCTTGAGTCCCAAATGAAACACTGCTAAAACTTCAAATGGCCCTAACTTCTGTACGGTGCGACCTATACTTACGAAAATTTGCAAGATTCTAATGCTTGTAACTTTTTACTGGAGCGCCATAAAACCTTTAAAAATTTTGTGACAATAAAGTACTCGAACCGCTTAACAATTTAAGGTATCGCTCATAGCTATGCTACCATTGAGTCCCAAATCAAACACTGATAAAACTTCAACTGGCCCTAACGGTGCATCCTACACCTATACGGTGCATCCTACACTATCAAGGTTTGCAACATTCAAATGCTTGTAACTTTTTACTGGAGCGTCATAAAACCTTGAAATTTTGTGACAATAAAGTACTCGAGCCTGTTATCAAGTTAAGCTATCGCTCACAGCTATGCTACCAGTGAATCCCAAATCAAACACTGATAAAACTTCAGATGACCCTAAATTTTTGTACGGTGCGTCCTAAACCTATCAAAGTTTGCATCATTGAAATGCTTCTAACTTTTTACTGGAGCGTCATAAAATCTTGAAATTTTGTGACAATAAAGTACTCGAGCCTGTTATCAATTTAAGCTATCGCTCATAGCTATGCTACCCGTGAATCCCAAATCAAACACTGATAAAACTTCAAATGACCCTAAATTTTTGTACGGTGCGTCCTATACCTATCACAGTTTGCAACAATCAAATGCTTGTAACTTTTTCCTGGAGCGTCATAAAATCTGGAACTTTTGTGACATTGAAGTACTCTTGCCTCTTGTCAATTTAAGCTATCGCTCATAGCCATGTTACCCTTGAGTCCCAAATCAAACACTGATAAAACTTCAAATGGCTCTAAATTCTATATGGTGCGTCCAACACCTATCAAAATTTGCAACTTTCAAATGCTTGTAACTTTTCACTGGAGGGTCAAAAAACCTTGAAATTTGTGAAAATAAACTACTCGAGCCTCTGGTGAATTTAAGCTATCGCTCATATCTATGCTACGCTTGAGTCCTAAATCAAACACTGATAAAACTTCAAATGGTCTTAGCTTCTATACGTCGGGTAGTATATCTATCAAAGTTTGCAACATTCAAATGCTTGTAACTTTTTACTGGAGCGTCATAAAATCTTGAAATTTTGTGAATATAAAATTATCGAGCCTCTTATCAATTTAAGCTATCGCTCATAGATATGCTACCCTTGAGTCCAAAATCAAACTCTGATAAAACTTTAAATGGTCTTAACTTCTATACGTCGGGTAGTATACCTATCAAATGCTTGTAACTTTTTACTGGAGCGTCATAAAATCTTGAAATTTTGTGACAATAAAATAATCGAGCCTCTTATCAATTTAAGCTATCGTTCATAGCATGCTACCCTTGAGTCCCAAATGAAACACTGCTTAAACTTCAAATGGCCCTAACTTCTATACGGTGCGTCCTACACCTATCAAAGTTTGCAACATTCAAATGCTTGTAACTTTTTACTGGAGCGTCATAAAATCTTGAAATTTTGTCACAATGAACTCGCGCCTCTTATCAATTTAAGTTATCGCTCATAGCTATGCTACCCATGAGCCCCAAATCAAACATTGATAAAATTTCATATGGCTCTAACTTTTATACGGTGCGTCCTACTCCTATCAAAGTATTCAAATGCGTGTAACTTTTTACTGGAGCGTCATAAAATCTTGAAATTTTGTCAAAATAAAGTATTCGAGCCTCTTATCAATTTAAGCTATCGCTCATAGCTACGCTACCCTTGAATCCCAAATAAAACATTGATAAAACTTCCAATGGCTCTAACTTCTATACGGTGCGTCCTACACCTTTCAAAATCTTCAAATGCTTGTAACTTTTTACTGGAGCATCATAAAACCTTGAAATTTGGTGACAATAAAGTACTCGTGCCTCTTGTCAATTTAAGCTATCGCTCATAGCATGCTACCCTTAAGTCCCAAATCAAACACTGCTAAAACTTCAAATGGCCCTAACTTCTGTACGGTGCGACCTATACTTACGAAAATTTGCAAGATTGTAATGCTTGTCACTTTTTACTGGAGCGCCCTAAAACCTTGAAATTTTGTGACAATAAAGTACTCGAGCCGCTTATCAATTTAAGTTATCGCTCATAGCTATCCTACCCTTGAGTCCCAAATCAAACACTGATAAAACTTCAAATGGCCCTAACGGTGCATCCTACACCTATACAGTGCATCCTACACTATCAAAGTTTGCAACATTCAAATGCTTCTAACTTTTGACTGGAGCGTCATAAAACCTTGAAATTTTGTGACAATAAAGTACTCGAGCCTGTTATCAATTTTAGCTATCGCTCATAGCTATGCTACCCGTGCATCCCAAATCAAACACTGATAAAACATCAGATGGCCCTTACTTTTATACGGTGCGTCCAACACCTATCAAAGTTTGCAACATTGAAATGCTTGTAACTTTTTACTGGAGCGTAATAAAATCTTGAAATTTTGTGGCTATAAAGTCACAATTTAAGCTATCGCTCATAGCTATGCTACCCTTGAGTCCCAAATCAAACACTGATAAAACTTCAAATAGCCCTAAGGGTGCATCCTACACCTATACGGTGAAAGCCTCTTATCAATTTAAGCTATCGCTCATTGCTATGCTACCCGTGAATCCCAAATCAAACACTGATAAAACTTCAAATGACCCTAAATTTTTGTACGGTGCGTCCTATAAATATCAAAGTTTGCAACAATCAAATGCTTGTAATTTTTTACTGGAGCGTCATAAAATCTTGAACTTTTGTGACACTGAAGTACTCTTGCCTCTTGCCAATTTCAGCTATCGCTCATAGCTATGCTACCCTTGAGTCCCAAATCAAACACTGATAAAACTTCAAATGGACCTCACTTCTATACGGTGCGTTCTATACCTATCAAAGTTTGCAAAAATCAAATGCTTGTAACTTTTTACTGGAGCGTCATAAAATCTTGAAATTTAGTGACAATGAACTCGAGCCTGTTATCAATTTAAGTTATCGCTCATAGCTATGTTACCCTTGAGTCCCAAATCAAACACTGATAAAACTTCAAATGGCTCTAAATTCTATACGGTGCGTCCAACACCTATCAAAATTTGCAACTTTCAAATGCTTGTAACTTTTCACTGGAGGGTCAAAAAACCTTGAAATTTGTGAAAATAAACTACTCGAGCCTCTGGTGAATTTAAGCTATCGCTCATATCTATGCTACGCTTGAGTCCTAAATCAAACACTGATAAAACTTCAAATGGTCTTAGCTTCTATACGTCGGGTAGTATATCTATCAAAGTTTGCAACATTCAAATGCTTGTAACTTTTTACTGGAGCGTCATAAAATCTTGATATTTTGTGAATATAAAATTATCGAGCCTATTATCAATTTAAGCTATCGCTCATAGATATGCTACCCTGAGGTGCGTCCTACTCCTATCAAAGTATTCAAATGCTTGTAACTTTTTACTGGAGCGTCATAAAATCTTGAAATTTTGTCAAAATAAAGTATTCGAGCCTCTTATCAATTTAAGCTATCGCTCATAGCTACTCTACCCTTGAATCCCAAATAAAACATTGATAAAACTTCCAATGGCTCTAACTTCTATACGGTGCGCCCTACACCTTTCAAAGTATTCAAATGCTTGTAACTTTTTACTGGAGCATCATAAAACCTTGAAATTTGGTGACAATAAAGTACTCGTGCCTCTTGTCAATTTAAGCTATCGCTCATAGCATGCTTCCCTTAAGTCCCAAATCAAACACTGCTAAAACTTCAAATGGCCCTAACTTCTGTACGGTGCGACCTATACATACGAAAATTTGCAAGATTGTAATGCTTGTAACTTTTTACTGGAGCGCCCTAAAACCTTGAAATTTTGTGACAATAAAGTACTCGAGCCGCTTATCAATTTAAGTTATCGCTCATAGCTATCCTACCCTTGAGTCCCAAATCAAACACTGATAAAACTTCAAATGGCCCTAACGGTGCATCCTACACCTATACAGTGCATCCTACACTATCAAAGTTTGCAACATTCAAATGCTTCTAACTTTTGACTGGAGCGTCATAAAACCTTGAAATTTTGTGACAATAAAGTACTCGAGCCTGTTATCAATTTTAGCTATCGCTCATAGCTATGCTACCCGTGCATCCCAAATCAAACACTGATAAAACATCAGATGGCCCTAACTTTTATACGGTGCGTCCAACACCTATCAAAGTTTGCAACATTGAAATGCTTGTAACTTTTTACTGGAGCGTAATAAAATCTTGAAATTTTGTGGCTATAACGTCACAATTTAAGCTATCGCTCATAGCTATGCTACCCTTGAGTCCCAAATCAAATACTGATAAAACTTCAAATAGCCCTAAGGGTGCATCCTACACCTATACGGTGAAAGCCTCTTATCAATTTAAGCTATCGCTCATTGCTATGCTACCCGTGAATCCCAAATCAAACACTGATAAAACTTCAAATGACCCTAAATTTTTGTACGGTGCGTCCTATAAATATTAAAGTTTGCAACAATCAAATGCTTGTAACTTTTTACTGGAGCGTCATAAAATCTTGAACTTTTGTGACACTGAAGTACTCTTGCCTCTTGCCAATTTCAGCTATCGCTCATAGCTATGCTACCCTTGTGTCGGAAATCAAACACTGATTAAACTTCAAATGGACCTCACTTCTATACGGTGCGTTCTATACCTATCAAAGTTTGCAAAAATCAAATGCTTGTAACTTTTTACTGGAGCGTCATAAAATCTTGAAATTTTGTGACAATGAACTCGAGCCTGTTATCAATTTAAGTTATCGCTCATAGCTATGCTACCCATGAGTCCCAAATCAAACACTGATCAAATTTCAAATGGCTCTAACTTCTATACGGTGCATCCAACACCTATCAAAATTTGCAACTTTCGAATGCTTGTAACTTTTCACTGGAGGGTCAAAAAACCTTGAAATTTGTGAAAATAAACTACTCGAGCCTCTGGTCAATTTAAGCTATCGCTCATAACTATGCTACCCTTGAGTCCTAAATCAAACACTGATAAAACTTCAAATGGCCTTAACTTCTATACGTCGGGTTGTATACCTATCAAAGTTTGCAACATTCAAATGCTTGTAACTTTTTACTAGAGCGTCTTAAAACCTTTAAATTTTGTGACAATGAAGTACTCGAGCCTCTTATCAATTTAATTTATTGTTCATAGCTATGATACTCTTCAGTCCCATATCAAACACTGATAAACCTTCAAATGGCCCTAACGGTGCATCCTACACCTATACGGTGCATCCTACACCTATCAAAGTTTGCAACATTCATATGCTTGTAACTTTTTACGCGAGCGTCATAAAACCTTGAAATTTTGTGACAATAAAGTACTCGTGCCTCTTGCCAATTTAAACTATCGCTCATAGCATGCTACCCTTGAGTCCCAAATGAAACACTGCCAAAGCTTCATATGGCCCTAACTTCTGTACGGTGCGACCTATACTTTCGAAAATTTGCAAGATTCTAATGCTTGTAACTTTTTACTGGAGCGCCATAAAACATTGAAATTTTGTGACACTAAAGTACTCGAGCCACTTATCAATTTAAGTTACCGCTCATAGCTATGCTACCCTTGAGTCCCAAATCAAAAACTGATAAAACTTCAAATGGCCCTAACGGTGCATCCTACACCTATACGGTGCATCCTACACTATCAAAGTTTGCAACATTCATATGCTTGTAACTTTTTACTGGAGCGTCATAAAACCTTGAAATTTTGTGACAATAAAGTATCCGAGCCTGTTATCAATTTAAGCCATCACTCATAGCTATGCTACCCGTGAATCCCAAATCAAACACTGATAAAACTTCAGATGGCCCTAACTTTTATACGTTGCGTCCAACACCTATCAAAGTTTGCAACATTGAAGTGCTTGTAACTTTTTACTGTAGCGTCATAAAATCTTGAAATTTTGTGGCTATGAAGTACTCTTGCCTCTTGTCAATTTAAGCTATCGTTCATAGCTATGCTACCCTTGAGTCCCAAATCAAACAGTGATAAAACTTCAAATGGACCTAACTTCTATACGGTGCGTCCTATACCTATCAAAGTTTGCAAAAATCAAATGCTTGTAACTTTTTACTGGAGCGTCATAAAATCTTGAAATTTTGTGACAATGAACTCGAGCCTGTTATCAATTTAAGTTATCGCTCATAGCTATGCTACCCATGAGTCCCAAATCAAACACTTATAAAATTTCAAATGGCTCTAACTTCTATACGGTGCGTCCAACACCTATCAAAATTTGCAACTTTCAAATGCTTGTAACTTTTCACTGGAGGGTCAAAAACCTTGAAATTTGTGAAAATAAACTACTCGAGCCTCTGGTCAATTTAAGCTATCGCTCATAGCTATGCTACCCTTGAGTCCTAAATCAAACACTGATAAAACATCAAATGGCCTTAACTTCTATACGTCGGGTCCTATACCTATCAAAGTTTGCAACATTCAAATGCTTGTAACTTTTTGCTGGAGCGTCATAAAATCTTAAAATTTTGTGACAATAAAGTAATCGAGCCTCGTATCAATTTAAGCTCTCGCTCATAGATATGCTACCCTTGAGTCCCAAATCAAACACTGATAAAACTTCAAATGGCCCTAACGGTGCATCGTGCACCTATACGGTGCAGCCTACACCTAACAAAGTTTGCAACATTCAAATGCTTGTAACTTTTTACTGGAGCGTCATAAAACCTTGAAATTTTGTGAAAATAAAGTACTCGTGGCTCTGGTCAATTTAAACTATCGCTCATAGCATGCTACCCCTGAGTCCCAAATGAAACACTGCTAAAACTTCAAATTGCCCTAACTTCTATACGGTGCGTCCTACACCTATCAAAGTTTGCAACATTCAAATGCTTGTAACTTTTTAGTGGAGCGTAATAAAATCTTGACATTTTGGTACAATAAAGTACTCGAGCCTCTTATCAATTTAAGCTATCGCTCATAGTTATGCTACCCTTGAGTCCCAAATCAAACACTGATAAAACTTCAAATGGCCCTAACGGTGCATCCTACACCTATACGGTGAAAGCCTGTTATCAATTTAAGCTATCGGTCATAGCTATGCTTCCCGTGAATCCCAAATCAAACACTGATAAAACTTCAAATGACCCTAACTTTTATACGGTGCTTCCTAAACCTATCAAAGTTTGCAACATTAAAATGATTCTAACTTTTTACTGGAGCGTCATAAAATCTTGAAATTTTGTGACAATAAAGTAATCGAGCCTCTTATCAATTTAAGCTATCGCTCATAGATATGCTATCCTTGAGTCCCAAATCAAACACTGATAAAACTTCAAATGGACCTCACTTCTATACGGTGCGTTCTATACCTATCAAAGTTTGCAAAAATCAAATGCTTGTAACTTTTTACTGGAGCGTCATAAAATCTTGAAATTTTGTGACAATGAACTCGAGCCTGTTATCAATTTAAGTTATCGCTCATAGCTATGCTACCCATGAGTCCCAAATCAAACACTGATAAAATTTCAAATGGCTCTAACTTCTATACGGTGCGTCCAACACCTATCAAAATTTGCAACTTTCAAATGCTTGTAACTTTTCACTGGAGGGTCAAAAAACCTTGAAATTTGTGAAAATAAACTACTCGAGCCTCTGGTCAATTTAAGCTATCGCTCATAACTATGCTACCCTTGAGTCCTAAATCAAACACTGATAAAACTTCAAATGGCCTTAACTTCTATACGTCGGGTTGTATACCTATCAAAGTTTGCAACATTCAAATGCTTGTAACTTTTTACTAGAGCGTCTTAAAACCTTTAAATTTTGTGACAATGAAGTACTCGAGCCTCTTATCAATTTAATTTATTGTTCATAGCTATGATACTCTTCAGTCCCATATCAAACACTGATAAACCTTCAAATGGCCGTAACGGTGCATCCTACACCTATACGGTGCATCCTACACCTATCAAAGTTTGCAACATTCATATGCTTGTAACTTTTTACTCGAGCGTCATAAAACCTTGAAATTTTGTGACAATAAAGTACTCGTGCCTCTTGCCAATTTAAACTATCGCTCATAGCATGCTACCCTTGAGTCCCAAATGAAACACTGCCAAAGCTTCATATGGCCCTAACTTCTGTACGGTGCGACCTATACTTTCGAAAATTTGCAAGATTCTAATGCTTGTAACTTTTTACTGGAGCGCCATAAAACATTGAAATTTTGTGACACTAAAGTACTCGAGCCACTTATCAATTTAAGTTACCGCTCATAGCTATGCTACCCTTGAGTCCCAAATCAAAAACTGATAAAACTTCAAATGGCCCTAACGGTGCATCCTACACCCATACGGTGCATCCTACACTATCAAAGTTTGCAACATTCATATGCTTGTAACTTTTTACTGGAGCGTCATAAAACCTTGAAATTTTGTGACAATAAAGTACTCGAGCCTGTTATCAATTTAAGCCATCACTCCTAGCTATGCTACCCGTGAATCCCAAATCAAACACTGATAAAACTTCAGATGGCCCTAACTTTTATACGTTGCGTCCAACACCTATCAAAGTTTGCAACATTGAAGTGCTTGTAACTTTTTACTGTAGCGTCATAAAATCTTGAAATTTTGTGGCTATGAAGTACTCTTGCCTCTTGTCAATTTAAGCTATCGTTCATAGCTATGCTACCCTTGAGTCCCAAATCAAACAGTGATAAAACTTCAAATGGACCTAACTTCTATACGGTGCGTCCTATACCTATCAAAGTTTGCAAAAATCAAATGCTTGTAACTTTTTACTGGAGCGTCATAAAATCTTGAAATTTTGTGACAATGAACTCGAGCCTGTTATCAATTTAAGTTATCGCTCATAGCTATGCTACCCATGAGTCCCAAATCAAACACTTATAAAATTTCAAATGGCTCTAACTTCTATACGGTGCGTCCAACACCTATCAAAATTTGCAACTTTCAAATGCTTGTAACTTTTCACTGGAGGGTCAAAAACCTTGAAATTTGTGAAAATAAACTACTCGAGCCTCTGGTCAATTTAAGCTATCGCTCATAGCTATGCTACCCTTGAGTCCTAAATCAAACACTGATAAAACATCAAATGGCCTTAACTTCTATACGTCGGGTCCTATACCTATCAAAGTTTGCAACATTCAAATGCTTGTAACTTTTTGCTGGAGCGTCATAAAATCTTAAAATTTTGTGACAATAAAGTAATCGAGCCTCGTATCAATTTAAGCTCTCGCTCATAGATATGCTACCCTTGAGTCCCAAATCAAACAATGATAAAACTTCAAATGGCCCTAACGGTGCATCGTACACCTATACGGTGCAGCCTACACCTAACAAAGTTTGCAACATTCAAATGCTTGTAACTTTTTACTGGAGCGTCATAAAACCTTGAAATTTTGTGAAAATAAAGTACTCGTGGCTCTGGTCAATTTAAACTATCGCTCATAGCATGCTACCCCTGAGTCCCAAATGAAACACTGCTAAAACTTCAAATGGCCCTAACTTCTATACGGTGCGTCCTACACCTATCAAAGTTTGCAACATTCAAATGCTTGTAACTTTTTAGTGGAGCGTAATAAAATCTTGACATTTTGGTACAATAAAGTACTCGAGCCTCTTATCAATTTAAGCTATCGCTCATAGTTATGCTACCCTTGAGTCCCAAATCAAACACTGATAAAACTTCAAATGGCCCTAACGGTGCATCCTACACCTATACGGTGAAAGCCTGTTATCAATTTAAGCTATCGGTCATAGCTATGCTTCCCGTGAATCCCAAATCAAACACTGATAAAACTTCAAATGACCCTAACTTTTATACGGTGCTTCCTAAACCTATCAAAGTTTGCAACATTAAAATGATTCTAACTTTTTACTGGAGCGTCATAAAATCTTGAAATTTTGTGACAATAGAGTAATCGAGCCTCTTATCAATTTAAGCTATCGCTCATAGATATGCTATCCTTGAGTCCCAAATCAAACACTGATAAAACTTCAAATGGACCTCACTTCTATACGGTGCGTTCTATACCTATCAAAGTTTGCAAAAATCAAATGCTTGTAACTTTTTACTGGAGCGTCATAAAATCTTGAAATTTTGTGACAATGAACTCGAGCCTGTTATCAATTTAAGGTATCACTCATAGCTATGCTACCCATGAGTCCCAAATCAAACACTGATAAAATTTCAAATGGCTCTAACTTCTATACGGTGCGTCCAACACCTATCAACATTTGCAACTTTCAAATGCTTGTAACTTTTCACTGGAGGGTCAAAAAACCTTGAAATTTGTGAAAATAAACTACTCGAGCCTCTGGTCAATTTAAGCTATCGCTCATAACTATGCTACCCTTGAGTCCTAAATCAAACACTGATAAAACTTCAAATGGCCTTAACTTCTATACGTCGGGTTGTATACCTATCAAAGTTTGCAACATTCAAATGCTTGTAACTTTTTACTGGACCGTCTTAAAACCTTTAAATTTTGTGACAATGAAGTACTCGAGCCTCTTATCAATTTAATTTATTGTTCATAGCTATGATACTCTTCAGTCCCAAATCAAACACTGATAAAACTTCAAATGGCCCTAACGGTGCATCCTACACCTATCAAAGTTTGCAACATTCATATGCTTGTAACTTTTTACTCGAGCGTCATAAAACCTTGAAATTTTGTGACAATAAAGTACTCGTGCCTCTTGCCAATTTAAACTATCGCTCATAGCATGCTACCCTTGAGTCCCAATTGAAACACTGCCAAAGCTTCATATGGCCCTAACTTCTGTACGGTGCGACCTATACTTACGAAAATTTGCAAGATTCTAATGCTTGTAACTTTTTACTGGAGCGCCATAAAACACTGAAATTTTGTGACACTAAAGTACTCGAGCCACTTATCAATTTAAGTTACCGCTCATAGCTATGCTACCCTTGAGTCCCAAATCAAAAACTAATAAAACTTCAAATGGCCCTAACGGTGCATCCTACACCTATACGGTGCATCCTACACTATCAAAGTTTGCAAAATTCATATGCTTGTAACTTTTTACTGGAGCGTCATAAAACCTTGAAATTTTGTGACAATAAAGTTCTCGAGCCTATTATCAATTTAAGCTATCGCTCATAGCTATGCTACCTGTGAATCCCAAATCAAACACTGATAAAACTTCAGATGGCCCTAACTTTTATACGGTGCGTCCAACACCTATCAAAGTTTGCAACATTGAAATGCTTGTAACTTTTTACTGGAGCGTAATAAAATCTTGAAATCTTGTGGCTATGAAGTACTCTTGCTTCTTGTCAATTTAAGCTATCGCTCATAGCTATGCTACCCTTGAGTCGCAAATCAAACACTGATAAAACTTCAAATGAACCTCACTTCTATACGGTGCGTTCTATACCTATCAAAGTTCGCAAAAATCAAATGCTTGTAACTTTTTACTGGAGCGTCATAAAATCTTGAAATTTTGTGACAATGAACTCGAGCCTGTTATCAATTTAAGTTATCGCTCATAGCTATGCTACCCATGAGCCCCAAATCAAACACTGATAAAATTTCAAATGGCTCTAACTTCTATACGGTGCATCCAACACCTATCAAAATTTGCAACTTTCAAATGCTTGTAACTTTTCACTGGAGGGTCAAAAAACCTTGAAATTTGTGAAAATAAACTACTCGAGCCTCTGGTCAATTTAAGCTATCGCTCATAACTATGCTACCCTTGAGTCCTAAATCAAACACTGATAAAACTTCAAATGGCCTTAACTTCTATACGTCGGGTTGTATACCTATCAAAGTTTGCAACATTCAAATGCTTGTAACTTTTTGCTGGAGCGTCATAAAATCTTAAAATTTTGTGACAATGAAGTACTCGAGCCTCGTATCAATTTAAGCTCTCGCTCATAGATATGCTACCCTTGAGTCGCAAATCAAACACTGATAAAACTTCAAATGGCCCTAACGGTGCATCGTACACCTATACGGTGCAGCCTACACCTAACAAAGTTTGCAACATTCAAATGCTTGTAACTTTTTACTGGAGCGTCATAAAACCTTGAAATTTTGTGAAAATAAAGTACCTAGTGGCTCTCGTCAATTTAAACTATCGCTCATAGCATGCTACCCCTGAGTCCCAAATGAAACACTGCTAAAACTTCAAATGGCCCTAACTTCTATACGGTGCGTCCTACACCTATCAAAGTTTGCAACATTCAAATGCTTGTAACTTTTTAGTGGAGCGTAATAAAATCTTGACATTTTGGTACAATAAAGTACTCGAGCCTCTTATCAATTTAAGCTATCGCTCATAGTTATGCTACCCTTGAGTCCCAAATCAAACACTGATAAAACTTCAAATGGCCCTAACGGTGCATCCTACACCTATACGGTGAAAGCCTGTTATCAATTTAAGCTATCGGTCATAGCTATGCTTCCCGTGAATCCCAAATCAAACACTGATAAAACTTCAAATGACCCTAACTTTTATACGGTGCTTCCTAAACCTATCAAAGTTTGCAACATTAAAATGCTTCTAACTTTTTACTGGAGCGTCATAAAATCTTGAAATTTTGTGACAATAAAGTAATCGAGCCTCTTATCAATTTAAGCTATCGCTCATAGATATGCTATCCTTGAGTCCCAAATCAAACACTGAAAAAACTTCAAATGGCCCTAACTTCTATATGGTGAGTCCTATAAATACAAAAGTTTGCAACATTCAAATGCTTGTAACTTTTTACTGGAGCGTCTTAAAACCTTTAAATTTTGTGAAAATGAAGTACTCGAGCCTCTTATCAATTTAAGTTATTGTCCATAGCTATGCTAATCTTCAGTCCCAAATCAAACACTGATAAAACTTCAAATGGCCCTAACGGTGCATCCTACACCTATCAAAGTTTGCAACATTCAAATGCTTGTAACTTTTTACTGGAGCGTCATAAAACCTTGAAATTTTGTGACAATAATATGGTCTTTTATTTTTACAGGAACAATTTGTGCAAGGTTTAATAAAAAAAAATGTATATTAAAGGTATTTAATAAGTATAAACAAAGTAGTAATAAAATAATTTAAAAGAATACACGGAGGGAACCTCTTATCGCTTCGACACGTCACGCTGAACTGAAGAGTGATGACATGAGAGAGCAGGGGAGAGCTTCGTCTCCTTTCGAACCCACAACTCGGCCATCCTGATAGACATTCGACCCGAATGTAGAATTGTCATCATCGGTGTTAGGCCAAGGTTTCATGTACTCGGCACAAGTAGTTGTCTGCCGCGGACCATCACTGTATATAGAGTTTTTCGTTACTTTATAGGTATCATTGTTTTTCGCTTTGGTGACCTCTTATGGACCTAAGAATTTAGGTTTCAACTTCAGTCCCCCACCCAGTTGTGTACGTTTAATTGCTACAATATCGCCGACTTTGTATATTCTTGCTGGCTTTCGTCGTAAATTATAGGAATGCCTATTTTCTTCTTGCATTTTTAGTATTTGCTTCTTGGCGTCTCTTCGCAGTTCTTCACGGCTGTGGTTAAATGTTTGAATGATTTCGTCTTGTATCATTTCTTTAATTTTTACATCAGAGTTTGTGTGCATCTTTGCGCCAACCAGTAGTTCAAAAGGCGTTGTGTTTGTGCTTCTGCAGTGCGTTGAATTTATTGTTTGCTGTACTTTGTCGACAAACTTGTACCATTTGCTTGGGTCGTCTATTGTAAGTTTGGACAAAACTGCAATGATTATACTGTTGAGCCTTTCCACCTGTCCATTCGCTCGTGGAAGACATGTCGTGACTACATGATGAGTAATATTTTCGGCGATACAATATCGTTTGAATTCTTCTGCTGTGAATGCGGAACCTCTGTCTGAAATTATTTGGATCGAATTTCCAAATATTGCACTTTGAGCTTGGAGCCTCGCTGTTACTTCTTTTGCTGACGCCGTCTTTGTTGGGTAGAGCCAACAAAATTTAGTGAAACTGTCAATAACTGCTAAGATATGCTTATATTGCTTGTGGGTTGATTCTAAAGGACCTACGAAGTCGATGTGGTAGGTGTGTAGGGGTACCCCTCCTTTGCGTAGCGGATGTAACTCACCTTCCTGCTTACCCTGCTTTCTATTTACGACAATGCACGGAATACAGTTTTAGATGTGCTTAAGTATCTTTTCGTCTATTTTGGTTATAAAATAGTCTTTACACAGCAACTCCTTTGTCTTCTTTACAGCAAAATGCCCTTGCTCGTGCGCCTGCCTGATTATTTCACGCTGCATGTCCTTCGGAACGACAATGAGCTCGTGATCGTCTTGTAGCTTGTGTAGTACGTCGGTTTTCATGTAGTAGTCGTTATGTATAGTTTTTTCTCTAAGGATATCAATAAGTGCATTCAAATCGTCGTCATGTAATTGTGCTCGTCGTATCTTGGAAAGAAGGCTGTCTTCGCCGATTACCATAACTGCATAGCCACTCAGTGCGTCGACGTGCCTCATCTGCAAGCCAGATCGATGCTCCACCTCATAGTCGTATTCTTCTAGAAAAAGTATCCAGCGCGCTACTCTCGTACATAAATCTTTTTTCTCCAAAGTCTTAGTGAATGCATTGCAGTCGGTGACCAGCTTAAAATGCATGCCGAGGAGATACACCCTAAACTTTTTCAACGCCTCAATAGCAGCTAATATTTCTAACTCGTAGCTTGTATATTTTCTTTCTGCGTCAGTAGTTTTTTTACTCATATAATACACAGGATGCAACCGTCCGTCGTCAGGTGATTTCTGCAACATCACGGCTCCATAGCCATCGATTGATGCATCTGTGTGCACTTCCGTTTCATAATTTTGATTGTAAATGTTCAGTACTGGTTTTTCACTTAAAATTGTCTTCAGCGTATTGAATGCAACTACCTGTTCTTCTCTAATTTCTAATTTTCTGTTTTGTTTTTTCAAATCGGTTAGAGGCTTCGCGATCAAAGAGAAGTTAGGTATGAACTTTCGAAAATAACCTGCCAGACCAAGGAAACTTTCCAGTTGCTTTAACGTATGTGGCATCTTATACTTTCGCAGTGCGTCCACTTTCGTTGCTGACGGTGATATCTGCTGATTTTCAATTACGTGTCCCAAAAATTCCACTCGTTTCATTAGGAACTGACACTTTTTGAAATTTAGTTCAAGTCCGTACTCTTCGCATAAATTTAGCACTTCTTCTAAATTTTTCACTGCTTGTTCTTCATTTTCCGCGGGGATTATAATATCGTCAATATAGGGCAATGCGATACCCTTGCGCCTAAGGTCACGAAATATTGCGTTCACGTGCCTTTGGAAAACACCGGGAGAGTTTGATAGTCCGAACGGCACTTTTCGAAACTGGTATTGTCCATTGTGCGTGACAAATGATGTGTATTTACGACTCGTTTCCGCGACCGGCACATGGAAAAACCCATTTTTCATGTCGATTGAACTAAATACTTTGCCGTTTTGCAACCGATCCAGCTGATCTTCAATCAGTGGTAACGGGAAACGATCTTTCACGACAACTTTGTTGATTTTTCTAAAATCGATGCACAAACGTGGCGTACCGTCACGTTTCTTTACCAGCACGACAGGGCTACTAAACTCCGATTCCGAGTTTTCAATCACACCGTCTCTTAGCCATTGTTCGATTTGGTCGTCCACGATACATCTTTCTGCAATTGGCAGCCTACGCGGTCTCGAGAAAATTGGCGTTTCATCTTTCAGCACTATTTGCATTTTCACTTCGGTTGTCTTTTGCTGATTTGGGCGATAATTGCTTACCATTTCGCACACTTTTTGCGTTGCTGCAACACTAGCCGTTTTATCAATATTTATGTTTTCATTGTCCGCCTTCACATCAATTTTCATCACGGCGGACATTTCACTTATTTCGTCACTTTTATTTTTTTCGATGTGAACACCGTCGCGATCAATTTTTATTTCGGCTTGTGAGCAAAACTCTTCTCCGATCACAACTTCAACATCCAAACATTTTGTCGGCACAATATGATATTTTACATTGTACGTTTCACCGTCAATTTCGGTATCAAACGTTAGATTACCGATTGGTTTTTTTTTGTTTTCACATTTATTTGCACCGAATCCTACTAGGTAAACATTAGATTGCAAAATAGCCGGCTTGTTCAATTTTGCATAAACACTTTCAGTAATTAAATTGAATTTGCTGCCCGTGTCAAACAAAGCGATGCACTTTTGGTTACACATTTGTACTTCTTTGTTCATAAAACCAAGTTTTGAGCTTAATTTCCGCACATTGCTCGTATTTTCGTTTTTGTTTACATCACAATTCTTTGCAATATGGCCGTACCCACACTTCTACTAGCACTTTGTTACTGCCGTCGAAAGACCGTATAGAGTCTTCAACATCACGAAAGCTGATCGCAAATCTTGGCATGCCGCTCGTCATTACAATATTATCGTCGGGACTTTTGGTTGACATACAATCTTCGTCTTCTCCTCTGCATCTGCTGCTCGTTGACGTACCGTTGTTTACGTGCTTCCTTCTCTGCTTCTCTTCGTCTTCCCTCGTTATCGTCACATCAGCGTGTTCTTCATCGCTGCTGTGATCGTCTTCTTCGTCTTCGCTTTCGTCGTCGTCGTCTTTCTCATATGCGCCAAGCAGATTCCCCTTCGTCAAGTTTCTGAATATGTACCAAGTATGCTGCAGATAATTACGAGTTCAGCGGCTGTTATATTCTCCTCCACGTAAGCGCACTTTTCTCCGTATTTTACGTCGCTCTCATTGTACGCAAAACCTTCAAACGCGCGTAAACGCTTGCGATTTCCCCTGTCGCCAGCCGTCTCAAAAACAAATTTGTGCAGAGCGGCTACGTTGTCTCCTCTGCAACGCAACAAGTTCTCTCGAACCAACTCAAACGAAGCAAGGTTCGGCGTCATAACGGTTCTTTACTTATACTTTTGGCACAACGAATTTCACAACAAATTTTTCTATTATTTTACACTTTAGCTCGCTATAAATCCTGGTTGAGCCCCCAAATTTATGGTCTTTTATTTTTACAGGAACAATTTGTGCAAGGTTTAATAAAAAAAATGTATATTAAAGGTATTTAATAAGTATAAACAAAGTAGTAATAAAAGAATTTAAAAGAACACACGGAGGGAACGTCTTATCGCTTCGACACGTCACGCTGAACTGAAGAGTAATGACATGAGAGAGCAGGGGGGAGCTTCGTCTCCTTTCGATCCCACAATAATATACTCGTGCCTCTTGTAAGTTTGAAATATCACTCATAGCTATGCTACCCGCGAATCCCAAATCAAACACTGATAAAACTTCAGATGGCCCTAACTTTTATACGTTGCGTCCAACACCTATCAAAGTTTGCAACATTGAAATGCTTGTAACTTTTTACTGTAGCGTAATAAAATCTTGAAATTTTGTGGCTATGAAGTACTCTTGCCTCTTGTCAATTTAAGCTATCGCTCATAGCTATGCTACCCTTGAGTCCCAAATCAAACATTGATAAAACTACAAATGGCCCTAACGGTGCATCCTACACCTATACGGTGAAAGCTGTTATCAATTTAAGCTATAGCTCATAGCTATGCTACCCGTGAATTCCAAATCAAACACTGATAAAACTTCAAATGACCCTAATTTTTATGAGGTGCGTCGTATACCTATCAAAGTTTGCAACAATTAAATGCTTGTAACTTTTTACTGGAGCGTCATAAAATCTTGAACTTTTGTGACAATGAAGTACTCTTGCCTCTTGTCAATTTAAGCTATCGCTCATACCTATGCTACCCTTGAGTCCCAAATCAAACACTGATAAAACTTCAAATGGACCTAACTTCTATACGGTGCGTCCTATACCTGTCAAAATTTGCAAACATCAAATGCTTGTAACGTTTTACTGGAGCGTCATAAAATCTTGAAATTTTGTGACAATAAAGTAATCGAGCCTCTTATCAATTTAAGCTATCGCTCATAGATATGCTATCCTTGAGTCCCAAATCAAACACTGAAAAAACTTCAAATGGCCCTAACTTCTATATGGCGAGTCCTATAAATACAAAAGTTTGCAACATTCAAATGCTTGTAACTTTTTACTGGAGTGTCTTAAAACCTTTAAATTTTGTGACAATGGAGTACTCGAGCCTCTTATCAATTTAAGTTATTGTTCATAGCTATGCTACTCTTCAGTCCCAAATCAAACAATGATAAAACTTCAAATGGCCCTAACGGGTCATCCTACACCTATACGGTGCTTCCTACACCTATCAAAGTTTGCAACATTCAAATGTTTGTAACTTTTTACTGGAGCGTCATAAAACCTTGAAATTTTGTGACAATAAAGTACTCGTGCCTCTTGTCAATTTAAACTATCGCTCATAGCATGCCACCCTTGAGTCCCAAATCAAACACTGATAAAACTACAAATGGCCCTAACGGTGCATCCTACACCTATACGGTGAAAGCCTGTTATCAATTTATGCTATCGCTCATAGCTATGCTACCCGTGAATTCCAAATCAAACACTGATAAAACTTCAAATGACCCTAACTTTTATCCGGTACGTCGTATACCTATCAAAGTTTGCAACAATCAAATGCTTGTAACTTTTTACTGGAGCGTCATAAAATCTTGAACTTTTGTGACAATGAAGTACTCTTGCCTCTTGTCAATTTAAGCTATCGCTCATAGCTATGCTACCCTTGAGTCCCAAATCAAACACTGATAACACTTCAAATGGACCTAAGTTCTATACGGTACGTCCTAGACCTATCAAAGGTTGCAAAAATCAAATGCTTGTAACTTTTTACTTGAGCGTTATAAAATCTTGAAATTTTGTGACAATGAACTCGAGCCTCTCATCAATTTAAGTTATCGCTCATTGTTATGCTACCCATGAGTCCCAAATCAAACACTGATAAAATTTCAAATGGCTCTATCTTCTATACGGTGCGTCCAACACCTATCAAAATTTGCAACTTTCAAATGCTTGTAACTTTTCACTGGAGGGTCAAAAAACCTTGAAATTTGTGTAAATAAACTACTCGAGCCTCTGGTCAATTTAAGCTATCGCTCATAGCTATGCTACCCTTGAGTCCTAAATCAAACACTGATGAAACTTCAAATGGCCCTAACTTATGTACGGTGCGACCTATACTTACGAAAATTTGCAAGATTCTAATGCTTGTAACTTTTTACTGGAGCGCCATAAAAGCTTGAAATTTTGTGACAATAAAGTACTCGAGCCGCTTATCAATTTAAGTTATCGCTCATAGCTATGCTATCCTTGAGTCTCAAATCAAACACTGATAAAACTTCAAATGGCCCTAACGGTGCATCCTACACCTATACGGCGAAAGCCTGTTATCAATTTAAGTTATCGCTCATAGCTATGCTACCCATGAGTCCCAAATCAAACACTGATAAAAATGGCTCTAACTTCTATACGGTGCGTCCAACACTATCAAAATTTGCAACTTTCAAATGCTTGTAACTTTTCACTGGAGGGTCAAAAAACCTTGAAATTTGTGAAAATAAACTACTCGAGCCTCTGGTCAATTTAAGCTATCGCTCATAGCTATGCTACCCTTGAGTCCTAAATCAAACACTGATAAAACTTCAAATGGCCTTAACTTCTATACGTCGGGTCCTATACCTATCAAAGTTTGCAACATTAAAATGCTTGTAACTTTTTACTGGAGCGTCATAAAATCTTAAAATTTTGTGACAATAAAGTAATCGAGCCTCTTATCAATTTAAGCTATTGCTCATAGATATGCTACCCTTGAGTTTCAAATCAAACAAGACAAAACTTCAAATGGCCCTAACGGTGCATCGTACACCTATACGGTGCATCCTACACCTATCACAGTTTGCAATATTCTAATGCTTGTAACGTTTAATTGGAGCGTCATAAAACCTTAAAATTTTGTGATAATAACGTACTCGTGCCTCTTGTCAATTTAAACTATCGCTCACAGCATGCTACCCTTTAGTCCCAAATGAAACACTGCTAAAACTTCAAATGACCCTAAGTTCTATACGGTGCGTCCTACACCTATCAAAGTTTGCAACATTCAAATGCTTGTAACTTTTTACTGGAGCGTAATAAAATCTTGAAATTTTGTGACAATAAAGTACTCGTGCCTGTTATCAATTTAAGCTATCACTCATAGCTATGCTACCCTTGAGTCCCAAATCAAACACTGATAAAGCTTGAAATGGCCCTAACGGTGCATCCTACACCTATACGGTGAAAGCCTGTTATCAATTTAAGCTATCGCTAATAGCTATGCTACCCGTGAATCCCAAATCAAACACTGATAAAACTTCAGATGGCCCTAACTTTTATACGTTGCGTCCAACACCTATCAAAGTTTGCAACATTGAAATGCTTGTAACTTTTTACTGTAGCGTAATAAAATCTTGAAATTTTGTGGCTATGAAGTACTCTTGCCTCTTGTCAATTTAAGCTATCGCTCATAGCTATGCTACCCTTGAGTCCCAAATCAAATACTGATAACACTTCAAATGGACCTAAGTTCTATACGGTACGTCCTAGACCTATCAAAGGTTGCAAAAATCAAATGCTTGTAACTATTTACTTGAGCGTTATAAAATCTTGAAATTTTGTGACAATGAACTCGAGCCTCTCATCAATTTAAGTTATCGCTCATTTCTATGCTACCCATGAGCCCCAAATAAACACTGATAAAATTTCAAATGGCTCTATCTTCTATACGGTGCGTCCAACACCTATCAAAATTTGCAACTTTCAAATGCTTGTAACTTTTCACTGGAGGGTCAAAAAACCTTGAAATTTGTGTAAATAAACTACTTGAGCCTCTGGTCAATTTAAGCTATCGCTCATAGCTATGCTACCCTTGAGTCCTAAATCAAACACTGCTAAAACTTCAAATGGCCCTAACTTATGTACGGTGCGACCTATACTTACGAAAATTTGCAAGATTCTAATGCTTGTAACTTTTTACTGGAGCGCCATAAAAGCTTGAAATTTTGTGACAATAAAGTACTCGAGCCGCTTATCAATTTAAGTTATCGCTCATAGCTATGCTACCCTTGAGTCTCAAATCAAACACTGATAAAACTTCAAATGGCCCTAACGGTGCATCCTACACCTATACGGCGAAAGCCTGTTATCAATTTAAGTTATCGCTCATAGCTATGCTACCCATGAGTCCCAAATCAAACACTGATAAAAATGGCTCTAACTTCTATACGGTGCGTCCAACACCTATCAAAATTTGCAACTTTCAAATGCTTGTAACTTTTCACTGGAGGGTCAAAAAACCTTGAAATTTGTGAAAATAAACTACTCGAGCCTCTGGTCAATTTAAGCTATCGCTCATAGCTATGCTACCCTTGAGTCCTAAATCAAACACTGATAAAACTTCAAATGGCCTTAACTTCTATACGCCGGGTCCTATACCTATCAAAGTTTGCAACATTAAAATGCTTGTAACTTTTTACTGTAGCGTAATAAAATCTTGAACTTTTGTGACAATGAAGTACTCTTGCCTCTTATCAATTTAAGTTATCGCTCATAGCTATGCTACCCTTGAGTCTCAAATCAAACACTGACAAAACTTCAAATGGCCCTAACGGTGCATCCTACACCTATACGGTGCATCCTACACTATCAAAGTTTGCAATATTCTAATGCTTGTCACGTTTTACTGGAGCGTCATAAAACCTTGAAATTTTGTGACAATAAAGTAATCGAGCCTCTTATCAATTTAAGCTATCGCTCATAGATATGCTACCCTTGAGTCCCAAATCAAACAAGACAAAACTTCAAATGTCCCTAACGGTGCATCGTACACCTATACGGTGCATCCTACACCTATCAAAGTTTGCAATATTCTAATGCTTGTCACGTTTTACTGGAGCGTCATAAAACCTTGAAATTTTGTGATAATAACGTACTCGTGCCTCTTTTCAATTTAAACTATCGCTCACAGCATGCTACCCTTGAGTCCCAAATGAAACACTGCTAAAACTTCAAATGACCCTAACTTCTATACGGAGCGTCCTACACCTATCAAAGTTTGCAACATTCAAATGCTTGTAACTTTTTACTGGAGCGTAATAAAATCTTGAAATTTTGTGACAATAAAGTACTCGTGCCTGTTATCAATTTAAGCTATCACTCATAGCTATGCTACCCTTGAGTCCCAAATCAAACACTGATAAAACTTAAAATGGCCCTAACGGTGCATCCTACACCTATACGGTGAAAGCCTGTTATCAATTTAAGCTATCGCTCATAGCTATGCTACCAGTGAATTACAAATCAAACACTGATAAAACTGCAAATGACCCTAATTTTTATACGGTGCGTCGTATACCTATCAAAGTTTGCAACCATCAAATGCTTGTAACTTTTTACTGGAGCGTCATAAAATCTTGAAATTTTGTGACAATAAAGTAATCGAGCCTCTTATCAATTTAAGCTATCGCTCATAGATATGCTATCCTTGAGTCCCAAATCAAACACTGAAAAAACTTCAAATGGCCCTAACTTCTATATGGTGAGTCCTATAAATACGAAAGTTTGCAACATTAAAATGCTTGTAACTTTTTACTGGAGCGTCATAAATCCTTGAAATTTTGTGACAATAATATACTCGTGCCTCTTGTCAGTTTGAAATATCACTCATAGCTATGCTACCCGTGAATCCCAAATCAAACACTGATAAAACTTCAGATGGCCCTAACTTTTATACGTTGCGTCCAGCACCTATCAAAGTTTGCAACATTGAAATGCTTGTAACTTTTTACTGTAGCGTAATAAAATCTTGAACTTTTGTGACAATGAAGTACTCTTGCCTCTTGTCAATTTAAGCTATCGCTCATGCCTATGCTACCCTTGAGTCCCAAATCAAACACTGATAAAACTTCAAATGGACCTAACTTTTATACGTTGCGTCCAACACCTATCAAAGTTTGCAACATTGAAATGCTTGTAACTTTTTACTGTAGCGTAATAAAATCTTGAACTTTTGTGACAATGAAGTACTCTTGCCTCTTATCAAGTTAAGTTATCGCTCATAGCTATGCTACCCTTGAGTCTCAAATCAAACACTGACAAATCTTCAAATGGCCCTAACGGTGCATCCTACACCTATACGGTGCATCCTACACCTATACGGTGCATCCTACACTATCAAAGTTTGCAACATTCAAATGCTTGTAACTTTTTACTGGAGCGTCATAAAACCTTGACATTTTGTGACAATAAAGTACTCGAGCCTGTTATCAATTTAAGCTATCGCTCATAGCTATGCTACCCGTGAATCCCAAATCAAACACTGATAAAACTTCAGATGGCCCTAACTTATGTACGGTACGACCTATACTTACGAAAATTTGCAAAGATTCTAATGCTTGTAACTTTTTACTTGAGCGCAATAAAAGCTTGAAATTTTGTGACAATAAAGTACTCGAGCCGCTTATCAATTTAAGTTATCGCTGATAGCTATGCTACCCTTGAGTCTCAAATCAAACACTGATAAAACTTCAAATGGCCCTAACGGTGCATCCTACACCTATACGGTGAAAGCCTGTTATCAATTTAAGCTTTCGCTCATAGCTATGCTACCCGTGAATCCCAAATCAAACACTGATAAAACTTCAGATGGCCCTAACTTTTATACGGTGCGCCCAACACCTATCAAAGTTTGCAACATTGAAATGCTTGTAACTTTTTACTGGAGCGTAATAAAATCTTGAAATTTTGTGGCTATGAAGTACTCTTGCCTCTTGTCAATTTAAGCTATCGCTCATGCTAGCCTTGAGTCCCAAATCAAACACTGATAAAACTACAAATGGCCCTAACGGTGCATCCTACACCTATACGGTGAAAGCCTGTTATCAATTTAAGCTATCGCTCATAGCTATGCTACCCGTGAATCCCAAATCAAACACTGATAAAACTTCAAATGACCCTAACTTTTACACGGTGCATCCTATACCTATCAAAGTTTGCAACAATCAAATGCTTGTAACTTTTTACTGGAGCGTCATAAAATCTTGAACTTTTGTGACAATGAAGTACTCTTGCCTCTTGTCAATTTAAGCTATCGCTCATAGCTTTGCTACCCGTGAATCCCAAATCAAACACTGATAAAACTTCAAATGACCCTAACTTTTATACGGTGCATCCTATACCTATCAAAGTTTGCAACAATCAAATGCTTGTAACTTTTTACTGGAGCGTCATAAAATCTTGAACTTTTGTGACAATGAAGTACTCTTGCCTCTTGTTAATTTAAGCTATCGCTCATAGCTATGCTACCCTTGAGTCCCAAATCAAACACTGATAAAACTACAAATGGCCTTAACTTCTATACGTCGGGTCCTATACCTATCAAAGTTTGCAACATTCAAATGCTTGTAACTTTCTACTGGAGGGTCATAAAATCTTGAAATTTTGTGACAATAAAGTAATCGAGCCTCTTATCAATTTAAGCTATCGCTCATAGATATTCTACCCTTGAGTCGCAAATCAAACACTGATAAAAATTCAAATGGCCCTAACGGTGCATCCTACACCTATACGGTGAAAGCCTGTTATCAATTTAAGCTATCGCTCATAGCTATGCTACCCGTGAATTCCAAATCAAACACTGATAAAACTTCAAATGACCCTAACTTTTATACGGTGCGTCCTATACCTATCAAAGTTTGCAACAATCAAATGCTTGTAACTTTTTACTGGAGCGTCATAAAATCTTGAACTTTTGTGACAATGAAGTACTCTTGCCTCTTGTCAATTTAAGCTATCGCTCATAGATATGCTACCCTTGAGTCCCAAATCAAACACTGATAAAATTACAAATGGCCTTAACTTCTATACGTCGGGTCCTATACCTACCAAAGTTTGCAACATTCAAACGCTTGTAACTTTTTACTGGAGCGTCATAAAATCTTGAAATTTTGTGACAATAAAGTAATCGAGCCTCTTATCAATTTAAGCTATCGCTCATAGATATGCTATCCTTGAGTCCCAAATCAAACACTGAAAAAACTTCAAATGGCCCTAACTTCTATATGGTGAGTCCTATAAATACGAAAGTTTGCAACATTAAAATGCTTGTAACTTTTTACTGGAGCGTCATAAATCCTTGAAATTTTGTGACAATAATATACTCGTGCCTCTTGTCAGTTTGAAATATCACTCATAGCTATGCTACCCGTGAATCCCAAATCAAACACTGATAAAACTTCAGATGGCCCTAACTTTTATACGTTGCGTCCAGCACCTATCAAAGTTTGCAACATTGAAATGCTTGTAACTTTTTACTGTAGCGTAATAAAATCTTGAACTTTTGTGACAATGAAGTACTCTTGCCTCTTGTCAATTTAAGCTATCGCTCATGCCTATGCTACCCTTGAGTCCCAAATCAAACACTGATAAAACTTCAAATGGACCTAACTTTTATACGTTGCGTCCAACACCTATCAAAGTTTGCAACATTGAAATGCTTGTAACTTTTTACTGTAGCGTAATAAAATCTTGAACTTTTGTGACAATGAAGTACTCTTGCCTCTTATCAAGTTAAGTTATCGCTCATAGCTATGCTACCCTTGAGTCTCAAATCAAACACTGACAAATCTTCAAATGGCCCTAACGGTGCATCCTACACCTATACGGTGCATCCTACACCTATACGGTGCATCCTACACTATCAAAGTTTGCAACATTCAAATGCTTGTAACTTTTTACTGGAGCGTCATAAAACCTTGACATTTTGTGACAATAAAGTACTCGAGCCTGTTATCAATTTAAGCTATCGCTCATAGCTATGCTACCCGTGAATCCCAAATCAAACACTGATAAAACTTCAGATGGCCCTAACTTATGTACGGTACGACCTATACTTACGAAAATTTGCAAAGATTCTAATGCTTGTAACTTTTTACTTGAGCGCAATAAAAGCTTGAAATTTTGTGACAATAAAGTACTCGAGCCGCTTATCAATTTAAGTTATCGCTGATAGCTATGCTACCCTTGAGTCTCAAATCAAACACTGATAAAACTTCAAATGGCCCTAACGGTGCATCCTACACCTATACGGTGAAAGCCTGTTATCAATTTAAGCTTTCGCTCATAGCTATGCGACCCGTGAATCCCAAATCAAACACTGATAAAACTTCAGATGGCCCTAACTTTTATACGGTGCGCCCAACACCTATCAAAGTTTGCAACATTGAAATGCTTGTAACTTTTTACTGGAGCGTAATAAAATCTTGAAATTTTGTGGCTATGAAGTATTCTTGCCTCTTGTCAATTTAAGCTATCGCTCATGCTAGCCTTGAGTCCCAAATCAGACACTGATAAAACTACAAATGGCCCTAACGGTGCATCCTACACCTATACGGTGAAAGCCTGTTATCAATTTAAGCTATCGCTCATAGCTATGCTACTCGTGAATCCCAAATCAAATACTGATAAAACTTCAAATGACCCTAACTTTTACACGGTGCATCCTATACCTATCAAAGTTTGCAACAATCAAATGCTTGTAACTTTTTACTGGAGCGTCATAAAATCTTGAACTTTTGTGACAATGACGTACTCTTGCCTCTTGTCAATTTAAGCTATCGCTCATAGCTTTGCTACCCGTGAATCCCAAATCAAACACTGATAAAACTTTAAGTGACCCTAACTTTTATACGGTGCATCCTATACCTATCAAAGTTTGCAACAATCAAATGCTTGTAACTTTTTACTGGAGCGTCATAAAATCTTGAACTTTTGTGACAATGAAGTACTCTTGCCTCTTGTTAATTTAAGCTATCGCTCATAGCTATGCTACCCTTGAGTCCCAAATCAAACACTGATAAAACTACAAATGGCCTTAACTTCTATACGTCGGGTCCTATACCTATCAAAGTTTGCAACATTCAAATGCTTGTAACTTTCTACTGGAGGGTCATAAAATCTTGAAATTTTGTGACAATAAAGTAATCGAGCCTCTTATCAATTTAAGCTATCGCTCATAGATATTCTACCCTTGAGTCGCAAATCAAACACTGATAAAAATTCAAATGGCCCTAACGGTGCATCCTACACCTATACGGTGAAAGCCTGTTATCAATTTAAGCTATCGCTCATAGCTATGCTACCCGTGAATTCCAAATCAAACACTGATAAAACTTCAAATGACCCTAACTTTTATACGGTGCGTCGTATACCTATCAAAGTTTGCAACAATCAAATGCTTGTAACTTTTTACTGGAGCGTCATAAAATCTTGAACTTTTGTGACAATGAAGTACTCTTGCCTCTTGTCAATTTAAGCTATCGCTCATAGATATGCTACCCTTGAGTCCCAAATCAAACACTGATAAAATTACAAATGGCCTTAACTTCTATACGTCGGGTCCTATACCTACCAAAGTTTGCAACATTCAAACGCTTGTAACTTTTTACTGGAGCGTCATAAAATCTTGAAATTTTGTGACAATAAAGTAATCGAGCCTCTTATCAATTTAAGCTATCGCTCATAGATATGCTACCCTTGAGTCCCAAATCAAACACTGATAAAACTTCAAATGGCCCTAACGGTGCATCCTACACCTATACGGTGGAAGCCTGTTATCAATTTAAGCTATCGCTCATAGCTATGCTACCCGTGAATTCCAAATCAAACACTGATAAAACTTCAAATGACCCTAACTTTTATACGGTGCGTCGTATACCTATCAAAGTTTGCAAGAATCAAATGCTTGTAACTTTTTACTGGAGCGTCATAAAATCTTGAACTTTTGTGACAATGAAGTACTCTTGCCTCTTGTCAATTTAAGCTATCTCTCATAGCTATGCTACCCTTGAGTCCCAAATCAAACACTGATAAAACTTCAAATGGACCTAAGTTCTATACGGTACGTCCTATACCTATCAAAGGTTGCAAAAATCAAAGGCTTGTAACTTTTCACTGGAGGGTCAAAAAACCTTAAAATTTGTGTAAATAAACTACTCGAACCTCTGGTAAATTTAAGCTATCGCTCATAGCTATGCTACCATTGAGTCATAAATCAAACACTGCTAAAACTTCAAATGTCCCTAACTTATGTTCGGTGCGACCTATACTTACGAAAATTTGCAAGATTCTAATGCTTGTAACTTTTTACTGGAGCGCCATAAAAGCTTGAAATTTTGTGACAATAAAGTACTCGAGCCGCTTATCAAATTAAGTTATCGCTCATAGCTATGCTACCCTTGAGTCTTAAATCAAACACTGATAAAACTTCAAATGGCCCTAACGGTGCATCCTACACCTATACGGTGAAAGCCTGTTATCAATTTAAGCTATCGCTCATAGCTATGCTACCCGTGAATCCCAAATCAAACACTGATAAAACTTCAGATGGCACTAACTTTTATACGGTGCGTCCAACACCTATCAAAGTTTGCAACATTGAAATGCTTGTAACTTTTTATTGGAGCGTAATAAAATCTTGAAATTTTGTGGCTATGAAGTACTCTTGCCTCTTGTCAATTTAAGCTATCGCTTGAGTCCCAAATCAAACACTGATAAAACTACAAATGGCCCAAACGGTGCATCCTACACCTATACGGTGAAAGCCTGTTATCAATTTATGCTATCGCTCATAGCTATGCTACCCGTGAATCCCAAATCAAACACTGATAAAACTTCAAATGACCCTAACTTTTACACGGGCATCCTATACCTATCAAAGTTTGCAACAATCAAATGCTTGTAACTTTTTACTGGAGCGTCATAAAATCTTGAACTTTTGTGACAATGAAGTACTCTTGCCTCTTGTCAATTTAAGCTATCGCTCATGCCTATGCTACCCTTGAGTCCCAAATCAAACACTGATAAAACTTCAAATGCAACTAACTTTTATACGTTGCGTCCAACACCTATCAAAGTTTGCAACATTGAAATGCTTGTAACTTTTTACTGTAGCGTAAAAAAATCTTGAACTTTTGTGACAATGAAGTACTCTTGCCTCTTATCAATTTAAGTTATCGCTCATAGCTATGCTACCTTTGAGTCTCAAATCAAACACTGACAAAACTTCAAATGGCCCTAACGGTGCATCCTACACCTATACGGTGCATCCTACACTATCAAAGTTTGCAACATTCAAATGCTTGTAACTTTTTACTGGAGCGTCATAAAACCTTGAAATTTTGTGATAATAAAGTACTCGAGCCTGTTATCAATTTAAGCTATCGCTCATAGCTATGCTACCCGTGAATCCCAAATCAAACACTGATAAAACTTCAGATGGCCCTAACTTTTGTACGGTACGACCTATACTTACGAAAATTTGCAAGATTCTAATGCTTGTAACTTTTTACTTGAGCGCAATAAAAGCTTGAAGTTTTGTGACAATAAAGTACTCGAGCCGCTTATCAATTTAAGTTATCGCTGATAGCTATGCTACCCTTGAGTCACAAATCAAACACTGATAAAACTTCAAATGGCCCTAACGGTGCATCCTACACCTATACGGTGAAAGCCTGTTATCAATTTAAGCTATCGCTCATAGCTATGCTACCCGTGAATCCCAAATCAAACACTGATAAAACTTCAAATGACCCTAACTTTTACACGGTGCATCCTATACCTATCAAAGTTTGCAACAATCAAATGCTTGTAACTTTTTACTGGAGCGTCATAAAATCTTGAACTTTTGTGACAATGAAGTACTCTTGCCTCTTGTCAATTTAAGCTATCGCTCATAGCTTTGCTATCCGTGAATCCCAAATCAAACACTGATAAAACTTTAAGTGACCCTAACTTTTATATGGTGCATCCTATACCTATCAAAGTTTGCAACAATCAAATGCTGGTAACTTTTTACTGGAGCGTCATAAAATCTTGAACTTTTGTGACAATGAAGTACTCTTGCCTCTTGTCAATTTAAGCTATCGCTCATAGCTATGCTACCCTTGAGTCCCAAATCAAACACTGATAAAACTACAAATGGCCTTAACTTCTATACGTCGGGTCCTATACCTATCAAAGTTTGCAACATTCAAATGCTTGTAACTTTTTACTGGAGCGTCATAAAATCTTGAAATTTTGTGACAATAAAGTAATCGAGCCTCTTATCAATTTAAGCTATCGCTCATAGATATGCTACCCTTGAGTCGCAAATCAAACACTGATAAAATTTCAAATGGCCCTAACGGTGCATCCTACACCTATACGGTGAAAGCCTGTTATCAATTTAAGCTATCGCTCATAGCTATGCTACCCGTAAATTCCAAATCAAACACTGATAAAACTTCAAATGACCCTAACTTTTATACGGTGCGTCGTATACCTATCAAAGTTTGCAACAACCAAATGCTTGTAACTTTTTACTGGAGCGTCATAAAATCTTGAACTTTTGTGACAATGAAGTACTCTTGCCTCTTGTCAATTTAAGCTATCGCTCATAGATATGCTACCCTTGCGTCCCAAATCAAACACTGATAAAACTACAAATGGCCTTAACTTCTATACGTCGGGTCCTATACCTATCAAAGTTTGCAACATTCAAATGCTTGTAACTTTTTACTGGAGCGTCATAAAATCTTGAAATTTTGTGACAATAAAGTAATCGAGCCTCTTATCAATTTAAGCTATCGCTCATAGATATGCTACCCTTGAGTCCCAAATCAAACACTGATAAAACTTCAAATGGCCCTAACGGTGCATCCTACACCTATACGGTGCAAGCCTGTTATCAATTTAAGCTATCGCTCATAGCTATGCTACCCGTGAATTCCAAATCAAACACTGATAAAACTTCAATTGACCCTAACTTTTATACGGTGCGTCGTATACCTATCAAAGTTTGCAACAATCAAATGCTTGTAACTTTTTACTGGAGCGTCATAAAATCTTGAACTTTTGTGAAAATGAAGTACTCTTGCCTCTTGTCAATTTAAGCTATCTCTCATAGCTATGCTACCCTTGAGTCCCAAATCAAACACTGATAAAACTTCAAATGGACCTAAGTTCTATACGGTACGTCCTATACCTGTCAAAGGTTGCAAAAATCAAATGCTTGTAACTTTTCACTGGAGGGTCAAAAAACCTTGAAATTTGTGTAAATAAACTACTTGAACCTCTGGTCAATTTAAGCTATCGCTCATAGCTATGCTACCATTGAGTCATAAATCAAACACTGCTAAAACTTCAAATAGCCCTAACGGTGCATCCTACACCCTATACGGGAAAGCCTGTTATCAATTTAAGCTATCGCTCATAGCTATACTACCCGTGAATCCCAAATCAAACACTGATAAAACTTCTTATGACCCTAACTTTTAGACGGTGCGTCCAACACCTATCAAAGTTTGCAACATTGAAATGCTTGTAACTTTCTACTGGAGCGTAATAAAATCTTGAAATTTTGTGGCTATGAAGTACTCTTGCCTCTTGTCAATTTAAGCTGTCGGTCATAGCTATGCTACCCTTGAGTCCCAAATCAAACACATATAAAACTTCAAATAGCTCTAACGGTGCATCCTACACCTACACATACGGTGAAAGCCTGTTATCAATTTAAGCTATCGCTCATAGTTATGCTACCCGTGAATCCCTAATCAAACACTGATAAAACTTCAAATGACCCTAACTTTTATACGGTGCGTCCTAAACCTATCAAAGTTTGCAACATTGAAATGCTTCTAACTATTTACTGGAGCGTCATAAAATCTTGAAATTTTGTGACAATAAAGTAATCGAGCCTCTAATCAATTTAAGCTATCGCTCATAGATATGCTATCTTTGAGTCCCAAATCAAACACTGAAAAAACTTCAAATGGCCCTAACTTCTATATGGTGAGTCCTATAAATACAAAAATTTGCAACATTCAAATGCTTTTAAATTTTTACTGGAGCGTCTTAAAACCTTTATATTTGTGACAATAAAGTACTCGTGCCTCTTGTCAATTTAAGCTTTCGCTCATAGCTATGCTACCCTGGAGTCCCAAATCAAACACTGATAAAACTTCAAATAGCCCTAACGGTGCATCCTACACCCTATACGGGAAAGCCTGTTATCAATTTAAGCTATCGCTCATAGCTATACTACCCGTGAATCCCAAATCAAACACTGATAAAACTTCTTATGACCCTAACTTTTAGACGGTGCATCCTATACCTATCAAAGTTTGCAACAATCAAATGCTTGTAACTTTTTACTGGAGCGTCATAAAATCTTGAACTTTTGTGACAATGAAGCACTCTTGCTTCTTGTCAATTTAAGCTATCGCTCATAGCTATGCTACCCTTGAGTCCCAAATCAAACACTGATAAAACTTCAAATGCCTCTAACTTCTATACGGTGCGTCCTACACCTATCAAAGTATTCAAATGCTTGTAACTTTTTACTGGAGCGTCATAAAATCTTGAAATTTTGTGACAATAAATTACTCGAGCCGCTTATCAATTTAAGTTATCGCTCATAGCTATGCTACCCTTGAGTCCCAAATCAAACACTGATAAAGCTTCAAATGGCCCTAACTTCTATACGGAGCGTTCTATACCTATCAAAGGTTGCAAAAATCTAATGCTTGTAACTTTTTACTTGAGCGTTATAAAATCTTGAAATTTTGTGACAATGAACTCGAGCCTCTTCTCAATTTAAGTTATCGCTCATAGCTATGCTACCCATGAGTCCCAAATCAAACACTGATTAAATTTCAAATGGCTCTATCTTCTATACGGTGCGTCCAACACCTATCAAAATTTTCAACTTTCAAATCCTTGTAGCTTTTCACTTGAGTGTCAAAAAACCTTGAAATTTGTGTAAATAAACTTCTCGAGCCTCTGGTCAATTTAAGCTATCGCTCATAGCTATGTTACCCTTGAGTCCTAAATCACACACTGCTAAAACTTCAAGTGGCCCTAACTTCTGTACGGTGCGACCTATACTTACGAAAATTTGCAAGATTCTAATGCTTGTAACTTTTTACTGGAGCGCCATAAAAGCTTGAAATTTTGTGACAATAAAGTACTCGTGCCTCTTGTCAATCTAAACTATCGCTCATAGCATGCTACCCTTGAGTCCCAAATGAAACACTGCTGAAACTTCCAATAGCCCTAACTTCTTAACGGTGCATCCAACACCTATCAAAGTTTGCAACATTCAAATGCTTGTAACTTTTTACTGGAGGGTCAAAAAACCTTGAAATTTGTGAAAATAAACTACTCGAGCCTTTGGTCAATTTAAGCTATCGCTCACAGCTATGCTACCCTTGAGTCCTATATCAAACACTGATAAAACTTTAAATGACCTTAACTTCTATACGTCGGGTCCTATACCTATCAAAGTTTGCAACATTCAAATGCTTGTAACTTTTTACTGGAGCGTCATAAAATCTTGAAATTTTGTGACAATAAAGTAATCGAGCCTCTTATCAATTTAAGCTATCGCTCATAGATATGCAACCCTTGAGTCCCAAATCAAACACTGATAAAACTTCAAATGGCCCTAACGGTGCATCCTACGCCTATACGGTGCATCCTACACCTATCAAAGTTTGCAACATTCAAATGCTTGTAACTTTTTTCTGGAGCGTCATAAAACATTGAAATTTTCTGACAATAAAGTACTCGTGCCTCTTGTCAATCTAAACTATCGCTCATAGCATGCTACCCTTGAGTCCCAAATGAAACACTGCTGAAACTTCAAATGGCCCTAACTTCTTAACGGTGCATCCAACACCTATCAAAGTTTGCAACATTCAAATGCTTGTAACTTTTTACTGGAGCGTAATAAAATCTTGAAATTTTGTGACAATAAAGTAATCGAGCCTCTTATCAATTTAAGCTATCGCCCATAGTAATGCTACCCTTGAGTCCCAAATCAAACACTGATAAAATTCAAATGGCCCTAACGGTGCATCCTACACCTATACGGTGAAAGCCTGTTATCAATTTAAGCTATCGCTCATAGCTATGCTACCCGTGAATTCCAAATCAAACACTGATAAAACTTCAAATGACCCTAACTTTTATATGGTGCGTCGTATACCTATCAAAGTTTGCAGCAATCAAATGCTTGTAACTTTTTACTGGAGCGTCATAATATCTTGAACTTCTGTGACAACGAAGTACTCTTGCCTCTTGTCAATTTAAGCTATCGCTCATAGCTATTCTACCCTTGAGTCCCAAATCAAACACTGATAAAACTTCAAATGGACCTAACTTCTATACGGTGCGTCCTATACCTATCAAAGTTTGCAAAAATCAAATGCTTGTAACTTTTTACTGGAGTGTCAAAAAACCTTGAAATTTGTGTAAATAAACTACTCGGGCCTCTGGTCAATTTAAGCTATCGCTCATAGCTATGCTACCCCTGAGTCCTAAATCAAACACTGCTAAAACTTCAAATGGCCCTAACTTCTGTACGGTGCGACCTATACTTACGAAAATTCATCAATTTAACCTATCGCTCATAGCTATGCTACCTGTGAATCCCAAATCAAACATCAAATGGCCCTAACTTCTATACGGTGCGTCCTATACCTACCAAAGTTTGCAACATTCAAATGCTTGTAACTTTTTACTGGAGCGTCATAATTTGTGACAATGAACTCGAGCCTCTTATCAATTTAAGTTATCGCTCATAGCTATGCTACCCATGAGTCACAAATCAAACACTGATAAACTTTCAAATGGCAGTATCTTCTATACGGTGCGTCCAGCACCTATCAAAAATTCCAACTTTCAAATGCTTGTAACTTTTCACTGGAGGGTCAAAAAACCTTGAAATTTGTCAAAATAAACTACTCGAGCCTTTGGTTAATTTAAGGTATCGCTCATAGCTATGCTACACTGATAAAACTTCAAATGGCCTTAACTTCTATATGTCGGCTCCTATACCTATCAAAGTTTGCAACATTCAAATGCTTGTAACTTTTTACTGGAGCGTCATAAAATCTTGAAATTTTGAGACAATAAAGTAATCGAGCCTCTTATCAAGTTAAGTTATCGCTCATAGGTATGCTACCCTTGAGTCACAAATCAAACACTGATAAAACTTCAAATGGCCCTAACGGTGCATCCTACACCTATACGGTGCATCCTACACTATCAAAGTTTGCAACATTCAAATGCTTCTAACTTTATACTGGAACGTCATAAAACCTAGAAATTTTGTGATAATAAAGTACTCGAGCCTGTTATCAATTTAAGCTATCGCTCATAGCTATGCTATCCTTGAGTCCCAAATCAAGCACGGAAAGAACTTCAAATGGCCCTAACTTCTATATGGTGAGTCCTATAAATACAAAAATTTGCAACATTCAAATGCTTGTAACTTTTTACTGGAGCGTCTTAAAACGTTTATATTTTGTGACAATAAAGTACTCGTGCCTCTTGTCAATTTAAGCTATCGCTCATAGCTATGCTACCCTTGAGTCCCAAATCAAACACTGATAAAACTTCTAATGACACTAACTTTTATACGGTGCGTCCTATACCTATCAAAGTTTGCGACAATCAAATGCTTGTAACTGTTTACTGGAGCGTCATAAAATCTTGAACTTTTGTGACAATTAAGTACTCTTGCCTCTTGTCAATTTAAGCTATCGCTCATAGCTATGCTACCCTTGAGTCCCAAATCAAACACTGATAAAACTTCAAATGGACCTAAGTTCTATACGGTGCGTCCTATAACTATCAAAGTTTGCAAAAATCAAATGCTTGTAACTTTTTACTGGAGCGTCATAAAATCTTTAAATTTTGTGACAATGAACTCGAGCCTCTTATTAATTTAACTTATCGCTCAGAGCTATGCTACCCATGAGTCCCAAATCAAAAACTGATAAAATTTCAAATGGCAGTATCTTCTATACGGTGCGTCCAGCACCTATCAAAAATTCCAACTTTCAAATGCTTGTAACTTTTCATTGGAGGGTCAAAAAACCTTGAAATTTGTGAAAATAAACTACTCGAGCCTTTGGTCAATTTAAGCTATCGCTCATAGCTATGCTACCCTTGAGTCCTACATCAAACACTCATAAAACTTCAAATGGCCTTAAATTCTATACGTCGGGTCCTACACCTATCAAAGTTTGCAACATTCAAATGCTCGTAACTTTTTACTGGAGCGTAATAAAATCTTGAAATTGTGTGACAATAAAGTACTGAGCCTCTTATCAATTTAAGCTATCGCTCATAGTTATGCTACCCTTGAGTCCCAAATCAAACACTGATAAAACTCCAAATGGCCCTAACGGTGCATCCTACACCTATACGGTGCAAGCCTGTTATCAATTTAAGCTATCGCTCATAGCTATGCTACCCGTGAATCCCAAATCAAACACTGATAAAACTTCAAATGACCCTAACTTTTATACGGTGCGTCCTAAACCTATCAAAGTTTGCAACATTCAAATGCTTGTAACTTTTTACTGGAGCGTCTTAAAACCTTTATATTTTGTGACAATAAAGTACTCGTGCCTCTTGTCAATTTAAGCTATCGCTCATAGCTATGCTACCCTTGAGTCCCAAATCAAACACTGATAAAACTTCTAATGACCCTAACTTTTATACGGTGCGTCCTATACCTATCAAAGTTTGCAACAATCAAATGCTTGTAACTTTTTACTGGAGCGCCATAAAATCTTGAACTTTTGTGACAATGAAGCACTCTTGATTCTTATCAATTTAAGCTATCGCTTATAGTTATGCTACCCTTGAGTCCCAAATCAAACACTGATAAAACTTCAAAGGGCCCTAACGGTGCATCCTACACCTATACGGTGAAAGCCTGTTATCAATTTAAGCTATCGCTCATAGCTGTGCTACCCGTCAATCCCAAATCAAACACTGATAAAACTTCTAATGACCCTAACTTTTATACGGTGCGTCCTATACCTATCAAAGTTTGCAACAATCAAATGCTTGTAACTTTTTACTGGAGCGTCATAAAATCTTGAAATTTTGTGACAATAAAGGAATCGAGCCTCTTGCCAATTTAAGCTATCGCAAATAGCTATGCTACCCTTGAGTCCCATATCAAACAGTGATAAAACTGCAAATGCCTCTAACTTCTATACGGTGCGTCCTACACCTATCAAAGTATTCAAATGCTTGTAACTTTTTACTGGAGCGTCATAAAATCTTGAAATTTTGTGACCATAAAGTACTCGAGCCTGTTATCAATTTAAGCTATCGCTCACAGATATGCTACCCGTGAATCCCAAATCAAACACTGATAGAACTTCAGATGGCCCTAAATTTTATACGGTGCGTCCAACACCTATCAAAGTTTGAAACATTGAAGTTCTTGTAACGTTTTACTGGAGCGTTATAAAATCTTGAAATTTTGCGGCCATGAAGGACTCCTGACTCTTGTCAATTTAAGCTAACGCTCATAGCTTTACTACCCTTGAGTCCCAAATCAAACTCTGATAAAACTTCAAATAGCCCTAACGGTGCATCCTACACCTATACGGTGAAAGCCTGTTATCAATTTAAGCTATCGCTCATAGCTATGCTACCCGTGAATCCCAAATCAAACACTGATAGAACTTCAAATGACCCTAACTTCTATACGGTACGTCCTATACCTATCAGAGTTTGCAACAATCAAATGCTTGTAACTTTTTACTGGAGCGTCATAAAATCTTGAACTTTTGTGACAATTAAGTACTCTTGCCTCTTGTCAATTTAAGCTATCGCTCACAGCTATGCTACCCTTGAGTCCCAAATCAAACACTGATAAAACTTCAAATGGACCTAACTTCTATACGGTGTGTCCTATACCTATCAAAGTTCGCAAAAAACAAATGCTTGTAACTTTTTACTGGAGCGTCATAAAATCTTGAAATTTTGTGACAATGAATTCGAACCTCTTATCAATTTAAGTTATCGGTCATAGCTATGCTACCCATGAGTCCCAAATCAAACACTGATAAAATTTCAAATGGCTCTAACTTCTATACGGTGCGTCCTACACCTATCAAACTATTCAAATGCTTGTAACTTTTTACTGGAGCGTCATAAAATCTTGTAATTTTGTGAAAATAAAGTATTCGAGCCTCTTATCAATTTAAGCTATCGCTCATAGCTATGCTACCCTTGAGTCCCAAATCAAACATTGATAAAACTTCAAATTGCCCTAACTTCTGTACGATGCGACCTATACTTACGAAAATTTGCAGGATTGTAATGCTTGTAACTTTTTACTGGAGCGCCATAAAACCTTGAAATTTTGTGACAATAAAGTACTCGAGCCGCTTATCAATTTAAGTTATCGCTCATAGCTACGATACCCTTGAGTCCCAAATCAAACACTGATAAAACTTCAAATGGCCCTAACGGTGCATCCTACCTATACGGTGCATCCTACACTATCAAACTTTGCAACATTCAAATGCTTGTAACTTTTTACTGGAGCGTCATAAAACCTTGAAATTTTGTGACAATAAAATACTCGAGCCTGTTATCAATTTAAGCTATCGCTCATAGCTATGCTACCCTTGAGTCCCAAATCAAACACTGATAAAACTTCAAATGGACCTAACTTATATACGGTTCGTCCTATACAAAAGTTTGCGAAAATCAAATGCTTGTAACTTTTTACTGGAGCGTCATAAAATCTTGAAATTTTGTGACAATGAACTCGAGCCTCTTATCAATTTAAGCTATCGCTCATAGATATGCTATCCTTGAGTCCCAAATCCAACACTGAAAAACTTCAAAAGGCACTAACTTCTATATGGTGAGTCCTATAAATACAAAAGATTGCAACATTAAAATGCTTGTAAGTTTTTACTGGAGCGTCTTAAAACCTTTAAATTTTGTGACAATGAAGTACTCGAGCCTCTTATCAATTTAAGTTATTGTTGATAGCTAGGCTACTCTTCAGTCCCAAATCAAACACTGACAAAACTTCAAATGGCCCTGACGGTGCATCCTACACCTATACGGTGCATCCTACACCTATCAAAGTTTGCAACATTCAAATGCTTGTAACTTTTTACTGGAGCGTCATAAAATCTTGAAATTTTGTGACAATGAAGTACTCTTGCCTCTTGTCAATTTAAGCTATCGCTCATAGCTATGCTACCCTTGAGTCCCAAACCAAACACTGATAAAACTTCAAATTGACCTAACTTCTATACGGTGCGTCCTATACCTATCAAAGTTTGCAACAATCAAATGCTTGTAACTTTTTACTGGAGCGTCATAAAATCTTGAAATTTTGTGACAATGAACTCGAGCCTCTTATCAATTTAAGTCATCGCTCATAGCTATGCTACCCATGAGTCCCAAATCAAACATTGATACAACTTCAAATTTTATTTTTATTTTTTTTTTTAATATCCAAATATTTTATTGCAATCTGTTACATTAAATCATATTCATCAATATTTAATAACTTAAGACTAATTTTTGAATTTGCTGTCTTTTATGGACTACACGCAGTGGTGCAGCCATTGCCTATTAGCACATGAGATCTGCTGTGGATTTCTCTTCAGTCGGATGAAAGTGAAGGGGTTGGAAGTGAGTTCCGATATCAGTGGATTTGTGTGGACTAGGAGTCTCAGATTGTGCGAAGTGGAGAGCTTGAGCGACTGTAGGAACTTTGAGGTCACGATGGATTTGGTTGTTTGTGACATAATAGGGCGCTTTTACAATCATTCTTAGGGTCTTTGATTGGAATCTTTGAGGTATTTCAACATTGGAAGTTGCCGCAGTGCCCCAAAACTGAATACCGTATGTCCAAACTGGTTTTAAAATTGCTGAGTACAAGAGCAATTTGCTATCGATTGAGACTTTGGAGTTTCGATTCAAGAGCCAGTGTAGATTTCTGAGCTTTGTACCGAGTGATTTTCATTTTGTAAATATATGTGTTTTCCAAGTTAATCTTCTGTCGAGGTGCATCCCAAGGTATCTAGCCTCATTACATTGGGGTATATTTTTGCCGTTGAATTTAACGGGTGGGCAGGTGTTTCGTTTGAGAGTGAATGTAACCTGGACTGATTTTGTTTCGTTCAACTTGATTTTCCATTTTTTTAGCCAGTCAGTAATTTTGTTTAGCCCACTCTGGATTTTAGAGGAAGCTAAGTGTGGGAGAGTGTCAACAGCTAAGACAGCAGTGTCATCTGCAAAGGTACCTATGGTGACTTCTTCAGCTGATGGTAAGTCGTACGTGTGAAGTAGATAAAGTATTGGGCCCATGACACTTCCTTGGGGTACGCCTACTGAGCTTTCATGGAGCTCAGATTGTTCCTCACCTTGCTTTACGAAAAAATATCTATTTGTAAAATAGGACTTGATTAATACATAGTAGTTAATGGGGAGTGTAGTTTTTATTTTGTAAAGCAAGCCATCGTGCCAAACGCGATCAAATGCTTGCGAGATGTCAAGGAACGCTGCTGGGCAATATTTTTTATGTTCGAATGCAGTGTGTATATACTCAACAATCCTATGAACCTGTTCGATTGTGCTGTGTTTTTTCCTGAATCCAATTTGATGATTTGGAATTAGCTTTCGCTCTTCTCTAATTGGGAGTAGTCTTTTCAGGAAAAGGGTTTCCATGAGTTTAGAAGCAATCGGTAACAAGCTAATTGGGCGATACGTTTCAACTTTATCAGCGCTTTTTCCGGGTTTAAAAATCATTTTTAATTGTGACACTCTCCATTGGGGAGGTATAAAGCCAGATGTTAGTACCGCGTTAAATAAGTAGATAAGATATGTCGCTCCTTCTTCTGGAAGTTGTTTTACTATTTTCCTAGTGATAAGGTCGTACCCAGGGGCTTTTTAATATTTAGCTTATCAATAGCTGTTTTCACTTCAGATTGGGAAAATTTACGTATGGGTAGGTCCATCTCATGGACACTTTTCACTTCTTCTGTTACACATGCTGGGGGCTCGATTTTATGTGGGGTAAATACTTTTTTTAAGTGTCGGGCAAATGTGACTGCTCTTTCAAGGTCACTTTTAGCCCATTCGTTGTTTTCCATTCGTAAAGCGGATTGGAACATTGTGGGTCTCTTTAGATTCCTAGTTGCTTTCCAGAGAGAGTATTCTGTAGCAGCTGTTGCATCGAGATTACTGAGGTAATGATGGAGTTGGGTGTTTCGTTCGTTATTAAGGATCTCTTTAAGTTCTTTTGTAAGCGCATTTAATATTTTCTTGTCCTCAGGATGTCTAGTTTGTTGCCACTTTTTTCTTGCATATCGCTTTTCTCTCAGTTTTTCTTTTATAGGTTTGGAGATGTTCGTTGATTTTCGTTCATTCAGTGGGGGGTTGGAGTCCCACGCAGCTTGTTGCAGGCAGTTGTTGAATTGTTCAACAGCCGCAATGATGTCTTCTTCAGATTTCAGTGATAGTTCTAAATCAATTGTGGAAGATACCATATATCGGAAGCGATTCCAATCAGTTTTGTGATTATGTAAGCTACATTGACTGGGAAGAAGGGCAAGATTGTTGTTAAGCTCGACGAGAACTGGAGAGTGGTCAGAAGACAGCTCAAAACATGGGCTACATTTAAGATCACTAAGCATGATACCTTTCGTCACACAGAAGTCAATCAAGTCGGGAAATTTTCTTACATCTGTTGGCCAGTATGTTGGTGTACCTGAAGAGGCAGGGAGTAAATTTAATTTTCCAATGGCCGCATAAAGCTGTCGACCTTTTGGTGTAGTGAGACGGGAAACCCAGTATGTGTGCTTTGCGTTATAGTCTCCTCCAGCTAGGAATCTATTGCCAAGGGTCTTAAAGAATTTCTCATACTCCTCCATTTTTATTGTGTGCATTGAGGACTCCAGGAATTTTGGAGCGGATGCTGAAGAAGGGGTTTCTTTTGTGTTTGCAGTTGTTGATGCTGCTGTTGTTGTTCCTGATGTTGTTTTTCTCGGTGTTGCTGTTGTTGTTGTTGCTGCTGTTGCTGTTGTTGTTGTCGTTGTTGTTGTTGTTGTTGTTGTTGCTCTTCTTGTTGTTGACCTTCCCCTCTGGGTGGGGTACGGTCTACACCCATTTTTTTTTCTTTATTATTTATTTTTGTTTAAAATGAACTTCGGCAACTCTACACTAGATACTTGCTAAGCCGCTTTTAATTTAACGTATTTGTGTACATACATAACCGTATAATAGCAGTGCTATTTTGCGGTTGTCTCACTTTGTGATTATTTGTTGCTTCTCACTTTATAATTTTGTTGTTTTTATTTTTGTATATTTTGTTTTTGTTTTACACTTTATTTAAAAATTAAAGAATTTTAAGTTAGTTGTTTTCAGAATCACTGCACTCGGCACTCTTCCGACGCAGAAAATTTTGCACTTTCACGCTTGTGCGAAATTGTTATTATTTTCTCATTAAATGCCTCGATTTTTGTTAAATTTTATTATCACTTTCGGATTAGTTGTTCACTTTGTAAGAGTTGCCAACTTCAAATGGCTCTAACTTCTATACGGTGCGTCCTACACCTATCAAAGTATTCAAATGCTTGTAACTTTTTACTGGAGCGTAATAAAACCTTGAAATATGGTGACAATAAAGTACTCGTGCCTCTTGTCAATTTAAGCTATCGCTCATAGCAGGCTACCCTTGAGTCCCAAATCAAACACTGCTAAAACTTCAAATGGCCCTAACTTCTGTACGGTGCGACCTATACTGACGAAAATTTGCAAGATTCTAATGCTTGTAACTTTTTACTGGACCGCCATAAAACCTTGAAATTTTGTGGCAATAATATACTCGAGCCGCTTATCAATTTAAGTTATCGTTCATAGCTATGCTACCCTTGAGTCCCAAATCAAACACTGATAAAACTTAAAATGGCCCTAACGGTACATCCTACACCTATACGGTGCATCCTACACTATCAAAGTTTGCAACATTCAAATGCTTGTAACTTTTTACTGGAGCGTCATAAAACCTAGAAATTTTGTGACCATAAAGTACTCGAGCCTGTTATCAATTTAAGCTATCGCTCATAGCTATGCTACCCGTGAATCACAAATCAAACACTGATAAAACTTCAAATAGCCCTAACGGTGCATCCTACACTTATACGGTGAAAGCCTGTTATCAATTTAAGCTATCGCTCATAGCTATGCTACCAGTGAATCCCAAATCAAACACTGATAAAACTTCAAATGACCCTAATTTTATACGGTGCGTCCTATACCTATCAAAGTTTGCAACAATCAAATGCTTGTAACTTTTTACTGGAGCGTCATAAAATCTTGAACTTTTGTGACAATTAAGTACTCTTGCCTCTTGTCAATTTAAGCTATCGCTCATAGCTATGCTATCCTTGAGTCCCAACTCAAACACTGATAAAACTTCTAATGACACTAACTTTTATACGGTGCATCTTATACCTATCAAAGTTTGCAAAAATCAAAAGCTTGTACCTTTTTACTGTTGCGTCATAAAACCTTGAAATTTTGTGACAATAAAGTACTCGAACCGCTTATCAATTTAAGTTATCGCTCATAGCTATGCTACCCTTAAATGCGAAATCAAACACTTATAAAACTTGAAATGGCCCTAACGGTGCATCCCACTCCAATACGGTGCATCCTACACCTATCAAATTTTGCAACATTCAAATGCTTGTAACTTTTTACTGGAGCGTCATAAAACCTTGAAATTTTCTGACAATAAAGTACTCGAGCCTGTTTTCAATTTAAGCTATCGCTCATAGCTATTCTACCTTTGAGTCCCAAATCAAACACTGATAAAACTTCAAATGGCCTTAACGGTGCATCCTACACCTATACGGTGCATCCTACACCTATCAAAGTTTGCAACATTCAAATGCTTGTAACTTTATACTGGAGCGTCATAAAATGCTTGTAACTTTTAAGATCTTGAAATTTTGTGACAATGAACTCGAGCCTCTTATCAATTTAAGTTATCGCTCATAGCTATGCTACCCATGAGTCCCAAATCAAACATTCATAAAACTTCAAATGGCCATAACGGTGCATCCCACTCTTATACGGTGCATCCTACACGATCAAATTTGCTACATTTAAATGCTTGTAACTTTTTACTGCAGCGTCATAAGACTTTGAAATTTTGTGACAATAGAGTACTCGAGCCTGTTATCAATTTAAGCTATCGCTCATAACTATGCTACCCGTGAATCCCAAGTCAAACACTGATAATTCTTCAGATGGCCCTAACTTTTATACGGTGCGTCCAACACCCATCAAAGTTTGAAACATTGAAATGCTTGCAACTTTTTACTGGAGCGTAATAAAATCTTGAAATTTTGTGGCTATGAAGGACTCTTGCCTCTTGTCAATTTAAGCTATCGCTCATAGCTATGCTTCCCTTGAGTCCCAAATCAAACACTGATAAATCTTCAAATAGCCCTAACGGTGCATCCTACACCTATACGGTGAAAGCCTGTTATCAATTTAAGCTATCGCTCATAGCTATGCTACCCGTGAATCCCAAATCAAACACTGATAAAACTTCAGATGGCCCTAACTTTTATACGGTGCGTCCAACACCTATCAAAATTTGAAACATTCAAATGCTTGTAACTTTTTACTGGATCGTCATAAAACCTTGAAATTGTGTGACAATAAAGTACTCGAGCCTGTTATCAATTTAAGCTATCGCTCATAGCTATGCTACCCGTGAATACCAAATCAAACACTGATAAAACTTCAGATGGCCCTAACTTTTATACGGTGCGTCCAACACCTATCAAAGTTTGAAACATTGAAATGCTTGTAACCTTTTACTGGAGCGTAATAAAATCTTGAAATTTTGTGACAATAAAGTACTCGAGCCTCTTATCAATTTAAGCTTTCGCTCATAGTTATGCTACCCTTGTGTCCCAAACTAAACACTGATAAATCGTCAAATGGCCTAACGGTGCATCCTACACATATACGGTGCATCCTACACCTATCAAAGTTTGCAACATTCAAACGCTTGTATTTTTTACTGGATCGTCATAAAACCTTGAAATTTTGTGACAATAAAGTACTCGAGCCTGTTATCAATTTAAGCTATCGCTCATAGCTATGCTACCCGTGAATCCCAAATCAAACACTGATAAAACTTCAGATGGCCCTAACTTTTATACGGTGCGTCCAACACCTATCAAAGTTTGAAACATTGAAATGCTTGTAACTTTTTACTGGAGCGTAATAAAATCTTGAAATTTTGTGACAATAAAGTACTCGAGCTTCTTATCAATTTAAGCTATCGCTCATAGCTATGCTACCCTTGAGTCCCAAACCAAACATTGATAAAACTTCAAATGGACCTAACTTCTATACGGTGCGTCCTATACCTATCAAGGATTGCAACAATCAAATGCTTGTAACTTTTTACTGGAGCGTCATAAGATCTTGAAATTTTGTGACAATGAACTCGAGCCTCTTATCAATTTAAGCTCTCGCTCATAGCTATGCTACCCATGAGTCCCAAATCAAACATTCATAAAACTTCAAATGGCTCTAACTTCTATACGGTGCGTCCTACACCTATCAAAGTAATCAAATGCCTGTAACTTTTTACTGGAGCGTCATAAAATCTTGAAATTTTTTGAAAATAAAGTATTCAAGCCTCTTATCAATTTAAGCTATCGCTCATAGCTATGCTACCCTTGAGTCCCAAATCAAACACTGATAAAACTTCAAATGGCCCTAACGGTGCATCCCACTCCTGTACGGTGCATCCTACACCTATCAAAGTTTGCAACATTCAAATGCTTGTAACTTTTTACTGGAGCGTCATAAAACCTTGAAATTTTCTGACAATAAAGTATTCGAGCCTGTTATCAATTTAAGCTATCGCTCATAGCTATGCTACCCGTGAATCCCAAATCAAACACTGATAAAACTTCAGATGGCCCTAACTTTTATACGGTGCGTCCAACACCTATCAAAGTTTGAAACATTGAAATGCTTGTAACTTTTTACTGGAGCGTAATAAAATCTTGAAATTTTGTGACAATAAAGTACTCGAGCTTCTTATCAATTTAAGCTATCGCTCATAGCTATGCTACCCTTGAGTCTCAAACCAAACATTGATAAAACTTCAAATGGACCTAGTTTCTATACAGTGCGTCCTATACCTATCAAGGATTGCAACAATCAAATGCTTGTAACTTTTTACTGGAGCGTCATAAGATCTTGAAATCTTGTGACAATGAACTCGAGCCTCTTATCAATTTAAGTTATCGCTCATAGCTATGCTACCCATGAGTCCCAAATCAAACATTCATAAAACTTCAAATGGCTCTAACTTCTATACGGTGCGTCCTACACCTATCAAAGTAATCAAATGCTTGTAACTTTTTACTGGAGCATCATAAAATCTTGAAATTTTGTGAAAATAAAGTATTCAAGCCTCTTATCAATTTAAGCTATCGCTCATAGCTATGCATCCCACTCCTGTACGGTGCATCCAACACCTATCAAAGTTTGCAACATTCAAATGCTTGTAACTTTTTACTGGAGCGTCATAAAACCTTGAAATTTTCTGACAATAAAGTACTCGAGCCTGTTATCAATTTAAGCTATCGCTCATAGCTATCCTACCCGTGAATCCCAAATCAAGCACTGATAAAACTTCAAATGGCCCTAACGGTGCATCCTACACCTATACGGTGCATCCTACACCTATCAAAGTTTGCAACATTGAAATGCTTGTAACTTTTTACTGGAGCGTAATAAAATCTTGAAATTTTGTGGCTATGAAGTACTCTTGCCTCTTGTCAATTTAAGCTATCGCTCATAGCTATGCTACCCATGATTTCCAAATAAAACACTGATAAAATTTCAAATGGCTCTAACTTCTATACGGTGCTTCCTACACCTATCAAAGTATTCAAATGCTTGTAACTTTTTACTGGACCGTAATAAAACCTTGAAATTTTGTGACAATAAAGTACTCGAGCCGCTTATCAATTTAAATTATCGCTCATAGCTATGCTACCCTTGAGTCCCAAATCAAACACTGATAAAACTTCAGATTGCCCTAACTTTTATGCGGTGCATCCAAGACCTATCAAACTTTGCAACATTGAAATGCTTGTAACTTTTTACTGGAGCGTAATAAAATATTGAAATTTTGTGGCTATGAAGTACTCTTGCATCTTGTCAATTTAAGCTATCGCTCATAGCTATGCTACCCTTGAGTCCCAAATCAAACACTGATAAAACCTCAAATGGACCTAACTTCTATACGGTGCGTCCTATATATATCAAAGGTTGCAACAATGAAATGGTTGTAACTTTTTACTGGAGCATCATAAAATCTTGAAATTTTGTGACAATAAAGTACTCGAGCCTCTTGTCAATTGAAACTATCGCTCATAGCTATGCTGCCATTGAGTCCCGAATCAAACACTGATAAAACTTCAAATGACCCTAACGGTGCATCCTACACCTATACGGTGCACCCTACATCTATCATAGTTTGCAACATTCAAATGCTTGTAACTTTTTACTGGAGCGTCATAAAACCTTGAAATTTTGTGACATTAAAGTACTCGTGCCTCTTGCCAATTTAAACTATCGCTCATAGCATGCTACCCTTGAGTCCCAAATGAAACACTGCTAAAACTTCAAATGGCCCTAACTTCTATACGGTGCGTCCTACACATAACAAAGTTTGCAACATTCAAATGCTTGTAACTTTTTACTGGAGCGTCTTAAAACCTTTAAATTTTGTGACAATGAAGTACTCGAGCCTCTTATCAATTTAAGTTATTGTTCATAGCTATGCTACTCTTCAATCCCAAATCAAACACTGATAAAACTTCAAATAGCCCTAACGGTGCATCCTACACCTATACGGTGCATCCTACACCTATCGAAGTTTACAACATTCAAATGCTTGTAACTTTTTACAGGAGAGTCATAGAACCTTGAAATTTTGTGACGATAAGTACTCGTGCCTCTTGTCAACTTAAACTATCGCTCATAGCATGCTACCCTTGAGTCCCAAATGAAACACTGCTGAAACTTCAAATGGCCCTAACTTCTATACGGTGTGTCCTACACCTATCAAAGTTTGCAAAAATCTAATGCTTGTAACTTTTTACTGGAGCGTCATAAAATCTTGAAATTTTGTGACAATAAAGTAATCGAGCCTCTTATCAATTTAAGCTATCGCGCATAGATATGCTATCCTTGAGTCCCAAATCAAACACTGAAAGAACTTCAAATGGCCCTAACTTCTATATGGTGAGTCCTATAAATACAAAAGTTTGCAACATTCAAACGCTTGTAACTTTTTACTGGAGCGTCATAAAACCTTGAAATTTTCTGACAATAAAGTACTCGAGCCTGTTATCAATTTAAGCTGTCGCTCATAGCTATCCTACCCGTGAATCCCAAATCAAGCACTGATAAAACTTCAAATGGCCCTAAGGGTACATCCTACACCTATACGGTGCATCCTACACCTATCAAAGTTTGCAACATTGAAATGCTTCTAACTTTTTACTGGAGCGTAATAAAATCTTGAAAGTTTGTGGCTATGAAGTACTCTTGCCTCTTGTCAATTTAAGCTATCGCTCATAGCTATGCTACCCTTGAGTCCCAAATCAAACACTGATAAAACTTCAAATGGACCTCACTTCTATACGGTGTGTCCTATGCGTACCTAGCAAAGTTTGCAACAATCAAATGCTTGTAACTTTTTACTGGAGCGTCATAAAATCTTGAAATTTTGTGACAATAAAGTACTCGAGCCTCTTGTCAATTTAAGTTTTCGCTGATAGCTATGCTGCCCTTGAGTCCCAAATCAAACACTGATAAAACGTCAAATGACCCTAACGGTGCATCTTACACCTATACGGTGCACCCTACATCTATCACAGTTTGCAACATTCAAATGCTTGTAACTTTTTACTGGAGCGTCATAAAACTTTGAAATTTTGTGACAATAAAGTACTCGTGCCTCTTGCCAATTTAAACTATCGCTCATAGCATGCTACCCTTGAGTCGCAAATGAAACACTGCTAAAACTTCAAATGGCCCTGACTTCTATACGGTGCGTCCTACACCTAACAAAGTTTGCAACATTCAAATGCTTGTAACTCTTCACAGGAGCGTCATAAAACCTTGAAATTTTATGACAATAAAGTACTCGTGCCTCTTATCAATTTAAGCTATCTCTCATAGTAATGCTACCCTTGAGTCCCAAATCAAACACTGATAAAACTTCAAATGGCCCTAACGGTGCATCCTACACCTATACGGTGAAAGCCTGTTATCAATTTAAGCTATCGCTCATAGCTATGCTACCCGTGAATCCCAAATCAAACACTGATAAAACTTCAAATGACCCTAACTTTTATACGGTGCGTCCTATAGCTATCAAATTTTGCAACATTGCAATGTTTCTAACTTTTTACTCGAGCGTCATAAAATCTTGAAATTTTGTGACAATAAAGTAATCGAGCCTCTTATCATTTTAAGCTATCGCGCATAGATATGCTATCCTTGAGTCCCAAATCAAACACTGAAAGAACTTCAAATGGCCCTAACTTCTATATGGTGCGTCCTATAAATACAAAAGTTTGCAACATTCAAATGCTTGTAACTTTTTACTGGAGCGTCTTAAAACCTTTAAATTTTGTGACAATGAAGTACTCGAGCCTCTTATCAATTTAAGTTATTGTTCATAGCTATGCTACTCTTCAGTCCCAAATCAAACACTGATAAAACTTCAAATGGCCCTAACGGTGCATCCTACACCTATACGGTGCATCCTACACCTATCAAAGTTTACAACATTCAAATGCTTGTAACTTTTTACAGGAGCGTCATAGAACCTTGAAATTTTGTGACGATAAGTACTCGTGCCTCTTGTCAATTTAAACTATCGCTCATAGCATGCTACCCTTGAGTCCCAAATGAAACACTGCTAAAACTTCAAATGGCCCTAACTTCTATACGGTGTGTCCTACACCTATCAAAGTTTGCAAAAATCAAATGCTTGTTACTTTTTACTGGAGCGTCATAAAATCTTGAAATTTTGTGACAATAAAGTAATCGAGCCTCTTATCAATTTAAGCTATCGCGCATAGATATGCTATCCTTGAGTTCCAAATCAAACACTGAAATAACTTCAAATGGCCCTAACTTCTATATGGTGAGTCCTATAAATACAAAAGTTTGCAACATTCAAACGCTTGTAACTTTTTACTGGAGCGTCATAAAACCTTGAAATTTTCTGACAATAAAGTACTCGAGCCTGTTATCAATTTAAGCTATCGCTCATAGCTATCCTACCCGTGTATCCCAAATCAAGCACTGATAAAACTTCAAATGGCCCTAACGGTGCATTCTACACCTATACGGTGCATCCTACAACTATACGGTGCATCCTACACCTATCAAAGTTTGCAACATTGATATGCTTCTAACTTTTTACTGGAGCGTAATAAAATCTTGAAAGTTTGTGGCTATGAAGTACTCTCGCCTCTTGTCAATTTAAGCTATCGCTCATAGCTATGCTACCCTTGAGTCCCAAATCAAACACTGATAAAACTTCAAATGGACCTCACTTCTATACGGTGCGTCCTATACCTATCAAAGTTTGCAAAAATCAAATGCTTGTAACTTTTTATTGGAGTGTCATAAAATCTTGAAATTTTGTGACAATGAACTCGAGCCTCTTATCAATTTAAGTTATCACTCATAGCTGTGCTACCCATGACTTCCAAATCAAACACTGATAAAATTTCAAATGGCTCTAACTTCTTTACGGTGCGTCCTACATCTATCAAAGTATTCAAATGCTTGTAACTTTTTACTGGACCGTAATAAAACCTTGAAATTTGGAAACAATAAAGTACTCGTGCGTCTTGTCAATTTAAGCTATCGCTCGTAGCATGCTACCCTTGATCCCAAATCAAACACTGCTAAAACTTCAAATGGCCCTAACTTCTGTACGGTGCGACCTATACTTACGAAAATTTGCAAGATAATAATGATTGTAACTTGTTACTGGAGCGCCATAAAACCTTGAGATTTTGTGACAATAAAGTACTCGAGCCGCTTATCAATTTAAGTTATCGCTCATAGCTATGCTGCCCTTGAGTCCCAAATCAAACACTGATAAAACTTCAAATGGCCCTAACTTTTATACGGTGTGTCCAAGACCTATCAAAGTTTGCAACATTGAAATGCTTGTAACTTTTTACTGGAGTGTAATAAAATCTTGAAATATTGTGGCTATGGAGTACTCCTGCCTCTTGTCAATTTAAGCTATTGCTCATAGCTATGCTACCCTTGAGTCCCAAATCAAACACTGATAAAACTTCAAATGGACCTAACTTCTATACGGTGCGTCCTGTACCTATCAAAGTTTGCAACAATCAAATGCTAGTAACTGTTTACTCGAGCGTCATAAAATCTTGAAATTTTGTGACAATGAAGTACTCCTGCCTCTTGTCAATTTAAGCTATCGCTCATAGCTATGCGACCATTGAGTCCCAAATCAAACACTGATAAAACTTCAAATGGCCCTAACGGTGCATCCTACACCTATACGGTGAAAGCCTGTTATCAATTTAAGCTATCGCTCATAGCTATGCTATCCGTGAATCCCAAATCAAACACTGATAAACTTCAAATGACCCTAACTTCTATACGGTGCGTCCTATACCTATGAAAGTTTGCAACAATCAAATGCTTGTAACTTTTTACTGGAGCATCATAAAATCTTGAAATTTTGTGACAATGAAGTACTCTTGCCTCTTGTCAATTTAAGCTATCGCTCATAGCGATGCTACCCTTGAGTCCCAAATCAAACACTGATAAAACCTCAAATGGACCTAACTTCTATACGGTGCGTCCTATACCTATCAAAGTTTGCAACACTGAAATGCTTGTAACTTTTTACAGGAGCGTCATAAAATCTTGAAATTTTGTGACAATAAAATACTCATTGCCTCTTATCAATTTCAGCTATCTCTCATAGTAATGCTACCCTTGAGTCCCAAATCAAACACTGATAAAACTTCAAATGGCCCTAACGGTGCATCCTACATCTATACGGTGAAAGCCTGTAATCAATTTAAGCTATCGCTCATAGCTATGCTACCCGTGAATCCCAAATCAAACACTGATAAAACTTCAAATGACCCTAACTTTTATACGGTGCGTCCTAAACCTACCAAATTTTGCAACATTGCAATGCTTCTAACTTTTTAAAGGAGCGTCATAAAATCTTGAAATTTTGTGACAATAAAGTACTCGTGCCTCTTGTCAATTTAAACTATCGCTCATTGCATGCTACCCTTGAGTCCCAAATCAAACACTGAAAGAACTTCAAATGGCCCTAACTTCTATATGGTGAGTCCTATAAATACAAAGTTTGCAACATTCAAATGCTTGTAACTTTTTACTGGAGCGTCATAAAACCTTGAAATTTTCTGACAATAAAGTACTCGAGCCTATTATCAATTTAAGCTATCGCTCATAGCTATCCTACCCGTGAATCCCAAATCAAGCACTGATAAAACTTCAAATGGCCCTAACGGTGGATCCTACATCTATACGGTGCATCCTACACCTATCAAAGTTTGCAACAATCAAATGCTTGTAACTTTTTACTGGAGCGTCATAAAATCTTGAAATTTTGTGGCTATGAAGTACTCTTGCCTCTTGTCAATTTAAGCTATCGCTCATAGCTATGCTACCCATGAATTCCAAATCAAACACTGATAAAATTTCATATGGCTCTAACTTCTATACGGTGCGTCCTACACCTATCAAAGTATTCAAATGCTTGTAACTTTTTACTGGACCGTAATAAAACCTTGAAATTTGGAGACAATAAGTACTCGTGCCTCTTGTCAATTTAAGCTATCGCTCGTAGCATGCTACCCTTGATCCCAAATCAAACACTGCTAAATTTTCAAATGGCCCTAACTTCTGTACGGTGCGACCTATACTTACGAAAATTTGCAAGATTCTAATGCTTGTAACTTTTTACTGGAGCGTCATAAAACATTGAAATATTGTCACAATAAAGTACTCGAACCGCTTATCAATTTAAGTTATCGCTCATAGCTATGCTACCCTTGAGTCCCAAATCAAACACTGATAAAACTTCAAATGGCCCTAACGGTGCATCCTACACCTATACGGTGCATCCTACACCTATACGGTGCATCCTACACCTATCAGAGTTTGCAACATTCAAATGCTTGTAACTTTTTACAGGAGCGCCATAGAAGCTTGAAATTTTGTGACGATAAAGTACTCGTGCCTCTTGTCAATTTAAACTATCGCTCATAGCATGCTACCCTTGAGTCCCAAATGAAACACTGCTAAAACTTCAAATGGCCCTATCTTCTATACGGTGTGTCCTACAACTATCAAAGTTTGCAAAAATCAAATGCTTGTAACTTTTTACTGGAGCGTCATAAAACCTTGAAATTTTCTGACAATAAGTACTCGAGCCTGTTATCAATTTAAGCTATCGCTCATAGCTATCCTACCCGTGAATCCCAAATCAAGCACTGATAAAACTTCAAATGGCCCTAACGGTGCATCCTACACCTATCAAAGTTTGCAACATTGAAATGCTTCTAACTTTTTACTGGAGCGTAATAAAATCTTGAAAGTTTGTGGCTATGAAGTAATCTTGCCTCTTGTCAATTTAAGCTATCGCTCATAGCATGCTACCCTTGAATCCCAAATCAAACACTGCTAAAACTTCAAATGGCCCTAACTTCTGTACGGTGCGACCTATACTTACGAAAATTTGCAAGATTCTAATGCTTGTAACTTTTTACTGGAGCGCCATAAAACCTTGAGATTTTGTGACAATAAAGTACTCGAGCCGCTTATCAATTTAAGTTATCGCTCATAGCTATGCTACCCTTGAGCCCCAAATCAAACACTGATAAAACTTCAAATGGCCTTAACTTTTATACGGTGCGTCCTAAACCTACCAAATTTTGCAACATTGCAATGCTTCTAACTTTTTACTGGAGCGTCATAAAATCTTGAAATTTTGTGACAATAAAGTACTCGTGCCTCTTGTCAATTTAAACTATCGCTCATTGCATGCTACCCTTGAGTCCCAAATCAAACACTGAAAGAACTTCAAATGGCCCTAACTTCTATATGGTGAGTCCTATAAATACAAAGTTTGCAACATTCAAATGCTTGTAACTTTTTACTGGAGCGTCATAAAACCTTGAAATTTTCTGACAATAAAGTACTCGAGCCTATTATCAATTTAAGCTATCGCTCATAGCTATCCTACCCGTGAATCCCAAATCAAGCACTGATAAAACTTCAAATGGCCCTAACGGTGGATCCTACATCTATACGGTGCATCCTACACCTATCAAAGTTTGCAACATTGAAATGCTTCTAACTTTTTACTGGAACGTAATAAAATCTTGAAAGTTTGTGGCTATGAAGTACTCTTGCCTCTTGTCAATTTAAGCTATCGCTCATAGCTATGCTACTCTTGCATCCCAAATCAAACACTGATAAAATTTCATATGGCTCTAACTTCTATACGGTGCGTCCTACACCTATCAAAGTATTCAAATGCTTGTAACTTTTTACTGGACCGTAATAAAACCTTGAAATTTGGAGACAATAAGTACTCGTGCCTCTTGTCAATTTAAGCTATCGCTCGTAGCATGCTACCCTTGATCCCAAATCAAACACTGCTAAATTTTCAAATGGCCCTAACTTCTGTACGGTGCGACCTATACTTACGAAAATTTGCAAGATTCTAATGCTTGTAACTTTTTACTGGAGCGTCATAAAACCTTGAAATATTGTCACAATAAAGTACTCGAACCGCTTATCAATTTAAGTTATCGCTCATAGCTATGCTACCCTTGAGTCCCAAATCAAACACTGATAAAACTTCAAATGGCCCTAACGGTGCATCCTACACCTATACGGTGCATCCTACACCTATCAGAGTTTGCAACATTCAAATGCTTGTAACTTTTTACAGGAGCGCCATAGAAGCTTGAAATTTTGTGACGATAAAGTACTCGTGCCTCTTGTCAATTTAAACTATCGCTCATAGCATGCTACCCTTGAGTCCCAAATGAAACACTGCTAAAACTTCAAATGGCCCTAACTTCTATACGGTGTGTCCTACAACTATCAAAGTTTGCAAAAATCAAATGCTTGTAACTTTTTACTGGAGCGTCATAAAACCTTGAAATTTTCTGACAATAAAGTACTCGAGCCTGTTATCAATTTAAGCTATCGCTCATAGCTATCCTACCCGTGAATCCCAAATCAAGCACTGATAAAACTTCAAATGGCCCTAACGGTGCATCCTACACCTATCAAAGTTTGCAACATTGAAATGCTTCTAACTTTTTACTGGAGCGTAATAAAATCTTGAAAGTTTGTGGCTATGAAGTAATCTTGCCTCTTGTCAATTTAAGCTATCGCTCATAGCATGCTACCCTTGAATCCCAAATCAAACACTGCTAAAACTTCAAATGGCCCTAACTTCTGTACGGTGCGACCTATACTTACGAAAATTTGCAAGATTCTAATGCTTGTAACTTTTTACTGGAGCGCCATAAAACCTTGCGATTTTGTGACAATAAAGTACTCGAGCCGCTTATCAATTTAAGTTATCGCTCATAGCTATGCTACCCTTGAGCCCCAAATCAAACACTGATAAAACTTCAAATGGCCTTAACTTTTATACGGTGCGTCCTAAACCTACCAAATTTTGCAACATTGCAATGCTTCTAACTTTTTACTGGAGCGTCATAAAATCTTGAAATTTTGTGACAATAAAGTAATCGTGCCTCTTGTCAATTTAAACTATCGCTCATTGCATGCTACCCTTGAGTCCCAAATCAAACACTGAAAGAACTTCAAATGGCCCTAACTTCTATATGGTGAGTCCTATAAATACAAAGTTTGTAACATTCAAATGCTTGTAACTTTTTACTGGAGCGTCATAAAACCTTGAAATTTTCTGACAATAAAGTACTCGAGCCTATTATCAATTTAAGCTATCGCTCATAGCTATCCTACCCGTGAATCCCAAATCAAGCACTGATAAAACTTCAAATGGCCCTAACGGTGGATCCTACATCTATACGGTGCATCCTACACCTATCAAAGTTTGCAACATTGAAATGCTTCTAACTTTTTACTGGAACGTAATAAAATCTTGAAAGTTTGTGGCTATGAAGTACTCTTGCCTCTTGTCAATTTAAGCTATCGCTCATAGCTATGCTACTCTTGAATCCCAAATCAAACACTGATAAAACTTCAAATGGACCTAACTTCTATACGTTGAGTCCTATGCGCACCTATCAAAGTTTGCAACAATCAAATGCTTGTAACTTTTTACTGGAGCGTCATAAAATCTTGAAATTTTGTGGCTATGAAGTACTCGTGCCTCTTGTCAATTTAAGCTATCGCTCATAGCTATGCTACCCATGAATTCCAAATCAAACACTGATAAAATTTCAAATGGCTCTAACTTCTATACGGTGCGTCCTACACCTATCAAAGTATTCAAATGACTGTAACTTTTTACTGGACCGTAATAAAACCTTGAAATTTGGAGACAATAAGTACTCGTGCCTCTTGCCAATTTCAGCTATCGCTCGTAGCATGCTACCCTTGATCCCAAATCAAACACTGCTAAATTTTCAAATGGCCCTAACTTCTGTACGGTGCGACCTATACTTACGAAAATTTGCAAGATTCTAATGCTTGTAACTTTTTACTGGAGCGTCATAAAACCTTGAAATATTGTCACAATAAAGTACTCGAACCGCTTATCAATTTAAGTTATCGCTCATAGCTATGCTACCCTTCAGTCCCAAATCAAACACTGATAAAACTTCAGATGGCCCTAACTTTTATACGGTGCGTCCAAGACCTAACAAAGTTTGCAACATTGAAATGCTTGTAACTTTTTACTGGCGCGTAATAAAATCTTAAAATATATATTGTGGCTATGGAGTACTCCTGCCTCTTGTGAATTTAAGCTATCACTCATTGCATGCTACCCTTGAGTCCCAAATCAAACACTGAAAGAACTTCAAATGGCCCTAACTTCTATATGGTGAGTCCTATAAATACAAAAGTTTGCAACATTCAAATGCTTGTAACTTTTTACTGGAGCGCCATAAAACCTTGAAATTTTGTGACAATAAAGTACTCGAACCGCTTATCAATTTAAGTTATCGCTCATAGCTATGCTACCCTTGAGTCCCAAATGAAACACTGATAAAACTTCAAATAGCCGTATCGGTGCATCCTACACCTATACGGTGAAAGCCTGTTATCAATTTAAGCTATCGCTCATAGCTATGCTACCCTTGAGTCCCAAATCAAATACTGATAAAACTTCAAATGAACCTAACTTCTATATGGTGCGTCCTATACCTATCAAAGTTTGCAAAAATTAAATGCTTGTAACTTTTTATTGGAGCGTCATAAAATCTTGAAATTTTGTGACAATGAACTCGAGCCTCTTATCAATTTAAGTTATCACTCATAGCTATGCTACCCATGAGTTCCAAATCAAACACTGATAAAATTTCAAATGGCTCTAACTTGTTTACGGTGCGTCCTACATCTATCAAAGTATTCAAATCCTTGCAACTTTTTACTGGACCGTAATAAAACCTTGAAATTTGGAAACAATAAAGTACTCGTGCCTCTTGTCAATTTAAGCTATCGCTCATAGCATGCTACCCTTGAATCCCAAATCAAACACTGCTAAAACTTCAAATGGCCCTAACTTCTGTACGGTGCGACCTATACTTACGAAAATTTGCAAGATTCTAATGCTTGTAACTTTTTACTGGAGCGCCATAAAACCTTGAGATTTTGTGACAATAAAGTACTCGAGCCGCTTATCAATTTAAGTTATCGCTCATAGCTATGCTACCCTTGAGCCCCAAATCAAACACTGATAAAACTTCAAATGGCCTTAACTTTTATACGGTGCGTCCAAGAGCTATCAAAGTTTGCAACATTGAAATGCTTGTAACTTTTTACTGGAGTGTAATAAAATCTTGAAATATTGTGGCTATGGAGTACTCCTGCCTCTTGTCAATTTAAGCTATCGCTCATAGCTACGCTACCCTTGAGTCCCAAATCAAACACTGATAAAACTTCAAATGGCCCTAACGGTGCATCCTACACCTATACGGTGAAAGCCTGTTATCAATTTAAGCTATCGCTCATAGCTATGCTACCCGTGAATCCCAAATCAAACACTGATAAAACTTCAAATGGACCTAACTTCTATACAGTGCGTCCCATACCTATCAAAGTTTGCAAAAATCAAATGCTTGTAACTTTTTATTGGAGCGTCATAAAATCTTGAAATTTTGTGACAATGAATTCGAGCCTCTTATCAATTTAAGTTATCACTCATAGCTATGCTACCCATGAGTTCCAAATCAAACACTGATAAAATTTCAAATGGCTCTAACTTGTTTACGGTGCGTCCTACATCTATCAAAGTATTCAAATGATTGTAACTTTTTACTGGACCGTAATAAAACCTTGAAATTTGGAGACAATAAGTACTCGTGCCTCTTGCCAATTTAAGCTATCGCTCGTAGCATGCTACCCTTGATCCCAAATCAAACACTGCTAAATTTTCAAATGGCCCTAACTTCTGTACGGTGCGACCTATACTTACGAAAATTTGCAAGATTCTAATGCTTGTAACTTTTTACTGGAGCGTCATAAAACCTTGAAATATTGTCACAATAAAGTACTCGAACCGCTTATCAATTTAAGTTATCGCTCATAGCTATGCTACCCTTCAGTCCCAAATCAAACACTGATAAAACTTCAGATGGCGCTAACTTTTATACGGTGCGTCCAAGACCTAACAAAGTTTGCAACATTGAAATGCTTGTAACTTTTTACTGGCGCGTAATAAAATCTTAAAATATATATTGTGGCTATGGAGTACTCCTGCCTCTTGTGAATTTAAGCTATCGCTCATTGCATGCTACCCTTGAGTCCCAAATCAAACACTGAAAGAACTTCAAATGGCCCTAACTTCTATATGGTGAGTCCTATAAATACAAAAGTTTGCAACATTCAAATGCTTGTAACTTTTTACTGGAGCGCCATAAAACCTTGAAATTTTGTGACAATAAAGTACTCGAACCGCTTATCAATTTAAGTTATCGCTCATAGCTATGCTACCCTTGAGTCCCAAATGAAACACTGATAAAACTTCAAATAGCCGTATCGGTGCATCCTACACCTATACGGTGAAAGCCTGTTATCAATTTAAGCTATATCTCATAGCTATGCTACCCTTGAGTCCCAAATCAAATACTGATAAAACTTCAAATGGACCTAACTTCTATATGGTGCGTCCTATACCTATCAAAGTTTGCAAAAATTAAATGCTTGTAACTTTTTATTGGAGCGTCATAAAATCTTGAAATTTTGTGACAATGAACTCGAGCCTCTTATCAATTTAAGTTATCACTCATAGCTATGCTACCCATGAGTTCCAAATCAAACACTGATAAAATTTCAAATGGCTCTAACTTGTTTACGGTGCGTCCTACATCTATCAAAGTATTCAAATCCTTGCAACTTTTTACTGGACCGTAATAAAACCTTGAAATTTGGAAACAATAAAGTACTCGTGCCTCTTGTCAATTTAAGCTATCGCTCATAGCATGCTACCCTTGAATCCCAAATCAAACACTGCTAAAACTTCAAATGGCCCTAACTTCTGTACGGTGCGACCTATACTTACGAAAATTTGCAAGATTGTAATGCTTGTAACTTTTTACTGGAGCGCCATAAAACCTTGAGATTTTGTGACAATAAAGTACTCGAGCCGCTTATCAATTTAAGTTATCGCTCATAGCTATGCTACCCTTGAGCCCCATATCAAACACTGATAAAACTTCAAATGGCCTTAACTTTTATACGGTGCGTCCAAGAGCTATCAAAGTTTGCAACATTGAAATGCTTGTAACTTTTTACTGGAGTGTAATAAAATCTTGAAATATTGTGGCTATGGAGTACTCCTGCCTCTTGTCAATTTAAGCTATCGCTCATAGCTACGCTACCCTTGAGTCCCAAATCAAACACTGATAAAACTTCAAATGGCCCTAACGGTGCATCCTACACCTATACGGTGAAAGCCTGTTATCAATTTAAGCTATCGCTCATAGCTATGCTACCCGTGAATCCCAAATCAAACACTGATAAAACTTCAAATGGACCTCACTTCTATACAGTGCGTCCTATACCTATCAAAGTTTGCAAAAATCAAATGCTTGAAACTTTTTATTGGAGCGTCATAAAATCTTGAAATTTTGTGACAATGAATTCGAGCCTCTTATCAATTTAAGTTATCACTCATAGCTATGCTGCCCATGAGTTCCAAATCAAACACTGATAAAATTTCAAATGGCTCCAACTTGTTTACGGTGCGTCCTACATCTATCAAAGTATTCAAATGATTGTAACTTTTTACTGGACCGTAATAAAACCTTGAAATTTGGAAACAATAAAGTACTCGTGCCCCTTGTCAATTTAAGGTATCGCTCATAGCATGCTACCCTTGAGTCCCAAATCAAACACTGCCAAAACTTCAAATGGCCCTAACTTCTGTACGGTGCGACCTATACTTACGAAAATTTGCAAGATTCTAATGATTGTAACTTTTTACTGGAGCGTCATAAAACCTTGAAATTTTGTAATAATAAAGTACTTGAGGCTCTTGTCAGTTTAAGTTATCGCTCAAAGCTATGCTACCCTTGAGTCCCAAATCAAACACTGATAAAACTTCAAATGGCCCTAACTTCCATACGGTACGTCCTACACCTATCAAAGTTTCCAACATACAAATGCTTGTAACTTTTTACTGGAGCGTCATAAAAGCTTGAAACTTTTAACAATAAAGTACTCGAGCCTCTTGTCAATTTAAGCTATCGCTCAAATCTATGCTACCCTTGAGTAACAAATCAAACACTTATAAAACTTCAAATGGCCCTAACTTCTATACGGTACGTCCTACACCTATCAAAGTTTGCAACCTACAAATGCTTGTACCATTTACTGGAGCGTCATAAAAACTTGAAATTTTGTAACAATAAAGTATTCGAGGCTCTTGTCAGTTTAAGTTATCGCTCAAAGCTATGCTACCCTTGAGTCCCAAATCAAACACTGATAAAACTTCAAATGGCCTTAACTTCTATACGGTACAACCTACACCTATCAAAGTTTGCAACATAGAAATGCTTGAAACTTTTTACTGGAGCCTCATAAAACCTTGAAATTTTGTAACAATAAAGTACTCGAGCCTCTTGTCAATTTAAGTTATCGCTCAAAGCTATGTTACCCTTGACTCCCAAATCAAACACTGATAAAACTTCAAATGGCCCTAACTTCTGTACGGTACGTCCTACAGCTATCAAAGTTTGCAACATACAAATGCTTGTAACTTTTTACTGGAGCGTCATAAAACCTTGAAATTTTGTAACAATAAAGTACTCGAGCATCTTGTCAATTTAACCTATCGCTCAAAGCTATGCTACCCTTGAGTCCCAAACCAAACACTGATACAACTTCAATGGCCCTAACTTCTATACGGTAGTCCTATACCTATCAAAGTTTGCAACATACAAATGCTTGTAACTTTTTACTGGAGCGTCATAAAACCTTGAAATTTTGTAACAATAAAGTACTCGAGCCTCTTGTCAATTTAAGCTATCGCTCAAAGCTAAGCTACCCTTGAGTCCCAAATCAAACACTGATAAAACTTCAAATGGCCCTAACTTCTATACGGTGCGTCCTACACCTATCAAAGTTTGCAACATACAAATGCTTGTAACTTTTTACTGGAGCGTCATAAAACCTAGAAATGTTGTAACAATAAAGTACTCGAGCCTCTTGTCAATTTAAGCTATCGCTCTAAGCTATGCTACCCTTGAGTCCCAAATCAATCACACAGATAAAACTTCAAATGGCCCTAACTTCTATACGGTACGTCCTACACCTATCACAGTTTGCAACATACAAATGCTTGTAACTTTTTACTGGAGCGTCATAATACCTTGAAATTTTGTAAAAATAAAGTACTCGAGACTCTTGTCAATTTAAGCTATCGCTCAAAGCTATGCTACCCTTGAGTCCCAAATCAAACACTGATAAAACTTCAAATGGCCTTAACTTCTATACGGTACATCCTACACCTAACAAAGTTTGCAACATAGATATGCTTGAAACTTTTTACTGGAGCGTCATAAAACCTTGAAATTTTGTAACAATAAAGTACTCGAGCCTCTTTTCAATTTAAGCTATCGCTCAAAGCTATGCTACCCTTGAGTCCCAAATCAAACACTGATAAAACTTCAAATGGCCCTAACTTCCATACGGTACGTCCTACACCTATCAAAGTTTGCAACATACAAATGCTTGTAACTTTTTACTGGAGCGTCATAAAAGCTTGAAACTTTTAACAATAAAGTACTCGAGCCTCTTGTCAATTTAAGCTATCGCTCAAATCTATGCTACCCTTGAGTAACAAATCAAACACTTATAAAACTTCAAATGGCCCTAACTTCTATACGGTACGTCCTACACCTATCAAAGTTTGCAACCTACAAATGCTTGTACCATTTACTGGAGCGTCATAAAAACTTGAAATTTTGTAACAATAAAGTATTCGAGGCTCTTGTCAGTTTAAGTTATCGCTCAAAGCTATGCTACCCTTGAGTCCCAAATCAAACACTGATAAAACTTCAAATGGCCTTAACTTCTATACGGCACAACCTACACCTATCAAAGTTTGCAACATAGAAATGCTTGAAACTTTTTACTGGAGCCTCATAAAACCTTGAAATTTTGTAACAATAAAGTACTCGAGCCTCTTGTCAATTTAAGTTATCGCTCAAAGCTATGTTACCCTTGACTCACAAATCAAACACTGATAAAACTTCAAATGGCCCTAACTTCTATACGGTACGTCCTACAGCTATCAAAGTTTGCAACATACAAATGCTTGTAACTTTTTACTGGAGCGTCATAAAACCTTGAAATTTTGTAACAATAAAGTACTCGAGCATCTTGTCAATTTAACCTATCGCTCAAAGCTATGCTACCCTTGAGTCCCAAACCAAACACTGATAGAACTTCAAATGGCCCTAACTTCTATACGGTAGTCCTATACCTATCAAAGTTTGCAACATACAAATGCTTGTAACTTTTTACTGGAGCGTCATAAAACCTTGAAATTTTGTAACAATAAAGTACTCGAGCCTCTTGTCAATTTAAGCTATCGCTCAAAGCTAAGCTACCCTTGAGTCCCAAATCAAACACTGATAAAACTTCAAATGGCCCTAACTTCTATACGGTACGTCCTACAGCTATCAAAGTTTGCAACATACAAATGCTTGTAACTTTTTACTGGAGCGTCATAAAACCTTGAAATTTTGTAACAATAAAGTACTCGAGCCTCTTGTCAATTTAAGCTATCGCTCAAAGCTATGCTACCCTTGAGTCCCAAATCAAACACTGATAAAACTTCAAATGGCCCTAACTTCTATACGGTACGTCCTATACCTATCAAAGTTTGCAACATACAAATGCTTGTAACTTTTTACTGGAGCGTCATAAAACCTTGAAATGTTGTAACAATAAAGAGCTCGAGCCTATTGTCAATTTAAGCTATCGCTCAAAGCTATGCTACCCTTGAGTCCCAAATCAAACACTGATAAAACTTCAAATGGCCCTAACTTCTATACGGTACGTCCTACACCTATCAAAGTTTGCAACATACAAATGCTTGTAACTTTTTACTGGAGCGTCATAAAAACTTGAAACTTTTAACAATAAAGTACTCGAGCCTCTTGTCAATTTAAGCTATCGCTCAAATCTATGCTACCCTTGAGTAACAAATCAAACACTGATAAAACTTCAAATGGCCCTAACTTCTATACGGTACGTCCTACACCTATCAAAGTTTGCAACATACAAATGATTGTAACTTTTTACTGGAGCGTCATAAAACCTTTAAATTTTGTAACAATAAAGTACTAGAAGCTCTTGTCAGTTTAAGTTAACGCTCAAAGCTATGCTACCCTTGAGTCCCAAATCAAACACTGATAAAACTTCAAATGGCTCTAACTTCTATACGGTACGTCCTACAGCTATCAAAGTTTGCAACATACAAATGCTTGTAATTTTTACTGGAGCGTCATAAAACCTTGAAATTTTGTAACAATAAAGTACTCGAGCCTCTTGTCAATTTAAGCTATTGCTCAAAGCTATGCTACCCTTAAGTCCCAAATGAACTACTGATACAACTTCAAATGGCCCTAATTTCTATACACCTATCAAAGTTTGCAACATACAAATGCTTGTAACTTTTCACTGCAGCGTCATAAAACCTTGAAATTTTGTAACAATAAAGTACTCGAGGCTCTTGTCAGTTTAAGTTATCGCTGAAAGCTATGCTACCCTTGAGTCCCAAATCAAACACTGATAAAACTTCAAATGGCCTTAACTTCTATACGGTACAACCTACACCTATCAAAGTTTGCAACATAGAAATGCTTGAAACTTTTTACTGGAGCCTCATAAAACCTTGAAATTTTGTAACAATAAAGTACTCGAGCCTCTTGTCAATTTAAGTTATCGCTCAAAGCTATGTTACCCTTGACTCCCAAATCAAACACTGATAAAACTTCAAATGGCTCTAACTTCTATACGGTACGTCCTACAGCTATCAAAGTTTGTAACATACAAATGCTTGTAACTTTTTACTGGAGCGTCATAAAACCTTGAAATTTTGTAACAATAAAGTACTCGAGCATCTTGTCAATTTAACCTATCGCTCAAAGCTATGCTACCCTTGAGTCCCAAACCAAACACTGATAGAACTTCAAATGGCCCTAACTTCTATACGGTAGTCCTATACCTATCAAAGTTTGCAACATACAAATGCTTGTAACTTTTTACTGGAGCGTCATAAAACCTTGAAATTTTGTAACAATAAAGTACTCGAGCCTCTTGTCAATTTAAGCTATCGCTCAAAGCTAAGCTACCCTTGAGTCCCAAATCAAACACTGATAAAACTTCAAATGGCCCTAACTTCTATACGGTGCGCCCTACACCTATCAAAGTTTGCAACATACAAATGCTTGTAACTTTTACTGGAGCGTCATAAAACCTAGAAATATTGTAACAATAAAGTACTCGAGCCTCTTGTCAATTTAAGCTATCGCTCTAAGCTATGCTACCCTTGAGTCCCAAATCAATCACACACATAAAACTTCAAATGGCCCTAACTTCTATACGGTACGTCCTACACCTATCAAAGTTTGCAACATACAAATGCTTGTAACTTTTTGCTGGAGCGTTATAAAACCTTGAAATTTTGTAACAATAAAGTACTCGAGCCTCTTGTCACTTTAAGCTATCGCTCAAAGCTATGCTACCCTTGAGTCCAAAATCAAACACTGATAAAACTTCAAATGGCCCTAACTTCTATACGGTACGTCCTATACCTATCAAAGTTTGCAACATATAAATGCTTGTAACTTTTTACTGGAGCGTCATAAAACCTTGAAATGTTGTAACAATAAAGTACTCGAGCCTCTTGTCAATTTAAGCTATCGCTCAAAGCTATGCTACCCTTGAGTCCCAAATCAAACACTGATAAAACTTCAAATGGCCCTAACTTTTATACGGTACGTCTTACACCTATCAAAGTTTGCAACATACAAATGCTTGTAACTTTTTACCAGAGCGTCATAAAACCATGAAATTTTGTAACAATAAAGTACTCGAGCCTCTTGTCCATTTAAGTTATCGCTCAAAGCTATGCTACCCTTGAGTCCCAAATCAAACACTGATAAAAATTCAAATGGCGCTAACTTCCATATGGTACGTGCTACACCTATCAAAGTTTGCAACATAGAAATGCTTGAAACTTTTTACTGGAGCCTCATAAAACCTTGAAATTTTGTAACAATAAAGTACTCGAGCCTCTTGTCAATTTAAGTTATCGCTCAAAGCTATGTTACCCTTGACTCCCAAATCAAACACTGATAAAACTTCAAATGGCCCTAACTTCTATACGGTACGTCCTACAGCTATCAAAGTTTGCAACATACAAATGCTTGTAACTTTTTACTGGAGCGTCATAAAACCTTGAAATTTTGTAACAATAAAGTACTCGAGCATCTTGTCAATTTAACCTATCGCTCAAAGCTATGCTACCCTTGAGTCCCAAACCAAACACTGATAGAACTTCAAATGGCCCTAACTTCTATACGGTAGTCCTATACCTATCAAAGTTTGCAACATACAAATGCTTGTAACTTTTTACTGGAGCGTCATAATACCTTGAAATTTTGTAAAAATAAAGTATTCGAGACTCTTGTCAATTTAAGCTATCGCTCAAAGCTATGCTACCCTTGAGTCCCAAATCAATCACACAGATAAAACTTCAAATGGCCCTAACTTCTATACGGTACGTCCTACACCTATCAAAGTTTGCAACATACAAATGCTTGTAACTTTTTACTGGAGCGTCATAATACCTTGAAATTTTGTAAAAATAAAGTACTCGAGACTCTTGTCAATTTAAGCTATCGCTCAAAGCTATGCTACCCTTGAGTCCCAAATCAAACACTGATAAAACTTCAAATGGCCTTAACTTCTATACGGTACATCCTACACCTATCAAAGTTTGCAACATAGATATGCTTGAAATTTTTTACTGGAGCGTCATAAAACCTTGAAATTTTGTAACAATAAAGTACTCGAGCCTCTTTTCAATTTAAGGTATCGCTCAAAGCTATGCTACCCTTGAGTCCCAAATCAAACACTGATAAAACTTCAAATGGCCCTAACTTCTATACGGTACGTCCTACAGCTATCAAAGTTTGCAACATACAAATGCTTGTAACTTTTTATTGGAGCGTCATAAAACCTTGAAATTTTGTAACAATAACGTACTCGATCCTCTTGTCAATTTAAGTTATCGCTCAAAGCTATGCTACCCTTGCGTCCCAAATCAAACACTGATAAAACTTCAAATGGCCCTAACTTCTATACGGTACGTCCTACAGCTATCAAAGTTTGCAACATACAAATGCTTGTAACTTTTTACTGGAGCGTCATAAAACCTAGAAATGTTGTAACAATAAAGTACTCGAGCCTCTTGTCAATTTAAGCTATCGCTCAAATCTATGCTACCCTTGAGTAACAAATCAAACACTTATAAAACTTCAAATGGCCCTAACTTCTATACGGTACGTCCTACACCTATCAAAGTTTGCAACCTACAAATGCTTGTACCATTTACTGGAGCGTCATAAAAACTTGAAATTTTGTAACAATAAAGTATTCGAGGCTCTTGTCAGTTTAAGTTATCGCTCAAAGCTATGCTACCCTTGAGTCCCAAATCAAACACTGATAAAACTTCAAATGGCCTTAACTTCTATACGGTACAACCTACACCTATCAAAGTTTGCAACATAGAAATGCTTGAAACTTTTTACTGGAGCCTCATAAAACCTTGAAATTTTGTAACAATAAAGTACTCGAGCCTCTTGTCAATTTAAGTTATCGCTCAAAGCTATGCTACCCTTGACTCCCAAATCAACCACTGATAAAACTTCAAATGGCCCTAACTTCTATACGGTACGTCCTACAGCTATCAAAGTTTGCAACATACAAATGCTTGTAACTTTTTACTGGAGCGTCATAAAACCTTGAAATTTTGTAACAATAAAGTACTCGAGCATCTTGTCAATTTAACCTATCGCTCAAAGCTATGCTACCCTTGAGTCTCAAACCAAACACTGATAGAACTTCAAATGGCCCTAACTTCTATACGGTAGTCCTATACCTATCAAAGTTTGCAACATACAAATGCTTGTAACTTTTTACTGGAGCGTCATAAAACCTTGAAATTTTGTAACAATAAAGTACTCGAGCCTCTTGTCAATTTAAGCTATCGCTCAAAGCTAAGCTACCCTTGAGTCCCAAATCAAACACTGATAAAACTTCAAATGGCCCTAACTTCTATACGGTGCGTCCTACACCTATCAAAGTTTGCAACATACAAATGCTTGTAACTTTTACTGGAGCGTCATGAAACCTAGAAATATTGTAACAATAAAGTACTCGAGCCTCTTGTCAATTTAAGCTATCGCTCTAAGCTATGCTACCCTTGAGTCCCAAATCAATCACAGAGATAAAACTTCAAATGGCCCTAACTTCTATACGGTACGTCCTACACCTATCAAAGTTTGCAACATACAAATGCTTGTAACTTTTTACTGGAGCGTTATAAAACCTTGAAATTTTGTAACAATAAAGTACTCGAGCCTCTTGTCACTTTAAGCTATCGCTCAAAGCTATGCTACCCTTGAGTCCAAAATCAAACACTGATAAAATTTCAAATGGCCCTAACTTCTATACGGTACGTCCTATACCTATCAAAGTTTGCAACATATAAATGCTTGTAACTTTTTACTGGAGCGTCATAAAACCTTGAAATGTTGTAACAATAAAGTACTCGAGCCTCTTGTCAATTTAAGCTATCGCTCAAAGCTATGCTACCCTTGAGACCCAAATCAAACACTGATAAAACTTCAAATGGCCCTAACTTCTATACGGTACGTCTTACACCTATCAAAGTTTGCAACATACAAATGCTTGTAACTTTTTACCGGAGCGTCATAAAACCATGAAATTTTGTAACAATAAAGTACTCGAGCCTCTCGTCCATTTAAGTTATCGCTCAAAGCTATGCTACCCTTGAGTCACAAATCAAACACTGATAAAAATTCAAATGGCGCTAACTTCCATATGGTACGTGCTACACCTATCAAAGTTTGCAACATACAAATGCTTGTAACTTTTTACTGGAGCGTCATAATACCTGGAAATTTTGTAACAATAAAGTACTCGAGGCTCTTGTCAGTTTAAGTTATCGCTCAAAGCTATGCTACCCTTGAGTCCCAAATCAAACACTGATAAAACTTCAAATGGCCCTAACTTCCATACGGTACGTCCTACACCTATCAAAGTTTGCAACATACAAATGCTTGTAACTTTTTACTGGAGCGTCATAAAAGCTTGAAACTTTTACCAATAAAGTACTCGAGCCTCTTGTCAATTTAAGCTATCGCTCAAATCTATGCTACCCTTGAGTAACAAATCAAACACTTATAAAACTTCAAATGGCCCTAACTTCTATACGGTACGTCCTACACCTATCAGAGTTTGCCACCTACAAATGCTTGTACCATTTACTGGAGCGTCATAAAAACTTGAAATTTTGTAACAATAAAGTATTCGAGGCTCTTGTCAGTTTAAGTTATCGCTCAAAGCTATGCTACCCTTGAGTCCCAAATCAAACACTGATAAAAATTCAAATGGCCTTAACTTCTATACGGTACAACCTACACCTATCAAAGTTTGCAACATAGAAATGCTTGAAACTTTTTACTGGAGCCTCATAAAACCTTGAAATTTTGTAACAATAAAGTACTCGAGCCTCTTGTCAATTTAAGTTATCGCTCAAAGCTATGTTACCCTTGACTCCCAAATCAAATACTGATAAAACTTCAAATGGCCCTAACTTCTATACGGTACGTCCTACAGCTATCAAAGTTTGCAACATACAAATGCTTGTAACTTTTTACTGGAGCGTCATAAAACCTTGAAATTTTGTAACAATAAAGAACTCGAGCATCTTGTCAATTTAACCTATCGCTCAAAGCTATGCTACCCTTGAGTCCGAAACCAAACACTGATAGAACTTCAAATGGCCCTAACTTCTATACGGTAGTCCAATACCTATCAAAGTTTGCAACATACAAATGCTTGTAACTTTTTACTGGAGCGTCATAAAACCTTGAAATTTTGTAACAATAAAGTACTCGAGCCTCTTGTCAATTTAAGCTATCGCTCAAAGCTAAGCTACCCTTGAGTCCCAAATCAAAGACTGATAAAACTTCAAATGGCCCTAACTTCTATACGGTGCGTCCTACACCTATCAAAGTTTGCAACATACAAATGCTTGTAACTTTTTACTGGAGCGTCATAAAACCTAGAAATGTTGTAACAATAAAGTACTCGAGCCTCTTGTCAATTTAAGCTATCGCTCTAAGCTATGCTACCCTTGAGTCCCAAATCAATCACACAGATAAAACTTCAAATGGCCCTAACTTCTATACGGTACGTCCTACACCTATCAAAGTTTGCAACATACAAATGATTGTAACTTTTTACTGGAGCGTCATAATACCTTGAAATTTTGTAAAAATAAAGTACTCGAGACTCTTGTCAATTTAAGCTATCGCTCAAAGCTATGCTACCCTTGAGTCCCAAATCAAACACTGATAAAACTTCAAATGGCCCTAACTTCTATGCGGTACGTCCTACAGCTATCAAAGTTTGAAACATACAAATGCTTGTAACTTTTTACTGGAGCGTCATAAAACCTTGAAATTTTGTAACAATAAAGTACTCGAGCCTCTTGTCAATTTAAGCTATCGCTCAAAGCTATGCTTCCCTTGAGTCCCAAATCAAACACTGATAAAACTTCAAATGGCCCTAACTTCTATACGGTACGTCCTATACCTATCAAAGTTTGCAACATACAAATGCTTGTAACTTTTTACTGGAGCGTCATAAAACCTTGAAATGTTGTAACAATAAAGAGCTCGAGCCTATTGTCAATTTAAGCTATCGCTCAAAGCTATGCTACCCTTGAGTCCCAAATCAAACACTGATAAAACTTCAAATGGCCCTAACTTCTATACGGTACGTCCTACACCTATCAAAGTTTGCAACATACAAATGCTTGTAACTTTTTACTGGAGCGTCATAAAAACTTGAAACTTTTAACAATAAAGTACTCGCGCCTCTTGTCAATTTAAGCTATCGCTCAAATCTATGCTACCCTTGAGTAACAAATCAAACACTGATAAATCTTCAAATGGCCCCAAATTCTATACGGTACGTCCTACACCTATCAAAGTTTGCAACATACAAATGATTGTAACTTTTTACTGGAGCGTCATAAAACCTTGAAATTTTGTAACAATAAAGTACTCGAGGCTCTTGTCAGTTTAAGTTAACGCTCAAAGCTATGCTACCCTTGAGTCCCTAATCAAACACTGATAAAACTTCAAATGGCGCTAACTTCCATATGGTACGTGCTACACCTATCAAAGTTTGCAACATACAAATGCTTGTAACTTTTTACTGGAGCGTCATAATACCTGGAAATTTTGTAACAATAAAGTACTCGAGCCTCTTGTCAATTTAAGCTATCGCTCAAAGCTAAGCTACCCTTGAGTCCCAAATCAAACACTGATAAAACTTCAAATGGCCCTAACTTCTATACGGTGCGTCCTACACCTATCAAAGTTTGCAACATACAAATGCTTGTAACTTTTACTGGAGCGTCATAAAACCTAGAAATGTTGTAACAATAAAGTACTCGAGCCTCTTGTCAATTTAAGCTATCGCTCTAAGCTATGCTACCCTTGAGTCCCAAATCAATCACACAGATAAAACTTCAAATGGCCCTAACTTCTATACGGTACGTCCTACACCTATCAAAGTTTGCAACATACAAATGCTTGTAACTTTTTACTGGAGCGTTATAAAACCTTGAAATTTTGTAACAATAAAGTACTCGAGCCTCTTGTCACTTTAAGCTATCGCTCAAAGCTATGCTACCCTTGAGTCCAAAATCAAACACTGATAAAACTTCAAATGGCCCTAACTTCTATACGGTACGTCCTATACCTATTAAAGTTTGCAACATATAAATGCTTGTAACTTTTTACTGGAGCGTCATAAAACCTTGAAATGTTGTAACAATAAAGTACTCGAGCCTCTTGTCAATTTAAGCTATCGCTCAAAGCTATGCTACCCTTGAGTCCCAAATCAAACACTGATAAAACTTCAAATGGCCCTAACTTCTATACGGTACGTCTTACACCTATCAAATTTTGCAACATACAAATGCTTGTAACTTTTTACCGGAGCGTCATAAAACCATGAAATTTTGTAACAATAAAGTACTCGAGCCTCTTGTCCATTTAAGTTATCGCTCAACGCTATGCTACCCTTGAGTCCCAAATCAAACACTGATAAAAATTCAAATGGCGCTAACTTCCATATGGTACGTGCTACACCTATCAAAGTTTGCAACATACAAATGCTTGTAACTTTTTACTGGAGCGTCATAATACCTGGAAATTTTGTAACAATAAAGTACTCGAGGCTCTTGTCAGTTTAAGTTATCGCTCAAAGCTATGCTACCCTTGAGTCCCAAATCAAACACTGATAAAACTTCAAATGGCCCTAACTTCCATACGGTACGTCCTACACCTATCAAAATTTGCAACATACAAATGCTTGTAACTTTTTACTGGAGCGTCATAAAAGCTTGAAACTTTTAACAATAAAGTACTCGAGCCTCTTGTCAATTTAAGCTATCGCTCAAATCTATGCTACCCTTGAGTAACAAATCAAACACTTATAAAACTTCAAATGGCCCTAACTTCTATACGGTACGTCCTACACCTATCAGAGTTTGCAACCTACAAATGCTTGTACCATTTACTGGAGCGTCATAAAAACTTGAAATTTTGTAACAATAAAGTATTCGAGGCTCTTGTCAGTTTAAGTTATCGCTCAAAGCTATGCTACCCTTGAGTCCCAAATCAAACACTGATAAAACTTCAAATGGCCTTAACTTCTATACGGTACAACCTACACCTATCAAAGTTTGCAACATAGAAATGCTTGAAACTTTTTACTGGAGCCTCATAAAACCTTGAAATTTTGTAACAATAAAGTACTCGAGCCTCTTGTCAATTTAAGTTATCGCTCAAAGCTATGTTACCCTTGACTCCCAAATCAAACACTGATAAAACTTCAAATTGCCCTAACTTCTATACGGTACGTCCTACAGCTATCAAAGTTTGCAACATACAAATGCTTGTAACTTTTTACTGGAGCGTCATAAAACCTTGAAATTTTGTAACAATAAAGTACTCGAGCATCTTGTCAATTTAACCTATCGCTCAAAGCTATGCTACCCTTGAGTCCGAAACCAAACACTGATAGAACTTCAAATGGCCCTAACTTCTATACGGTAGTCCTATACCTATCAAAGTTTGCAACATACAAATGCTTGTAACTTTTTACTGGAGCGTCATAAAACCTTGAAATTTTGTAACAATAAAGTACTCGAGCCTCTTGTCAATTTAAGCTATCGCTCAAAGCTAAGCTACCCTTGAGTCCCAAATCAAAGACTGATAAAACTTCAAATGGGCCTAACTTCTATACGGTGCGTCCTACACCTATCAAAGTTTGCAACATACAAATGCTTGTAACTTTTTACTGGAGCGTCATAAAACCTAGAAATGTTGTAACAATAAAGTACTCGAGCCTCTTGTCAATTTAAGCTATCGCTCTAAGCTATGCTACCCTTGAGTCCCAAATCAATCACACAGATAAAACTTCAAATGGCCCTAACTTCTATACGGTACGTCCTACACCTATCAAAGTTTGCAACATACAAATGCTTGTAACTTTTTACTGGAGCGTCATAATACATTGAAATTTTGTAAAAATAAAGTACTCGAGACTCTTGTCAATTTAAGCTATCGCTCAAAGCTATGCTACCCTTGAGTCCCAAATCAAACACTGATAAAACTTCAAATGGGCTTAACTTCTATACGGTACATCCTACACCTATCAAAGTTTGCAACATAGATATGCTTGAAACTTTTTACTGGACCGTCATAAAACCTTGAAATTTTGTAACAATAAAGTACTCGAGCCTCTTTTCAATTTAAGCTATCGCTCAAAGCTATGCTACCCTTGAGTCCCAAATCAAACACTGATAAAACTTCAAATGGCCCTAACTTCTATACGGTACGTCCTACAGCTATCAAAGTTTGCAACATACAAATGCTTGTAACTTTTTACTGGAGCGTCATAAAACCTTGAAATTTTGTAACAATAAAGTACTCGAGCCTCTTGTCAATTTAAGCTATCGCTCAAAGCTATGCTACCCTTGAGTCCCAAATCAAACACTGATAAAACTTCAAATGGCCCTAACTTCTATACGGTACGTCCTATACCTATCAAAGTTTGCAACATACAAATGCTTGTAACTTTTTACTGGAGCGTCATAAAACCTTGAAATGTTGTAACAATAAAGAGCTCGAGCCTATTGTCAATTTAAGCTATCGCTCAAAGCTATGCAACCCTTGGGTCCCAAATCAAACACTGATAAAACTTCAAATGGCCCTAACTTCTATACGGTACGTCCTACACCTGTCAAAGTTTGCAACATACAAATGCTTGTAACTTTTTACTGGAGCGTCATAAAAACTTGAAACTTTTAACAATAAAGTACTCGCGCCCCTTGTCAATTTAAGCTATCGCTCAAATCTATGCTACCCTTGAGTAACAAATCAAACACTGATAAAACTTCAAATGGCCCTAACTTCTATACGGTACGTCCTACACCTATCAAAGTTTGCAACATACAAATGATTGTAACTTTTTACTGGGGCGTCATAAAACCTTGAAATTTTGTAACAATAAAGTACTGGAGGCTCTTGTCAGTTTAAGTTAACGCTCAAAGCTATGCTACCCTTGAGTCCCAAATCAAACACTGATAAAACTTCAAATGGCGCTAACTTCCATATGGTACGTGCTACACCTATCAAAGTTTGCAACATACAAATGCTTGTAACTTTTTACTGGAGCGTCATAATACCTGGAAATTTTGTAACAATAAAGTAGTCGAGACTCTTGTCAATTTAAGCTATCGCTCAAAGCTATGCTACCCTTGAGTCCCAAATCAAACACTGATAAAACTTCAAATGGCCTTAACTTCTATACGGTACATCCTACACCTATCAAAGTTTGCAACATACAAATGCCTGAAACTTTTTACTGGAGCGTCATAAAACCTTGAAATTTTGTAACAATAAAGTACTCGAGCCTCTTGTCAATTTAAGTTATCGCTCAAAGCTATGCTACCCTTGACTCCCAAATCAAACACTGATAAAACTTCAAACGGCTCTAACTTCTATACGGTACGTCCTACAGCTATCAAAGTTTGCAACATACAAATGCTTGTAATTTTTACTGGAGCGTCATAAAACCTTGAAATTTTGTAACAATAAAGTACTCGAGCCTCTTGTCAATTTAAGCTATTGCTCAAAGCTATGCTACCCTTAAGTCCCAAATCAAATACTGATACAACTTCAAATGGCCCTAATTTCTATACACTTATCAAAGTTTGCAACATACAAATGCTTGTAACTTTTCACTGCAGCGTCATAAAACCTTGAAATTTTGTAACAATAAAGTACTCGAGGCTCTTGTCAGTTTAAGTTATCGCTCAAAGCTATGCTACCCTTGAGTCCCAAATCAAACACTGATAAAACTTCAAATGGCCCTAACTTCCATACGGTACGTCCTACACCTATCAAAGTTTGCAACATACAAATGCTTGTAACTTTTTACTGGAGCGTCATAAAAGCTTGAAACTTTTAATAATAAAGTACTCGAACCTCTTGTCAATTTAAGCTATCGCTCAAATCTATGCTACCCTTGAGTAACAAATCAAACGCTTATAAAACTTCAAATGGCCCTAACTTCTATACGGTACTTCCTACACCTATCAAAGTTTGCCACCTACAAATGCTTGTACCATTTACTGGAGCGTCATAAAAACTTGAAATTTTGTAACAATAAAGTATTCGAGGCTCTTGTCAGTTTAAGTTATCGCTCAAAGCTATGCTACCCTTGAGTCCCAAATCAAACACTGATAAAACTTCAAATGGCCTTAACTTCTATACGGTACAACCTACACCTATCAAAGTTTGCAACATAGAAATGCTTGAAACTTTTTACTGGAGCCTCATAAAACCTTGAAATTTTGTAACAATAAAGTACTCGAGCCTCTTGTCAATTTAAGTTATCGCTCAAAGCTATGTTACCCTTGACTCCCAAATCAAACACTGATAAAACTTCAAATGGCCCTAACTTATATACGGTACGTCCTACAGCTATCAAAGTTTGCAACATACAAATGCTTGTAACTTTTTACTGGAGCGTCATAAAACCTTGAAATTTTGTAACAATAAAGTACTCGAGCATCTTGTCAATTTAACCTATCGCTCAAAGCTATGCTACCCTTGAGTCCCAAACCAAACACTGATAGAACTTCAAATGGCCCTAACTTCTATACGGTAGTCCTATACCTATCAAAGTTTGCAACATACAAATGCTTGTAACTTTTTACTGGAGCGTCATAAAACCTTGAAATTTTGTAACAATAAAGTACTCGAGCCTATTGTCAATTTAAGCTATCGCTCAAAGCTAAGCTACCCTTGAGTCCCAAATCAAACACTGATAAAACTTCAAATGGCCCTAACTTCTATACGGTGCGTCCTACACCTATCAAAGTTTGCAACATACAAATGCTTGTAACTTTTTACTGGAGCGTCATAAAACCTAGAAATGTTGTAACAATAAAGTACTCGAGCCTCTTGTCAATTTAAGCTATCGCTCTAAGCTATGCTACCCTTGAGTCCCAAATCAATCACACAGATAAAACTTCAAATGGCCCTAACTTCTATACGGTACGTCCTACACCTATCAAAGTTTGCAACATACAAATGCTTGCAACTTTTTACTGGAGCGTCATAATACCTTGAAATTTTGTAAAAATAAAGTACTCGAGACTCTTGTCAATGTAAGCTATCGCTCAAAGCTATGCTACCCTTGAGTCCCAAATCAAACACTGATAAAACTTCAAATGGCCTTAACTTCTATACGGTACATCCTACACCTATCAAAGTTTGCAACATAGATATGCTTGAAACTTTTTACTGGAGCGTCATAAAACCTTGAAATTTTGTAACAATAAAGTACTCGAGCCTCTTTTCAATTTAAGGTATCGCTCAAAGCTATGCTACCCTTGAGTCCCAAATCAAACACTGATAAAACTTCAAATGGCCCTAACTTCTATACGGTACGTCCTACAGCTATCAAAGTTTGCAACATACAAATGCTTGTAACTTTTTATTGGAGCGTCATAAAACCTTGAAATTTTGTAACAATAACGTACTCGAGCCTCTTGTCAATTTAAGTTATCACTCAAAGCTATGCTACCCTTGCGTCCCAAATCAAACACTGATAAAACTTCAAATGGCCCTAACTTCTATACGGTACGTCCTACAGCTATCAAAGTTTGCAACATACAAATGCTTGTAACTTTTTACTGGAGCGTTATAAAACCTAGAAATGTTGTAACAATAAAGTACTCGATCCTCTTGTCAATTTAAGCTATCGCTCTAAGCTATGCTACCCTTGAGTCCCAAATCAATCACACAGATAAAACTTCAAATGGCCCTAACTTCTATACGGTACGTCCTACACCTATCAAAGTTTGCAACATACAAATGCTTGTAACTTTTTACTGGAGCGTCATAATACCTTGAAATTTTGTAAAAATAAAGTACTCGAGACTCTTGTCAATTTAAGCTATCGCTCAAAGCTATGCTACCCTTGAGTCCCAAATCAAACACTGATAAAACTTCAAATGGCCTTAACTTCTATACGGTACATCCTACACCTATCAAAGTTTGCAACATAGATATGCTTGAAACTTTTTACTGGAGCGTCATAAAACCTTGAAATTTTGTAAAAATAAAGTACTCGAGACTCTTGTCAATTTAAGCTATCGCTCAAAGCTATGCTACCCTTGAGTCCCAAATCAAACACTGATAAAACTTCAAATGGCCTTAACTTCTATACGGTACATCCTACACCTATCAAAGTTTGCAACATAGATATGCTTGAAACTTTTTACTGAAGCGTCATAAAACCTTGAAATTTTGTAACAATAAAGTACTCGAGCCTCTTTTCAATTTAAGTTATCGCTCAAAGCTATGCTACCCTTGAGTCCCAAATCAAACTCTGATAAAACTTCAAATGGCCCTAACTTCTATACGGTACGTCCTACAGCTATCAAAGTTTGCAACATACAAATGCTTGTAACTTTTTATTGGAGCGTCATAAAACCTTGAAATTTTGTAACAATAACGTACTCGAGCCTCTTGTCAATTTAAGTTATCGCTCGAAGCTATGCTACCCTTGCGTCCCAAATCAAACACTGATAAAACTTCAAATGGCCCTAACTTCTATACGGTACGTCCTACAGCTATCAAAGTTTGCAACATACAAATGCTTGTAACTTTTTACTGGAGCGTCATAAAACCTAGAAATGTTGTAACAATAAAGTACTCGAGCCTCTTGTCAATTTAAGCTATCGCTCAAATCTATGCTACCGTTGAGTAACAAATCAAACACTTATAAAACTTCAAATGGCCCTAACTTCTATTCTATACGGTACGTCCTACACCTATCAAAGTTTGCAACCTACAAATGCTTGTACCATTTACTGGAGCGTCATAAAAACTTGAAATTTTGTAACAATAAAGTATTCGAGGCTCTTGTCAGTTTAAGTTATCGCTCAAAGCTATGCTACCCTTGAGTCCCAAATCAAACACTGATAAAACTTCAAATGGCCTTAACTTCTATACGGTACAACCTACACCTATCAAAGTTTGCAACATAGAAATGCTTGAAACTTTTTACTGGAGCCTCATAAAACCTTGAAATTTTGTAACAATAAAGTACTCGAGCCTCTTGGCAATTTAAGTTATCGCTCAAAGCTATGTTACCCTTGACTCCCAAATCAAACACTGATAAAACTTCAAATGGCCCTAACTTCTATACGGCACGTCCTACAGCTATCAAAGTTTGCAACATACAAATGCTTGTAACTTTTTACTGGAGCGTCATAAAACCTTGAAATTTTGTAACAATAAAGTACTCGAGCATCTTGTCAATTTAACCTATCGCTCAAAGCTATGCTACCCTTGAGTCCCAAACCAAACACTGATAGAACTTCAAATGGCCCTAACTTCTATACGGTAGTCCTATACCTATCAAAGTTTGCAACATACAAATGCTTGTAACTTTTTACTGGAGCGTCATAAAACCTTGAAATTTTGTAACAATAAAGTACTCGAGCCTCTTGTCAATTTAAGCTATCGCTCAAAGCTAAGCTACCCTTGAGTCCCAAATCAAACACTGATAAAACTTCAAATGGCCCTAACTTCTATACGGTGCGTCCTACACCTATCAAAGTTTGCAACATACAAATGCTTGTAACTTTTTACTGGAGCGTCATAAAACCTAGAAATGTTGTAACAATAAAGTACTCGAGCCTCTTGTCAATTTAAGCTATCGCTCTAAGCTATGCTACCCTTGAGTCCCAAATCAATCACACAGATAAAACTTCAAATGGCCCTAACTTCTATACGGTACGTCCTACACCTATCAAAGTTTGCAACATACAAATGCTTGTAACTTTTTACTGGAGCGTCATAATACCTTGAAATTTTGTAAAAATAAAGTACTCGAGACTCTTGTCAATTTAAGCTATCGCTCAAAGCTATGCTACCCTTGAGTCCCAAATCAAACACTGATAAAACTTCAAATGGCCTTAACTTCTATACGGTACATCCTACACCTAGCAAAGTTTGCAACATAGATATGCTTGAAACTTTTTACTGGAGCGTCATAAAACCTTGAAATTTTGTAACAATAAAGTACTCGAGCCTCTTTTCAATTTAAAGTATCGCTCAAAGCTATGCTACCCTTGAGTCCCAAATCAAACACTGATAAAACTTCAAATGGCCCTAACTTCTATACGGTACGTCCTACAGCTATCAAAGTTTGCAACATACAAATGCTTGTAACTTTTTATTGGAGCGTCATAAAACCTTGAAATTTTGTAACAATAACGTACTCGAGCCTCTTGTCAATTTAAGTTATCGCTCAAAGCTATGCTACCCTTGCGTCCCAAATCAAACACTGATAAAACTTCAAATGGCCCTAACTTCTATACGGTACGTCCTACAGCTATCAAAGTTTGCAACATACAAATGCTTGTAACTTTTTACTGGAGCGTCATAAAACCTAGAAATGTTGTAACAATAAAGTACTCGAGCCTCTTGTCAATTTAAGCTATCGCTCTAAGCTATGCTACCCTTGAGTCCCAAATCAATCACACAGATAAAACTTCAAATGGCCCTAACTTCTATACGGTACGTCCTACACCTATCAAAGTTTGCAACATACAAATGCTTGTAACTTTTTACTGGAGCGTCATAATACCTTGAAAGTTTGTAAAAATAAAGTACTCGAGACTCTTGTCAATTTAAGCTATCGCTCAAAGCTATGCTACCCTTGAGTCCCAAATCAAACACTGATAAAACTTCAAATGGCCTTAACTTCTATACGGTACATCCTACACCTATCAAAGTTTGCAACATAGATATGCTTGAAACTTTTTACTGGAGCGTCATAAAACCTTGAAATTTTGTAACAATAAAGTACTCGAGACTCTTGTCAATTTAAGCTATCGCTCAAAGCTATGCTACCCTTGAGTCCCAAATCAAACACTGATAAAACTTCAAATGGCCTTAACTTCTATACGGTACATCCTACACCTATCAAAGTTTGCAACATAGATATGCTTGAAACTTTTTACTTGAGCGTCATAAAACCTTGAAATTTTGTAACAATAAAGTACTCGAGCCTCTTTTCAATTTAAGGTATCGCTCAAAGCTATGCTACCCTTGAGTCCCAAATCAAACACTGATAAAACTTCAAATGGCCCTAACTTCTATACGGTACGTCCTACAGCTATCAAAGTTTGCAACATACAAATGCTTGTAACTTTTTATTGGAGCGTCATAAAACCTTGAAATTTTGTAACAATAACGTACTCGAGCCTCTTGTCAATTTAAGTTATCGCTCAAAGCTATGCTACCCTTGCGTCCCAAATCAAACACTGATAAAACTTCAAATGGCCCTAACTTCTATACGGTACGTCCTACAGCTATCAAAGTTTGCAACATACAAATGCTTGTAACTTTTTACTGGAGCGTCATAAAACCTAGAAATGTTGTAACAATAAAGTACTCGAGCCTCTTGTCAATTTAAGCTATCGCTCAAATCTGTGCTACCCTTGAGTAACAAATCAAACACTTATAAAACTTCAAATGACCCTAACTTCTATACGGTACGTCCTACACCTATCAAAGTTTGCAACCTACAAATGCTTGTACCATTTACTGGAGCGTCATAAAAACTTGAAATTTTGTAACAATAAAGTACTCGAGCATCTTGTCAATTTAACCTATCGCTCAAAGCTATGCTACCCTTGAGTCCCAAACCAAACACTGATAGAACTTCAAATGGCCCTAACTTCTATACGGTGCCTCCTACACCTATCAAAGTTTGCAACATACAAATGCTTGTAACGTTTTACTGGAGCGTCATAAAACCTAGAAATGTTGTAACAATAAAGTACTCGAGCCTCTTGTCAATTTAAGCTATCGCTCTAAGCTATGCTGCCCTTGAGTCCCAAATCAATCACACAGATAAAATTTCAAATGGCCCTAACTTCTATACGGTACGTCCTACACCTATCAAAGTTTGCAACATACAAATGCTTGTAACTTTTTACTGGAGCGTCATAAAAACTTGAAAATTTTAACAATAAAGTACTCGAGCCTCTTGTCAATTTAAGCTATCGCTCAAATCTATGCTACCCTTGAGTAACAAATCAAACACTGATAAAACTTCAAATGGCCCTAACTTCTATACGGTACGTCCTACACCTATCAAAGTTTGCAACATACACATGCTTGTAACTTTTTACTGGAGCGTCATAAAACCTTGAAATTTTGTAACAATAAAGTACTCGAGGCTCTTGTCAGTTTAAGTTAACGCTCAAAGCTATGCTAGCCTTGAGTCCCAAATCAAACACTGATAAAACTTCAAATGGCGCTAACTTCCTTATGGTACGTGCTACACCTATCAAAGTTTGCAACATACAAATGCTTGTAACTTTTTACTGGAGCGTCATAATACCTGGAAATTTTGTAACAATAAAGTACTCGAGACTCTTGTCAATTTAAGCTATCGCTCAAAGCTATGCTACCCTTGAGTCCCAAATCAAACACTGATAAAACTTCAAATGGCCTTAACTTCTATACGGTACATCCTACACCTATCAAAGTTTGCAACATACAAATGCCTGAAACTTTTTACTGGAGCGTCATAAAACCTTGAAATTTTGTAACAATAAAGTACTCGAGCCTCTTGTCAATTTAAGTTATCGCTCAAAGCTGTGCTACCCTTGACTCCCAAATCAAACACTGATAAAACTTCAAATGGCTCTAACTTCTATACGGTACGTCCTACAGCTATCAAAGTTTGCAACATACAAATGCTTGTAATTTTTACTGGAGCGTCATAAAACCTTGAAATTTTGTAACAATAAAGTACTCGAGCCTCTTGTCAATTTAAGCTATTGCTCAAAGCTATGCTACCCTTAAGTCCCAAATCAAATACTGATACAACTTCAAATGGCCCTAATTTCTATACACCTATCAAAGTTTGCAACATACAAATGCTTGTAACTTTTCACTGCAGCGTCATAAAACCTTGAAATTTTGTAACAATAAAGTACTCGAGGCTCTTGTCAGTTTAAGTTATCGCTCAAAGCTATGCTACCCTTGAGTCCCAAATCAAACACTGATAAAACTTCAAATGGCCCTAACTTCCATACGGTACGTCCTACACCTATCAAAGTTTGCCACCTACAAATGCTTGTACCATTTACTGGAGCGTCATAAAAACTTGAAATTTTGTAACAATAAAGTATTCGAGGCTCTTGTCAGTTTAAGTTATCGCTCAAAGCTATGCTACCCTTGAGTCCCAAATCAAACACTGATAAAACTTCAAATGGCCTTAACTTCTATACGGTACAACCTACACCTATCAAAGTTTGCAACATAGAAATGCTTGAAACTTTTTACTGGAGCCTCATAAAACCTTGAAATTTTGTAACAATAAAGTACTCGAGCATCTTGTCAATTTAACCTATCGCTCAAAGCTATGCTACCCTTGAGTCCCAAACCAAACACTGATAGAACTTCAAATGGCCCTAACTTCTATACGGTAGTCCTATACCTATCAAAGTTTGCAACATACAAATGCTTGTAACTTTTTACTGGAGCGTCATAAAACCTTGATATTTTGTAACAATAAAGTACTCGAGCCTCTTGTCAATTTAAGCTATCGCTCAAAGCTAAGCTACCCTTGAGTCCCAAATCAAACACTGATAAAACTTCAAATGGCCCTAACTTCTAAACGGTGCGTCCTACACCTATCAAAGTTTGCAACATACAAATGCTTGTAACTTTTTACTGGAGCGTCATAAAACCTAGAAATGTTGTAACAATAAAGTACTCGAGCCTCTTGTCAATTTAAGCTATCGCTCTAAGCTATGCTACCCTTGAGTCCCAAATCAATCACACAGATAAAACTTCAAATGGCCCTAACTTCTATACGGTACGTCCTACACCTATCAAAGTTTGCAACATACAAATGCTTGTAACTTTTTAATGGAGCGTCATAATACCTTGGAATTTTGTAAAAATAAAGTACTCGAGACTCTTGTCAATTTAAGCTATCGCTCAAAGCTATGCTACCCTTGAGTCCCAAATCAAACACTGATAAAACTTCAAATGGCCTTAACTTCTATACGGTACATCCTACACCTATCAAAGTTTGCAACATACAAATGCCTGAAACTTTTTACTGGAGCGTCATAAAACCTTGAAATTTTGTAACAATAAAGTACTCGAGCCTCTTGTCAATTTAAGTTATCGCTCAAAGCTGTGCTACCCTTGACTCCCAAATCAAACACTGATAAAACTTCAAATGGCTCTAACTTCTATACGGTACGTCCTACAGCTATCAAAGTTTGCAACATACAAATGCTTGTAATTTTTACTGGAGCGTCATAAAACCTTGAAATTTTGTAACAATAAAGTACTCGAGCCTCTTGTCAATTTAAGCTATTGCTCAAAGCTATGCTACCCTTAAGTCCCAAATCAAATACTGATACAACTTCAAATGGCCCTAATTTCTATACACCTATCAAAGTTTGCAACATACAAATGCTTGTAACTTTTCACTGCAGCGTCATAAAACCTTGAAATTTTGTAACAATAAAGTACTCGAGGCTCTTGTCAGTTTAAGTTATCGCTCAAAGCTATGCTACCCTTGAGTCCCAAATCAAACACTGATAAAACTTCAAATGGCCCTAACTTCCATACGGTACGTCCTACACCTATCAAAGTTTGCAACATACAAATGCTTGTAACTTTTTACTGGAGCGTCATAAAAGCTTGAAACTTTTAACAATAAAGTACTCGAGCCTCTTGTCAATTTAAGCTATCGCTCAAATCTATGCTACCCTTGAGTAACAAATCAAACACTTATAAAACTTCAAATGGCCCTAACTTCTATACGGTACGTCCTACACCTATCAAAGTTTGCCACCTACAAATGCTTGTACCATTTACTGGAGCGTCATAAAAACTTGAAATTTTGTAACAATAAAGTATTCGAGGCTCTTGTCAGTTTAAGTTATCGCTCAAAGCTATGCTACCCTTGAGTCCCAAATCAAACACTGATAAAACTTCAAATGGCCTTAACTTCTATACGGTACAACCTACACCTATCAAAGTTTGCAACATAGAAATGCTTGAAACTTTTTACTGGAGCCTCATAAAACCTTGAAATTTTGTAACAATAAAGTACTCGAGCCTCTTGTCAATTTAAGTTATCGCTCAAAGCTATGTTACCCTTGGCTCCCAAATCAAACACTGATAAAACTTCAAATAGCCCTAACTTCTATACGGTACGTCCTACAGCTAATAAAGTTTGCAACATACAAATGCTTGTAACTTTTTACTGGAGCGTCATAAAACGGTGAAATTTTTTAACAATAAAGTACTCGAGCATCTTGTCAATTTAACCTATCGCTCAAAGCTATGCTACCCTTGAGTCCCAAACCAAACACTGATAGAACTTCAAATGGCCCTAACTTCTATACGGTAGTCCTATACCTATCAAAGTTTGCAACATACAAATGCTTGTAACTTTTTACTGGAGTGTCATAAAACCTTGATATTTTGTAACAATAAAGTACTCGAGCCTCTTGTCAATTTAAGCTATCGCTCAAAGCTAAGCTACCCTTGAGTCCCAAATCAAACACTGATAAAACTTCAAATGGCCCTAACTTCTATACGGTGCGTCCTACACCTATCAAAGTTTGCAACATACAAATGCTTGTAACTTTTTACTGGAGCGTCATAAAACCTAGAAATGTTGTAACAATAAAGTACTCGAGCCTCTTGTCAATTTAAGCTATCGCTCTAAGCTATGCTACCCTTGAGTCCCAAATCAATCACACAGATAAAACTTCAAATGGCCCTAACTTCTATACGGTACGTCCTACACCTATCAAAGTTTGCAACATACAAATGCTTGTAACTTTTTAATGGAGCGTCATAATACCTTGGAATTTTGTAAAAATAAAGTACTCGAGACTCTTGTCAATTTAAGCTATCGCTCAAAGCTATGCTACCCTTGAGTCCCAAATAAAACACTGATAAAACTTCAAATGGCCTTAACTTCTATACGGTACATCCTACACCTATCAAAGTTTGCAACATAGATATGCTTGAAACTTTTTACTGGAGCGTCATAAAACCTTGAAATTTTGTAACAATAAAGTACTCGAGCCTCTTTTCAATTTAAGCTATCGCTCAAAGCTATGCTACCCTTGAATCCCAAATCAAACACTGATCAAACTTCAAATGGCCCTAACTTCTATACGGTACGTCCTACAGCTATCAAAGTTTGCAACATACAAATGCTTGTAACTTTTTATTGGAGCGTCATAAACCTTGAAATTTTGTAACAATAACGTACTCGAGCCTCTTGTCAATTTAAGTTATCGCTCAAAGCTATGCTACCCTTGCGTCCCAAATCAAACACTGATAAAACTTCAAATGGCCCTAACTTCTATACGGTACATCCTACAGCTATCAAAGTTTGCAACATACAAATGCTTGTAACTTTTTACTGGAGCGTCATAAAACCTAGAAATGTTGTAACAATAAAGTACTCGAGCCTCTTGTCAATTTAAGCTATCGCTCAAATCTATGCTACCCTTGAGTAACAAATCAAACACTTATAAAACTTCAAATGGCCCTAACTTCTATACGGTACGTCCTACACCTATCAAAGTTTGCAACCTACAAATGCTTGTAACATTTACTGGAGCGTCATAAAAACTTGAAATTTTGTAACAATAAAGTACTCGAGGCTCTTGTCAGTTTAAGTTATCGCTCAAAGCTATGCTACCCTTGAGTCCCAAATCAAACACTGATAAAACTTCAAATGGCCTTAACTTCTATACGGTACAACCTACACCTATCAAAGTTTGCAAAATAGAAATGCTTGAAACTTTTTACTGGAGCGTCATCAAACCTTGAAATTTTGTAACAATAAAGTACTCGAGCCTCTTGTCAATTTAAGTTATCGCTCAAAGCTATGTTACCCTTGACTCCCAAATCAAACACTGATAAAACTTCAAATGGCCCTAATTTCTATACGGTACGTCCTACAGCTATCAAAGTTTGCAACATACAAATGCTTGTAACTTTTTACTGGAGCGTCATAATACCTTGAAATTTTGTAACAATAAAGTACTCGAGCATCTTGTCAATTTGAGCTATCGCTCAAAGCTATGCTACCCTTGAGTCCCAAATCAAACACTGATAAAACTTCAAATGGCCTTAACTTCTATACGGTACATCCTAAACCTATCAAAGTTTGCAACATAGATATGCTTGAAACTTTTTACTGGAGCGTCATAAAACCTTGAAATTTTGTAACAATAAAGTACTCGAGCCTCTTGTCAATTTAAGTTATCGCTCAAAGCTATGCTACCCTTGACTCCCAAATCAAACACTGATAAAACTTCAAATGGCCCTAACTTCTATACGGTGCGTCCTACACCTATCAAAGTTTGCAACATACAAATGCTTGTAACTTTTTACTGGAGCGTCATAAAACCTTGAAATTTTGTAACAATAACGTACTCGAGCCTCTTGTCAATTTAAGTTATCGCTCAAAGCTATGCTACCCTTGAGTCCCAAATCAAACACTGATAAAACTTCAAATGGCCCTAACTTCTATACGGTACGTCCTACACGTATCAAAGTTTGCAACATACAAATGCTTGTAACTTTTTACGGGAGCGTCATAAAACCTTGACATTGTGTAACAATAAAGTACTCGAGGCTCTTGTCAGTTTAAGTTATCGCTCAAAGCTATGCTACCCTTGAGTCCCAAATCAAACACTGATAAAACTTCAAATGGCCTTAACTTCTATACGGTACAACCTACACCTATCAAAGTTTGCAACATAGAAATGCTTGAAACTTTTTACTGGAGCCTCATAAAACCTTGAAATTTTGTAACAATAAAGTACTCGAGCCTCTTGTCAATTTAAGCTATTGCTCAAAGCTATGCTACCCTTAAGTCCCAAATCAAATACTGATACAACTTCAAATGGCCCTAATTTCTATACACTTATCAAAGTTTGCAACATACAAATGCTTGTAACTTTTCACTGCAGCGTCATAAAACCTTGAAATTTTGTAACAATAAAGTACTCGAGGCTCTTGTCAGTTTAAGTTATCGCTCAAAGCTATGCTACCCTTGAGTCCCAAATCAAACACTGATAAAACTTCAAATGGCCCTAACTTCCATACGGTACGTCCTACACCTATCAAAGTTTGCAACATACAAATGCTTGTAACTTTTTACTGGAGCGTCATAAAAGCTTGAAACTTTTAATAATAAAGTACTCGAGCCTCTTGTCAATTTAAGCTATCGCTCAAATCTATGCTACCCTTGAGTAACAAATCAAACGCTTATAAAACTTCAAATGGCCCTAACTTCCATACGGTACTTCCTACACCTATCAAAGTTTGCCACCTACAAATGCTTGTACCATTTACTGGAGCGTCATAAAAACTTGAAATTTTGTAACAATAAAGTATTCGAGGCTCTTGTCAGTTTAAGTTATCGCTCAAAGCTATGCTACCCTTGAGTCCCAAATCAAACACTGATAAAACTTCAAATGGCCTTAACTTCTATACGGTACAACCTACACCTATCAAAGTTTGCAACATAGAAATGCTTGAAACTTTTTACTGGAGCCTCATAAAACCTTGAAATTTTGTAACAATAAAGTACTCGAGCCTCTTGTCAATTTAAGTTATCGCTCAAAGCTATGTTACCCTTGACTCCCAAATCAAACACTGATAAAACTTCAAATGGCCCTAACTTATATACGGTACGTCCTACAGCTATCAAAGTTTGCAACATACAAATGCTTGTAACTTTTTACTGGAGCGTCATAAAACCTTGAAATTTTGTAACAATAAAGTACTCGAGCATCTTGTCAATTTAACCTATCGCTCAAAGCTATGCTACCCTTGAGTCCCAAACCAAACACTGATAGAACTTCAAATGGCCCTAACTTCTATACGGTAGTCCTATACCTATCAAAGTTTGCAACATACAAATGCTTGTAACTTTTTACTGGAGCGTCATAAAACCTTGAAATTTTGTAACAATAAAGTACTCGAGCCTCTTGTCAATTTAAGCTATCGCTCAAAGCTAAGCTACCCTTGAGTCCCAAATCAAACACTGATAAAACTTCAAATGGCCCTAACTTCTATACGGTGCGTCCTACACCTATCAAAGTTTGCAACATACAAATGCTTGTAACTTTTTACTGGAGCGTCATAAAACCTAGAAATGTTGTAACAATAAAGTACTCGAGCCTCTTGTCAATTTAAGCTATCGCTCTAAGCTATGCTACCCTTGAGTCCCAAATCAATCACACAGATAAAACTTCAAATGGCCCTAACTTCTATACGGTACGTCCTACACCTATCAAAGTTTGCAACATACAAATGCTTGCAACTTTTTACTGGAGCGTCATAATACCTTGAAATTTTGTAAAAATAAAGTACTCGAGACTCTTGTCAATTTAAGCTATCGCTCAAAGCTATGCTACCCTTGAGTCCCAAATCAAACACTGATAAAACTTCAAATGGCCCTAACTTCTATACGGTACGTCCTACAGCTATCAAAGTTTGCAACATACAAATGCTTGTAACTTTTTACTGGAGCGTTATAAAACCTAGAAATGTTGTAACAATAAAGTACTCGAGCCTCTTGTCAATTTAAGCTATCGCTCTAAGCTATGCTACCCTTGAGTCCCAAATCAATCACACAGATAAAACTTCAAATGGCCCTAACTTCTATACGGTACGTCCTACACCTATCAAAGTTTGCAACATACAAATGCTTGTAACTTTTTACTGGAGCGTCATAATACCTTGAAATTTTGTAAAAATAAAGTACTCGAGACTCTTGTCAATTTAAGCTATCGCTCAAAGCTATGCTACCCTTGAGTTCCAAATCAAACACTGATAAAACTTCAAATGGCCTTAACTTCTATACGGTACATCCTACACCTATCAAAGTTTGCAACATAGATATGCTTGAAACTTTTTACTGGAGCGTCATAAAACCTTGAAATTTTGTAAAAATAAAGTACTCGAGACTCTTGTCAATTTAAGCTATCGCTCAAAGCTATGCTACCCTTGAGTCCCAAATCAAACACTGATAAAACTTCAAATGGCCTTAACTTCTATACGGTACATCCTACACCTATCAAAGTTTGCAACATAGATATGCTTGAAACTTTTTACTGAAGCGTCATAAAACCTTGAAATTTTGTAACAATAAAGTACTCGAGCCTCTTTTCAATTTAAGGTATCGCTCAAAGCTATGCTACCCTTGAGTCCCAAATCAAACTCTGATAAAACTTCAAATGGCCCTAACTTCTATACGGTACGTCCTACAGCTATCAAAGTTTGCAACATACAAATTCTTGTAACTTTTTATTGGAGCGTCATAAAACCTTGAAATTTTGTAACAATAACGTACTCGAGCCTCTTGTCAATTTAAGTTCTCGCTCAAAGCTATGCTACCCTTGCGTCCCAAATCAAACACTGATAAAACTTCAAATGGCCCTAACTTCTATACGGTACGTCCTACAGCTATCAAAGTTTGCAACATACAAATGCTTGTAACTTTTTACTGGAGCGTCATAAAACCTAGAAATGTTGTAACAATAAAGTACTCGAGCCTCTTGTCAATTTAAGCTATCGCTCAAATCTATGCTACCGTTGAGTAACAAATCAAACACTTATAAAACTTCAAATGGCCCTAACTTCTATTCTATACGGTACGTCCTACACCTATCAAAGTTTGCAACCTACAAATGCTTGTACCATTTACTGGAGCGTCATAAAAACTTGAAATTTTGTAACAATAAAGTATTCGAGGCTCTTGTCAGTTTAAGTTATCGCTCAAAGCTATGCTACCCTTGAGTCCCAAATCAAACACTGATAAAACTTCAAATGGCCTTAACTTCTATACGGTACAACCTACACCTATCAAAGTTTGCAACATAGAAATGCTTGAAACTTTTTACTGGAGCCTCATAAAACCTTGAAATTTTGTAACAATAAAGTACTCGAGCCTCTTGTCAATTTAAGTTATCGCTCAAAGCTATGTTACCCTTGACTCCCAAATCAAACACTGATAAAACTTCAAATGGCCCTAACTTCTATACGGCACGTCCTACAGCTATCAAAGTTTGCAACATACAAATGCTTGTAACTTTTTACTGGAGCGTCATAAAACCTTGAAATTTTGTAACAATAAAGTACTCGAGCATCTTGTCAATTTAACCTATCGCTCAAAGCTATGCTACCCTTGAGTCCCAAACCAAACACTGATAGAACTTCAAATGGCCCTAACTTCTATACGGTAGTCCTATACCTATCAAAGTTTGCAACATACAAATGCTTGTAACTTTTTACTGGAGCGTCACAAAACCTTGAAATTTTGTAACAATAAAGTACTCGAGCCTCTTGTCAATTTAAGCTATCGCTCAAAGCTAAGCTACCCTTGAGTCCCAAATCAAACACTGATAAAACTTCAAATGGCCCTAACTTCTATACGGTGCGTCCTACACCTATCAAAGTTTGCAACATACAAATGCTTGTAACTTTTTACTGGAGCGTCATAAAACCTAGAAATGTTGTAACAATAAAGTACTCGAGCCTCTTGTCAATTTAAGCTATCGCTCTAAGCTATGCTACCCTTGAGTCCCAAATCAATCACACAGATAAAACTTCAAATGGCCCTAACTTCTATACGGTACGTCCTACACCTATCAAAGTTTGCAACATACAAATGCTTGCAACTTTTTACTGGAGCGTCATAATACCTTGAAATTTTGTAAAAATAAAGTACTCGAGACTCTTGTCAATTTAAGCTATCGCTCAAAGCTATGCTACCCTTGAGTCCCAAATCAAACACTGATAAAACTTCAAATGGCCCTAACTTCTATACGGTACGTCCTACAGCTATCAAAGTTTGCAACATACAAATGCTTGTAACTTTTTACTGGAGCGTTATAAAACCTAGAAATGTTGTAACAATAAAGTACTCGAGCCTCTTGTCAATTTAAGCTATCGCTCTAAGCTATGCTACCCTTGAGTCCCAAATCAATCACACAGATAAAACTTCAAATGGCCCTAACTTCTATACGGTACGTCCTACACCTATCAAAGTTTGCAACATACAAATGCTTGTAACTTTTTACTGGAGCGTCATAATACCTTGAAATTTTGTAAAAATAAAGTACTCGAGACTCTTGTCAATTTAAGCTATCGCTCAAAGCTATGCTACCCTTGAGTTCCAAATCAAACACTGATAAAACTTCAAATGGCCTTAACTTCTATACGGTACATCCTACACCTATCAAAGTTTGCAACATAGATATGCTTGAAACTTTTTACTGGAGCGTCATAAAACCTTGAAATTTTGTAAAAATAAAGTACTCGAGACTCTTGTCAATTTAAGCTATCGCTCAAAGCTATGCTACCCTTGAGTCCCAAATCAAACACTGATAAAACTTCAAATGGCCTTAACTTCTATACGGTACATCCTACACCTATCAAAGTTTGCAACATAGATATGCTTGAAACTTTTTACTGAAGCGTCATAAAACCTTGAAATTTTGTAACAATAAAGTACTCGAGCCTCTTTTCAATTTAAGGTATCGCTCAAAGCTATGCTACCCTTGAGTCCCAAATCAAACTCTGATAAAACTTCAAATGGCCCTAACTTCTATACGGTACGTCCTACAGCTATCAAAGTTTGCAACATACAAATTCTTGTAACTTTTTATTGGAGCGTCATAAAACCTTGAAATTTTGTAACAATAACGTACTCGAGCCTCTTGTCAATTTAAGTTCTCGCTCAAAGCTATGCTACCCTTGCGTCCCAAATCAAACACTGATAAAACTTCAAATGGCCCTAACTTCTATACGGTACGTCCTACAGCTATCAAAGTTTGCAACATACAAATGCTTGTAACTTTTTACTGGAGCGTCATAAAACCTAGAAATGTTGTAACAATAAAGTACTCGAGCCTCTTGTCAATTTAAGCTATCGCTCAAATCTATGCTACCGTTGAGTAACAAATCAAACACTTATAAAACTTCAAATGGCCCTAACTTCTATTCTATACGGTACGTCCTACACCTATCAAAGTTTGCAACCTACAAATGCTTGTACCATTTACTGGAGCGTCATAAAAACTTGAAATTTTGTAACAATAAAGTATTCGAGGCTCTTGTCAGTTTAAGTTATCGCTCAAAGCTATGCTACCCTTGAGTCCCAAATCAAACACTGATAAAACTTCAAATGGCCTTAACTTCTATACGGTACAACCTACACCTATCAAAGTTTGCAACATAGAAATGCTTGAAACTTTTTACTGGAGCCTCATAAAACCTTGAAATTTTGTAACAATAAAGTACTCGAGCCTCTTGTCAATTTAAGTTATCGCTCAAAGCTATGTTACCCTTGACTCCCAAATCAAACACTGATAAAACTTCAAATGGCCCTAACTTCTATACGGCACGTCCTACAGCTATCAAAGTTTGCAACATACAAATGCTTGTAACTTTTTACTGGAGCGTCATAAAACCTTGAAATTTTGTAACAATAAAGTACTCGAGCATCTTGTCAATTTAACCTATCGCTCAAAGCTATGCTACCCTTGAGTCCCAAACCAAACACTGATAGAACTTCAAATGGCCCTAACTTCTATACGGTAGTCCTATACCTATCAAAGTTTGCAACATACAAATGCTTGTAACTTTTTACTGGAGCGTCACAAAACCTTGAAATTTTGTAACAATAAAGTACTCGAGCCTCTTGTCAATTTAAGCTATCGCTCAAAGCTAAGCTACCCTTGAGTCCCAAATCAAACACTGATAAAACTTCAAATGGCCCTAACTTCTATACGGTGCGTCCTACACCTATCAAAGTTTGCAACATACAAATGCTTGTAACTTTTTACTGGAGCGTCATAAAACCTAGAAATGTTGTAACAATAAAGTACTCGAGCCTCTTGTCAATTTAAGCTATCGCTCTAAGCTATGCTACCCTTGAGTCCCAAATCAATCACACAGATAAAACTTCAAATGGCCCTAACTTCTATACGGTACGTCCTACACCTATCAAAGTTTGCAACATACAAATGCTTGTAACTTTTTACTGGAGCGTCATAAAACCTTGAAATTTTGTAACAATAAAGTACTCGAGCCTCTTTTCAATTTAAAGTATCGCTCAAAGCTATGCTACCCTTGAGTCCCAAATCAAACACTGATAAAACTTCAAATGGCCCTAACTTCTATACGGTACGTCCTACAGCTATCAAAGTTTGCAACATACAAATGCTTGTAACTTTTTATTGGAGCGTCATAAAACCTTGAAATTTTGTAACAATAACGTACTCGAGCCTCTTGTCAATTTAAGTTATCGCTCAAAGCTATGCTACCCTTGCGTCCCAAATCAAACACTGATAAAACTTCAAATGGCCCTAACTTCTATACGGTACGTCCTACAGCTATCAAAGTTTGCAACATACAAATGCTTGTAACTTTTTACTGGAGCGTCATAAAACCTAGAAATGTTGTAACAATAAAGTACTCGAGCCTCTTGTCAATTTAAGCTATCGCTCTAAGCTATGCTACCCTTGAGTCCCAAATCAATCACACAGATAAAACTTCAAATGGCCCTAACTTCTATACGGTACGTCCTACACCTATCAAAGTTTGCAACATACAAATGCTTGTAACTTTTTACTGGAGCGTCATAATACCTTGAAAGTTTGTAAAAATAAAGTACTCGAGACTCTTGTCAATTTAAGCTATCGCTCAAAGCTATGCTACCCTTGAGTCCCAAATCAAACACTGATAAAACTTCAAATGGCCTTAACTTCTATACGGTACATCCTACACCTATCAAAGTTTGCAACATAGATATGCTTGAAACTTTTTACTGGAGCGTCATAAAACCTTGAAATTTTGTAAAAATAAAGTACTCGAGACTCTTGTCAATTTAAGCTATCGCTCAAAGCTATGCTACCCTTGAGTCCCAAATCAAACACTGATAAAACTTCAAATGGCCTTAACTTCTATACGGTACATCCTACACCTATCAAAGTTTGCAACATAGATATGCTTGAAACTTTTTACTTGAGCGTCATAAAACCTTGAAATTTTGTAACAATAAAGTACTCGAGCCTCTTTTCAATTTAAGGTATCGCTCAAAGCTATGCTACCCTTGAGTCCCAAATCAAACACTGATAAAACTTCAAATGGCCCTAACTTCTATACGGTACGTCCTACAGCTATCAAAGTTTGCAACATACAAATGCTTGTAACTTTTTATTGGAGCGTCATAAAACCTTGAAATTTTGTAACAATAACGTACTCGAGCCTCTTGTCAATTTAAGTTATCGCTCAAAGCTATGCTACCCTTGCGTCCCAAATCAAACACTGATAAAACTTCAAATGGCCCTAACTTCTATACGGTACGTCCTACAGCTATCAAAGTTTGCAACATACAAATGCTTGTAACTTTTTACTGGAGCGTCATAAAACCTAGAAATGTTGTAACAATAAAGTACTCGAGCCTCTTGTCAATTTAAGCTATCGCTCTAAGCTATGCTACCCTTGAGTCCCAAATCAATCACACAGATAAAACTTCAAATGGCCCTAACTTCTATACGGTACGTCCTACACCTATCAAAGTTTGCAACATACAAATGCTTGTAACTTTTTACTGGAGCGTCATAATACCTTGAAAGTTTGTAAAAATAAAGTAGTCGAGACTCTTGTCAATTTAAGCTATCGCTCAAAGCTATGCTACCCTTGAGTCCCAACTCAAACACTGATAAAACTTCAAATGGCCTTAACTTCTATACGGTACATCCTACACCTATCAAAGTTTGCAACACAGATATGCTTGAAACTTTTTACTGGAGCGTCATAAAACCTTGAAATTTTGTAAAAATAAAGTACTCGAGACTCTTGTCAATTTAAGCTATCGCTCAAAGCTGTGCTACCCTTGACTCCCAAATCAAACACTGATAAAACTTCAAATGGCTCTAACTTCTATACGGTACGTCCTACAGCTATCAAAGTTTGCAACATACAAATGCTTGTAATTTTTACTGGAACGTCATAAAACCTTGAAATTTTGTAACAATAAAGTACTCGAGCCTCTTGTCAATTTAAGCTATTGCTCAAAGCTATGCTACCCTTAAGTCCCAAATCAAATACTGATACAACTTCAAATGGCCCTAATTTCTATACACCTATCAAAGTTTGCAACATACAAATGCTTGTAACTTTTCACTGCAGCGTCATAAAACCTTGAAATTTTGTAACAATAAAGTACTCGAGGCTCTTGTCAGTTTAAGTTATCGCTCAAAGCTATGCTACCCTTGAGTCCCAAATCAAACACTGATAAAACTTCAAATGGCCCTAACTTCCATACGGTACGTCCTACACCTATCAAAGTTTGCCACCTACAAATGCTTGTACCATTTACTGGAGCGTCATAAAAACTTGAAATTTTGTAACAATAAAGTATTCGAGGCTCTTGTCAGTTTAAGTTATCGCTCAAAGCTATGCTACCCTTGAGTCCCAAATCAAACACTGATAAAACTTCAAATGGCCTTAACTTCTATACGGTACAACCTACACCTATCAAAGTTTGCAACATAGAAATGCTTGAAACTTTTTACTGGAGCCTCATAAAACCTTGAAATCTTGTAACAATAAAGTACTCGAGCCTCTTGTCAATTTAAGTTATCGCTCAAAGCTATGTTACCCTTGGCTCCCAAATCAAACACTGATAAAACTTCAAATAGCCCTAACTTCTATACGGTACGTCCTACAGCTATCAAAGTTTGCAACATACAAATGCTTGTAACTTGTTACTGGAGCGTCATAAAACCGTGAAATTTTGTAACAATAAAGTACTCGAGCATCTTGTCAATTTAACCTATCGCTCAAAGCTATGCTACCCTTGAGTCCCAAACCAAACACTGATAGAACTTCAAATGGCCCTAACTTCTATACGGTAGTCCTATACCTATCAAAGTTTGCAACATACAAATGCTTGTAACTTTTTACTGGAGCGTCATAAAACCTTGATATTTTGTAACAATAAAGTACTCGAGCCTCTTGTCAATTTAAGCTATCGCTCAAAGCTAAGCTACCCTTGAGTCCCAAATCAAACACTGATAAAACTTCAAATGGCCCTAACTTCTATACGGTGCGTCCTACACCTATCAAAGTTTGCAACATACAAATGCTTGTAACTTTTTACTGGAGCGTCATAAAACTTAGAAATGTTGTAACAATAAAGTACTCGAGCCTCTTGTCAATTTAAGCTATCGCTCTAAGCTATGCTACCCTTGAGTCCCAAATCAATCACACAGATAAAACTTCAAATGGCCCTAACTTCTATACGGTACGTCCTACACCTATCAAAGTTTGCAACATACAAATGCTTGTAACTTTTTAATGGAGCGTCATAATACCTTGGAATTTTGTAAAAATAAAGTACTCGAGACTCTTGTCAATTTAAGCTATCGCTCAAAGCTATGCTACCCTTGAGTCCCAAATCAAACACTGATAAAACTTCAAATGGCCTTAACTTCTATACGGTACATCCTACACCTATCAAAGTTTGCAACATACAAATGCCTGAAACTTTTTACTGGAGCGTCATAAAACCTTGAAATTTTGTAACAATAAAGTACTCGAGCCTCTTGTCAATTTAAGTTATCGCTCAAAGCTGTGCTACCCTTGACTCCCAAATCAAACACTGATAAAACTTCAAATGGCTCTAACTTCTATACGGTACGTCCTACAGCTATCAAAGTTTGCAACATACAAATGCTTGTAATTTTTACTGGAGCGTCATAAAACCTTGAAATTTTGTAACAATAAAGTACTCGAGCCTCTTGTCAATTTAAGCTATTGCTCAAAGCTATGCTACCCTTAAGTCCCAAATAAAATACTGATACAACTTCAAATGGCCCTAATTTCTATACACCTATCAAAGTTTGCAACATACAAATGCTTGTAACTTTTCACTGCAGCGTCATAAAACCTTGAAATTTTGTAACAATAAAGTACTCGAGGCTCTTGTCAGTTTAAGTTATCGCTCAAAGCTATGCTACCCTTGAGTCCCAAATCAAACACTGATAAAACTTCAAATGGCCTTAACTTCTATACGGTACAACCTACACCTATAGCGTCATAAAACCTAGAAATGTTGTAACAATAAAGTACTCGAGCCTCTTGTCAATTTAAGCTATCGCTCAAATCTATGCTACCCTTGAGTAACAAATCAAACACTTATAAAACTTCAAATGGCCCTAACTTCTATACGGTACGTCCTACACCTATCAAAGTTTGCAACATACAAATGCTTGTAACTTTTTACTGGAGCGTCATAAAAGCTTGAAACTTTTAACAATAAAGTACTCGAGCCTCTTGTCAATTTAAGCTATCGCTCAAATCTATGCTACCCTTGAGTAACAAATCAAACACTTATAAAACTTCAAATGGCCCTAACTTCTATACGGTACGTCCTACACCTATCAAAGTTTGCCACCTACAAATGCTTGTACCATTTACTGGAGCGTCATAAAAACTTGAAATTTTGTAACAATAAAGTATTCGAGGCTCTTGTCAGTTTAAGTTATCGCTCAAAGCTATGCTACCCTTGAGTCCCAAATCAAACACTGATAAAACTTCAAATGGCCTTAACTTCTATACGGTACAACCTACACCTATAGCGTCATAAAACCTAGAAATGTTGTAACAATAAAGTACTCGAGCCTCTTGTCAATTTAAGCTATCGCTCAAATCTATGCTACCCTTGAGTAACAAATCAAACACTTATAAAACTTCAAATGGCCCTAACTTCTATACGGTACGTCCTACACCTATCAAAGTTTGCAACCTACAAATGCTTGTAACATTTACTGGAGCGTCATAAAAACTTGAAATTTTGTAACAATAAAGTACTCGAGGCTCTTGTCAGTTTAAGTTATCGCTCAAAGCTATGCTACCCTTGAGTCCCAAATCAAACACTGATAAAACTTCAAATGGCCTTAACTTCTATACGGTACAACCTACACCTATCAAAGTTTGCAAAATAGAAATGCTTGAAACTTTTTACTGGAGCGTCATCAAACCTTGAAATTTTGTAACAATAAAGTACTCGAGCCTCTTGTCAATTTAAGTTATCGCTCAAAGCTATGTTACCCTTGACTCCCAAATCAAACACTGATAAAACTTCAAATGGCCCTAATTTCTATACGGTACGTCCTACAGCTATCAAAGTTTGCAACATACAAATGCTTGTAACTTTTTACTGGAGCGTCATAATACCTTGAAATTTTGTAACAATAAAGTACTCGAGCATCTTGTCAATTTAAGCTATCGCTCAAAGCTATGCTACCCTTGAGTCCCAAATCAAACACTGATAAAACTTCAAATGGCCTTAACTTCTATACGGTACATCCTAAACCTATCAAAGTTTGCAACATAGATATGCTTGAAACTTTTTACTGGAGCGTCATAAAACCTTGAAATTTTGTAACAATAAAGTACTCGAGCCTCTTGTCAATTTAAGTTATCGCTCAAAGCTATGCTACCCTTGACTCCCAAATCAAACACTGATAAAACTTCAAATGGCCTTAACTTCTATACGGTGCGTCCTACACCTATCAAAGTTTGCAACATACAAATGCTTGTAAGTTTTTACTGGAGCGTCATAAAACCTTGAAATTTTGTAACAATAACGTACTCGAGCCTCTTGTCAATTTAAGTTATCGCTCAAAGCTATGCTACCCTTGAGTCCCAAATCAAACACTGATAAAACTTCAAATGGCCCTAACTTCTATACGGTACGTCCTACACGTATCAAAGTTTGCAACATACAAATGCTTGTAACTTTTTACGGGAGCGTCATAAAACCTTGACATTGTGTAACAATAAAGTACTCGAGGCTCTTGTCAGTTTAAGTTATTGCTCAAAGCTATGCTACCCTTGAGTCCCAAATCAAACAATGATAAAACTTCAAATGGCCTTAACTCCTATATGGTACAACCTACACCTATCAAAGTTTGCAACATAGAAATGCTTGAAACTTTTTACTGGAGCGTCATAAAACCTTGAAATTTTGTAACAATAAAGTACTCGAGCCTCTTGTCAGTTTAAGTTATCGCTCAAAGCTACGTTACCCTTGACTCCCAAATCAAACACTGATAAAACTTCAAATGGCCCTAACTTCTATACGGTACGTCCTAACAGCTATCAAAGTTTGCAACATACAAATGCTTGTAACTTTTTACTGGAGCGTCATAATACCTTGAAATTTTGTAACAATAAAGTACTCGAGCATCTTGTCAATTTAAGCTATCGCTCAAAGCTATGCTACCCTTGAGTCCCAAATCAAACACTGATAAAACTTCAAATGGCCTTAACTTCTATATGGTACATCCTAAACCTATCAAAGTTTGCAACATAGATATGCTTGAAACTTTTTACTGGAGCGTCATAGAACCTTGAAATTTTGTAACAATAAAGTACTCGAGCCTCTTGTCAATTTAAGTTATCGCTCAAAGCTATGCTACCCTTGACTCCCAAATCAAACACTGATAAAACTTCAAATGGCCCTAACTTCTATACGGTGCGTCCTACACCTATCAACGTTTGCAACATACAAATGCTTGTAACTTTTTACTGGAGCGTCATAAAACCTTGAAATTTTGTAACAATAAAGTACTCGAGCCTCTTGTCAATTTAAGCTATCGCTCAAAGCTAAGCTATCCTTGAGTCCCAAATCAAACACTGATAAAATTTCAAATGGCCTTAACTTCTATACGGTACATCCCTACACCTATCAAAGTTTGCAACATAGATATGCTTGAAACTTTTTACTGGAGCGTCATAAAATCTTGAAATTTTGTAACAATTAAGTACTCGAGCCTCTTGTCAATTTAAGGTATCGCTCAAAGCTATGCTACCCTTGACTCCCAAATCAAACACTGATAAAAACCTAACTTCTATACGGTACGTCCTACAGCTATCAAAGTTTGCAACATACAAATGCTTGTAACTTTTTACTGGAGCGTCATAAAAACTTGAAATTTGGTAACAATAAAGTACTCGGGGCTCTTGTCAGTTTAAGTTATCGCTCAAAGCTATGCTACCCTTGAGTCCCAAATCAAACACTGATAAAACTTCAAATGGCCCTAACTTCCATATGGTTCGTCCTACACCTATCAAACTTTGCAACATACAAATGCTTGTAACTTTTTAGTGGAGCGTCATAAAAGCTTGAAACTTTTAACAATAAAGTACTCGAGCCTCTTGTCAATTTAAGCTATCGCTCAAATCTATGCTACCCTTGAGTAACAAATCAAACACTTATAAAACTTCAAACGGCCCTAACTTCTATACGGTGCGTCCTACACCTATCAACGTTTGCAACATACAAATGCTTGTAACTTTTTACTGGAGCGTCATAAAACCTTGAAATTTTGTAACAATAAAGTACTCGAGCATCTTGTCAATTTAAGCTATCGCTCAAAGCTATGCTACCCTTGAGTCCCAAATCAAACACTGATAAAACTTCAAATGGCCTTAACTTCTATACGGTACATCCGAAACCTATCAAAGTTTGCAACATAGATATGCTTGAAACTTTTTACTGGAGCGTCATAAAACCTTGAAATTTTGTAACAATAAAGTACTCGAACCTCTTGTCAATTTAAGTTATCGCTCAAAGCTATGCTTGACTCCCAAATCAAACACTGATAAAACTTCAAATGGCCCTAACTTCTATACGGTGCGTCCTACACCTATCAACGTTTGCAACATACAAATGTTTGTAACTTTTTACTGGAGCGTCATAAAACCTTGAAATTTTGTAACAATAAAGTACTCGAGCCTCTTGTCAATTTAAGGTATCGCTCAAAGCTAAGCTACCCTTGAGTCCCAAATCAAACACTGATAAAACTTCAAACGGCCCTAACTTCTATACGGTGCGTCCTACACCTATCAAAGTTTGCAACATACAAATGCTTGTAACTTTTTACTGGAGCGTCATAAAACCTAGAAATGTTGTAACAATAAAGTACTCGAGCCTCTTGTCAATTTAAGCTATCGCTCTAAGCTATGCTACCCTTGAGTCCCAAATCAATCACACAGATAAAACTTCAAATGGCCCTAACTTCTATACGGTACGTCCTACACCTAAGAAAGTTTGCAACATACAAATGCTTGTAACTTTTTACTGGAGCGTCATATACCTTGAAATTTTGTACCAATAAAGTACTCGAGCCTCTTGTCAATTTAAGCTATCGCTCAAAGCTATGCTACCCTTGAGTCCCAAATCAAACACTCATAAAACGTCAAATGGCCCTAACTTCTATACGGTACGTCCTACACCTATCAAAGTTTGCAACATACAAATGCTTGTAACTTTTTACTGGAGCGTCATAAAACCTTGAAATGTTGTAACAATAAAGTACTCGAGCCTCTTGTCAATTTAAGCTATCGCTCAAAGCTATGCTACCCTTGACTCCCAAATGAAACACTGATAAAACTTCAAATGGCCCTAACATCTATACGCTACGTCCTACACCTATTAAAGTTTGCAGCATACAAATGCTTGTAACTTTTTACTAGAGCGTCATAAAACCTTGAAATTGTGTAACAATAAAGTACTCAAGCCCCTTGTCAATCTAAGTTATCGCTCAAAGCTATGCTACCCTTGAGTCCCAAATCAAACACTGATAAAACTTCAAATGGCCCTAACTTCTATACGGTACGTCCTACAGCTATCAACGTTTGCAACATACAAATGCTTGTAACTTTTTACTGGAGCGTTATAAAACCTTGAAATTTTGTAACAATAAAGTACTCGAGCCTCTTGTCAATTTAAGCTATCGCTCAAAGCTATGCTACCCTTGAGTCCCAAATCAAACACTGATAAAACTTCAAATGGCCCTAACTTCTATACGGTACGTCCTATACATATCAAAATTTGCAACATACAAATGCTTGTAACTTTTTACTGGAGCGTCATAAAATCTTGAAATGTTGTAACAATAAAGTACTCGAGCCTCTTGTCAATTTAAGCTATCGCTCAAAGCTATGCTACCCTTGAGTCCCAAATCAAACACTGATAAAACTTCAAATGGCCCTAACTTTTATACGGTACGTCCTATACCTATCAAAGTTTGCAACATACAAATGCTTGTAACTTTTTACTGGACCATCATAAAACCTTGAAATTTTGTAACAATAAAGTACTCGAGCCTCTTGTCAATTTAAGTAAGCGCTCAAAGCTATGCTACCCTTGAGTCCCAAATCAAACACTGATAAAACTTCAAATGGCCCTAGCTTCTATACTGTACGTCCTACACCTATCAAAGTTTGCAACTTACAAATGCTTGTAACTTTTTACTGGAGCGTCATAAAACCTTGAAATTTTGGAACAATAAAGTACTCGAGCCTCTTTGTCAATTTAAGCTATCGCTCAAAGCTATGCTACCCTTGAGTCCCAAATCAAACACTGATAGAACTTCAAATGGCCCTAACTTCTATACGGTACGTCCTACACCTATCAAAGTTTGCAACATACAAATGCTTGTAACTTTTTACTGGAGCGTCATAAAACCTTGAAATTTGTAACAATAAAGTACTCGAGCCTCCTGTCAATTTAAGCTATCGCTCAAAGCTATGCTACCCTTGAGTCCCAAATCAAACACTGATAAAACTTAAAATGACCCTAACTTTTAAACGGTACGTCCTATACCTATCAAAGTTTGCAACATACAAATGCTTGTAACTTTTTACAGGAGTGTCATATAACTTTGAAATTTTGTAACAATAAAGTACTGTAACATCTTGTCAATTTAAGCTATCGCTCAAAGCTATGCTACCCTTGAGTCCCAAATCAAACACTGATAAAACTTCAAATGGCCCTAGCTTCTATACGGTACGTCCTACACCTATCAAAGTTTGCAGCATACAAATGATTGTAACTTTTTACTGGAGCGTCATAAAACCTTAAAATGTTGTAACAATAAAGTACTCGAGCCACTTGTCAGTTTAAGCTATCGCTCAAAGCTATGCGACCCTTGAGTCCCAAATCAAACACTGATAAAACTTCAGATGGCCCTGACTTCCAAATAGTACGTCCTACACCTATCAAAGTTTGCAACATACAAATGCTTGTAACTTTTTACTGGACCGTCATAATACCTTGGAATTTTGTAACAATAAAGTACTCGAGACTCTTGTCAATTTAAGCTATCGCTCAAATCTATGCTACCCTTGAGTCCCAAATCAAACACTGATGAAACTTCAAATGGCCCTAACTTCTATACGGTACGCCCTACACCTATCAATGTTTGCAACATACAAATGCTTGTAACTTTTTACTGGAGCGTCATAAAACCTTGAAATTTTGTAACAATAAAGTACGCGAGCCTCTTGTCAATTTAAGTTATCGCTCAAATCTATGCTACCCTTGAGTCCCAAATGAAACACTGATAAAATTTCAAATGGCCCTAACATCTATACGCTACGTCCTACACCTATTAAAGTTTGCCGCATACAAATGCTTGTAACTTTTTACTAGAGCGTCATAAAACCTTGAAATTGTGTAACAATAAAGTACTCAAGCCCCTTGTCAATCTAAGTTATCGCTCAAAGCTATGCTTCCCTTGAGTCCCAAATCAAACACTGATAAAACTTAAAATGGCCCTAGCTTCTAGTCGGTACGTCCTACACTTGTCAAAGTTTGTTACATACAAATGCTTGTAACTTTTTACTGGAGCGTCATAAAACCTTGAAATTTTGTACAATAAAGTACTCGAGCCTCTTGTAAATTTAAGCTATCGCTCAAAGCTATGCTAACCTTGAGTCCCAAATCAAACACTGATAAAACTTCAAATGGCCCTAACTTCTATACGTACGTCCTACACCTAACAAAGTTTGCAATATACAAATGCTTGTAACTTTTTACGGGAGCGTCATAAAACCTTGCAATTTTGTATCAATTAAGTACTCGAGCCTCTTGTCAATTTAAGCTATCGCTCAAAGCTATGCTACCCTTGAGTCCCAAATCAAACACTGATAAACCTTCAAATGGCCCTAACTTCTATACGGTACGTCCTACATCTATCAAAATTTACAATATACAAATGCTTGTAACTTTTTACGGGAGCGTCATAAAACCTTGAAATTTTGTATCAATTAAGTACTCGAGCCCCTTGTCAATTTAAGCTATCGCTCAAAGCTTTGCTACCCTTGAGTCGCAAATCAAACACTGATAAAACTTCAAATGGTCCTAACCTCTATACGGTACGTCCTACACCTATCAAAGTTTGCAACATACAAATGCTTGTAACTATTTACTGGAGCGTCATAAAACCTTGAAATTTTGTAACAATAAAGTATTCGAGCCTCTTGTCAATTTAAGTTATCGCTCAAAGCTATGCTACCCTTGAGTCCCAAATCAAACACTGATAAAACTTAAAATGGCCCTAACTTCTAGTCGGTACGTCCTACACCTATCAAAGTTTGTTACATACAAATGCTTGTAACTTTTTACTGGAGCGTCATAAAACCTTGAAATTTTGTAACAATAAAGTACTCGAGCCTCTTGTCAATTTAAGTTATCGCTCAAACCTATGCTCCCCTTGAGTCCCAAATCAAACACTGTTTAAACTTGAAATGGCCCTAACTTCTATACGGTACATCCTACACCTATCAAAGTTTGCAACATACAAATGCTTGTAACTTTTTACTGGAGCGTCATAAAACCTTGAAATTTTGTAACAATAAAGTACTCGAGCCTCTTGTAAATTTAAGCTATGGCTCAAAGCTATGCTACCCTTGAGTCCCAAATCAAACACTTATAAAACTTCAAATGGCCCTAACTTCTATACGTACGTCCTACAACTATCAAAGTTTGCAATATACAAATGCTTGTAACTTTTTACTGGAGCGTCATAAAACCTTGAAATTTTGTAACAATTAAGTACTCCAGCCCCTTGTCAATTTAAGCTATCGCTCAAAGCTATGCTACCCTTGAGTCCCAAATCAAACACTGATAAAACTTCAAATGGCCCTAACTTCCATACGGTACGTGCTACACCTATCAAAGTTTGGTACACACAAGTGCTTGTAACTTTTTACTGGAGCGCCATAAAACCTTGAAATTTTGAAACAATAAAGTACTCGAGCCTCTTGTCAATTTAAGCTATCGCTCAAAGCTATGCTACCCTTGAGTCCCAAATCAAACACTGATAGAACTTCAAATGGCCCTAACTTCTATACGGTGCGTCCTACACCTATCAAAGTTTGCAACATACAAATTCTTGTAACTTTTTACTGGAGCGTCATAAAACCTTGAAATGTTGTAACAATAAAGTACTCGAGCCTCTTGTCAATTTAAGCTATCGCTCAAAGCTATGCTACCCTTGACTCCCAAATGAAACACTGATAAAACTTCAAATGGCCCTAACATCTATACGCTACGTCCTACACCTATTAAAGTTTGCAACATACAAATGCTTGTAACTTTTTACTAGAGCGTCATAAAACCTTGAAATTGTGTAACAATAAAGTACTCAAGCCCCTTGTCAATCTAAGTTATCGCTCAAAGCTATGCTTCCCTTGAGTCCCAAATCAAACACTGATAAAACTTCAAATGGCCCTAACTTCTATACGGTACGTCCTACAGCTATCAACGTTTGCAACATACAAATGCTTGTAACTTTTTACTGGAGCGTTATAAAACCTTGAAATTTTGTAACAATAAAGTACTCGAGCCTCTTGTCAATTTAAGCTATCGCTCAAAGCTATGCTACCCTTGAGTTCCAAATCAAACACTGATAAAACTTCAAATGGCCCTAACTTCTATACGGTACGTCCTATACCTATCAAAATTTGCAACATACAAATGCTTGTAACTTTTTACTGGAGCGTCATAAAATCTTGAAATGTTGTAACAATAAAGTACTCGAGCCTCTTGTCAATTTAAGCTATCGCTCAAAGCTATGCTACCCTTGAGTCCCAAATCAAACACTGATAAAACTTCAAATGGCCCTAACTTTTATACGGTACGTCCTATACCTATCAAAGTTTGCAACATACAAATGCTTGTAACTTTTTACTGGACCATCATAAAACCTTGAAATTTTGTAACAATAAAGTACTCGAGCCTCTTGTCAATTTAAGTAATCGCTCAAAGCTATGCTACCCTTGAGTCCCAAATCAAACACTGATAAAACTTCAAATGGCCCTAGCTTCTATACTGTACGTTCTACACCTATCAAAGTTTGCAACTTACAAATGTTTGTAACTTTTTACTGGAGCGTCATAAAACCTTGAAATTTTGGAACAATAAAGTACTCGAGCCTCTTTGTCAATTTAAGCTATCGCTCAAAGCTATGCTACCCTTGAGTCCCAAATCAAACACTGATAGAACTTCAAATGGCCCTAACTTCTATACGGTACGTCCTACACCTATCAAAGTTTGCAACATACAAATGCTTGTAACTTTTTACTGGAGCGTCATAAAACCTTGAAATTTGTAACAATAAAGTACTCGAGCCTCCTGTCAATTTAAGCTATCACTCAAAGCTATGCTACCCTTGAGTCCCAAATCAAACACTGATAAAACTTAAAATGGCCCTAACTTTTAAACGGTACGTCCTATACCTATCAAAGTTTGCAACATACAAATGCTTGTAACTTTTTACAGGAGTGTCATATAACTTTGAAATTTTGTAACAATAAAGTACTCGAGCCTCTTGTAAATTTAAGCTATGGCTCAAAGCTATGCTACCCTTGAGTCCCAAATCAAACACTTATAAAACTTCAAATGGCCCTAACTTCTATACGTACGTCCTACAACTATCAAAGTTTGCAATATACAAATGCTTGTAACTTTTTACTGGAGCGTCATAAAACCTTGAAATTTTGTAACAATTAAGTACTCCAGCCCCTTGTCAATTTAAGCTATCGCTCAAAGCTATGCTACCCTTGAGTCCCAAATCAAACACTGATAAAACTTCAAATGGCCCTAACTTCCATACGGTACGTGCTACACCTATCAAAGTTTGTTACACACAAGTGCTTGTAACTTTTTACTGGAGCGCCATAAAACCTTGAAATTTTGAAACAATAAAGTACTCGAGCCTCTTGTCAATTTAAGCTATCGCTCAAAGCTATGCTACCCTTGAGTCCCAAATCAAACACTGATAGAACTTCAAATGGCCCTAACTTCTATACGGTGCGTCCTACACCTATCAAAGTTTGCAACATACAAATTCTTGTAACTTTTTACTGGAGCGTCATAAAACCTTGAAATGTTGTAACAATAAAGTACTCGAGCCTCTTGTCAATTTAAGCTATCGCTCAAAGCTATGCTACCCTTGACTCCCAAATGAAACACTGATAAAACTTCAAATGGCCCTAACATCTATACGCTACGTCCTACACCTATTAAAGTTTGCAACATACAAATGCTTGTAACTTTTTACTAGAGCGTCATAAAACCTTGAAATTGTGTAACAATAAAGTACTCAAGCCCCTTGTCAATCTAAGTTATCGCTCAAAGCTATGCTTCCCTTGAGTCCCAAATCAAACACTGATAAAACTTCAAATGGCCCTAACTTCTATACGGTACGTCCTACAGCTATCAACGTTTGCAACATACAAATGCTTGTAACTTTTTACTGGAGCGTTATAAAACCTTGAAATTTTGTAACAATAAAGTACTCGAGCCTCTTGTCAATTTAAGCTATCGCTCAAAGCTATGCTACCCTTGAGTTCCAAATCAAACACTGATAAAACTTCAAATGGCCCTAACTTCTATACGGTACGTCCTATACCTATCAAAATTTGCAACATACAAATGCTTGTAACTTTTTACTGGAGCGTCATAAAATCTTGAAATGTTGTAACAATAAAGTACTCGAGCCTCTTGTCAATTTAAGCTATCGCTCAAAGCTATGCTACCCTTGAGTCCCAAATCAAACACTGATAAAACTTCAAATGGCCCTAACTTTTATACGGTACGTCCTATACCTATCAAAGTTTGCAACATACAAATGCTTGTAACTTTTTACTGGACCATCATAAAACCTTGAAATTTTGTAACAATAAAGTACTCGAGCCTCTTGTCAATTTAAGTAATCGCTCAAAGCTATGCTACCCTTGAGTCCCAAATCAAACACTGATAAAACTTCAAATGGCCCTAGCTTCTATACTGTACGTTCTACACCTATCAAAGTTTGCAACTTACAAATGTTTGTAACTTTTTACTGGAGCGTCATAAAACCTTGAAATTTTGGAACAATAAAGTACTCGAGCCTCTTTGTCAATTTAAGCTATCGCTCAAAGCTATGCTACCCTTGAGTCCCAAATCAAACACTGATAGAACTTCAAATGGCCCTAACTTCTATACGGTACGTCCTACACCTATCAAAGTTTGCAACATACAAATGCTTGTAACTTTTTACTGGAGCGTCATAAAACCTTGAAATTTGTAACAATAAAGTACTCGAGCCTCCTGTCAATTTAAGCTATCACTCAAAGCTATGCTACCCTTGAGTCCCAAATCAAACACTGATAAAACTTAAAATGGCCCTAACTTTTAAACGGTACGTCCTATACCTATCAAAGTTTGCAACATACAAATGCTTGTAACTTTTTACAGGAGTGTCATATAACTTTGAAATTTTGTAACAATAAAGTACTGGAACATCTTGTCAATTTAAGCTATCGCTCAAAGCTATGCTACCCTTGAGTCCCAAATCAAACACTGATAAAACTTCAAATGGCCCTAGCTTCTATACGGTACGTCCTACACCTATCAAAGTTTGCAGCATACAAATGATTGTAACTTTTTACTGGAGCGTCATAAAACCTTGAAATGTTGTGACAATAAAGTACTCGAGCCACTTGTCAATTTAAGCTATCGCTCAAAGCTATGCTACCCTTGAGTCCCAAATCAAACACTGATAAAACTTCAGATGGCCCTGACTTCCAAATGGTACGTCCTACACCTATCAAAGTTTGCAATATACAAATGCTTGTAACTTTTTACTGGACCGTCATAATACCTTGGAATTTTGTAACAATAAAGTTCTCGAGACTCTTGTCAATTTAAGCTATCGCTCAAATCTATGCTACCCTTGAGTCCCAAGTCAAACACTGATGAAACTTCAAATGGCCCTAACTTCTATACGGTACGCCCTACACCTATCAAAGTTTGCAACATACAAATGCTTGTAACTTTTTACTGGAGCGTCATAAAACCTTGAAATTTTGTAACAATAAAGTACTCGAGCCTCTTGTCAATTTAAGTTATCGCTCAAATCTATGCTACCCTTGAGTCCCAAATCAAACACTGATAAAACTTCAAATGGCCCTAACTTCTATACGGTACGTCCTACACCTATCAAAGTTTGCAACATACAAATGCTTGTAACTTTTTACTGGAGCGTCATAAAACCTTGAAATTTTGTAACAATAAAGTACTCGAGCCTCTTGTCAATTTAAGTTATCGCTCAAAGCTATGCTACCCTTGAGTCCCAAATCAAACACTGATAAAACTTAAAATGGCCCTAACTTCTAGTCGGTACGTCCTACACTTGTCAAAGTTTGTTACATACAAATGCTTGTAACTTTTTACTGGAGCGTCATAAAACCTTGAAATTTTGTAACAATTAAGTACTCGAGCCTCTTGTCAATTTAAGCTATCGCTCAAAGCTATGCTACCCTTGAGTCCCAAATCAAACACTGATAAAACTTCAAATGGCCCTAACTTCTATACGTACGTCCTACATCTATCAAAATTTACAATATACAATTGCTTGTAACTTTTTACTGGAGCGTCATAAAACTTTGAAATTTTGTAACAATAAAGTACTCGAGCCCCTTGTCAATTTAAGCTATCGCTCAAAGCTTTGCTACCCTTGAGTCGCAAATCAAACACTGATAAAACTTCAAATGGTCCTAACCTCTATACGGTACGTCCTACACCTATCAAAGTTTGCAATATACAAATGCTTGTAACTATTTACTGGAGCGTCATAAAACCTTGAAATTTTGTAACAATAAAGTATTCGAGCCTCTTGTCAATTTAAGTTATCGCTCAAAGCTATGCTACCCTTGAGTCCCAAATCAAACACTGATAAAACTTAAAATGGCCCTTACTTCTAGTCGGTACGTCCTACACCTATCAAAGTTTGTTACATACAAATGCTTGTAACTTTTTACCGGAGCGTCATAAAACCTTGAAATTTTGTAACAATAAAGTACTCGAGCCTCTTGTCAATTTAAGCTATCGCTCAAACCTATGCTCCCCTTGAGTCCCAAAGCAAACACTGTTTAAACTTGAAATGGCCCTAACTACTATACGGTACATCCTACACCTATCAAAGTTTGCAACATACAAATGCTTGTAACTTTTTACTGGAGCGTCATAAAACCTTGAAATTTTGTAACAATAAAGTACTCGAGCCTCTTGTAAATTTAAGCTATGGCTCAAAGCTATGCTACCCTTGAGTCCCAAATCAAACACTTATAAAACTTCAAATGGCCCTAACTTCTATACGTACGTCCTACAACTATCAAAGTTTGGAATATACAAATGCTTGTAACTTTTTACTGGAGCGTCATAAAACCTTGAAATTTTGTAACAATTAAGTACTCCAGCCCCTTGTCAATTTAAGCTATCGCACAAAGCTATGCTACCCTTGAGTCCCAAATCAAACACTGATAAAACTTCAAATGGCCCTAACTTCCATACGGTACGTCCTACACCTATCAAAGTTTGTTACACACAAATGCTTGTAACTTTTTACTGGAGCGCCATAAAACCTTGAAATTTTGAAACAATAAAGTACTCGAGCCTCTTGTCAATTTAAGCTATCGCTCAAAGCTATGCTACCCTTGAGTCCCAAATCAAACACTGATAAAACTTCAAATGGCCCTAACTTCTATACGGTAAGTCCTACACCTATCAAAGTTTGCAACATACAAATGCTTGTAACTTTTTACTGGAGCGTCATAAAACCATGAAATTTTGTAACAATAAAGTACTCGAGCCTCTTGTAAATTTAAGCTATCTCTCAAAGCTATGCTAACCTTGAGTCCCAAATCAAACACTGACAAAACTTCAAATGGCCCTAACTTCTATACGTACGTCCTACACCTAACAAAGTTTGCAATATACAAATGCTTGTAACTTTTTACTGGAGCGTCATAAAACCTTGAAATTTTGTATCAATTAAGTACTCGAGCCTCTTGTCAATTTAAGCTATCGCTCAAAGCTATGCTACCTTTGAGTCCCAAATCAAACACTGATAAACCTTAAAATGGCCCTAACTTCTATACGATACGTCCTACATCTATCAAAGTTTGAAACATACAAATGCTTGTAACTTTTTATTGGAGCGTCATAAAACCTTGACATTTTTTAACAATAAAGTACTCGAGCCTCTTGTCAATTTAAGCTATCGCTCAAAGCTATGCTACCCTTGTGTCCCAAATCAAACACTGATAAAACTTCAAATAGTCCTAGCTTCTATACGGTACGTCCTACACCTATCAAAGTTTGAAGCATACAAATGCTTGTAACTTTTTATTGGAGGGTCATAAAACCTTGAAATTTTGTAACAATAAAGTACTCGAGCCTCTTGTCAATTTAAGCTATCGCTCAAAGCTATGCTACCCTTAAGTCCCAAATCAAACACTGATGAAACTTCAAATGGCCTTAACTTCTATACGGTACGTGCAAAACCGATCAAAGTTTGCAACATACAAATGCTTGTAGCTTTTTACTGGAGCGTCATAAAACCTTGAACTTTGTAACAATAAAGTACTCTAGCCTCTAGTCAGTTTAAGCTATCGCTCAAAGTTATGCTACCCTTGAGTCCCAAATCAAACAATGATAAAACTTCAAATGGCCCTAACTTCCATACGGCTCTTGTCAATTTAAGCTATCGCCCAAAGCTATGCTACCCTTGAGTCTCAAATCAAACACTGATAAAACTTCAAATGGCCCTAACTTCTAGTAGGTACGTCCTACACCTATCAAAGTTTGTTACATACAAATGCTTGTAACTTTTTACTTTAGCGTCATAAAACCTTGAAATTTTGTAACAATAAAGTACTCGAGCCTCTTGTCAATTTAAGCTATCGCTCAAAGCTATGCTCCCCTTGAGTCCCAAATCAAACACTGTTAAAACTTTAAATGGCCCTAACTTCTATACGGTATGTCCTACACCTATCAAAGTTTGCAACATACAAATGCTTGTAACTTTTTACTGGAGCGTCATAAAACCTTGAAATTTTGTAACAATAAAGTACTCGAGCTTCTTGTAAATTTAAGCTATCGCTCAAAGCTATGCTACCCTTGAGTCCCAAATCAAACACTGATAAAACTTCAAATGGCCCTAACTTCTATACGTACGTCCTACAACTATCAAAGCTTGCAATATACAAATGCTTGTAACTTTTTACTGCAGCGTCATAAAACCTTGAACTTTTGTAACAATTAAGTACTCCAGCCTCTTGTCAATTTAGGCTATCGCTCAAAGCTATGCTACCCTTGAGTCCCAAATCAAACACTGATAAATCTTCAAATGGCCCTAACTTCTATACGTACGTCCTACAACTATCAAAGTTTGCAATATACAAATGCTTGTAACTTTTTACTGCAGCGTCATAAAACCTTGAAATTTTGTAACAATTAAGTACTCCAGCCTCTTGTCAATTTAAGCTATCGCTCAAAGCTATGCTACCCTTGAGTCCCAAATCAAACACTGATAAATCTTCAAATGGTCCTAACTTCTATACGATAAGTCCTACACCTATCAAAGTTTGCAACATACAAATGCTTGTAACTTTTTACTGGAGCGTCATAAAACCATGACATTTTGTAACAATAAAGTACTCGAGCCTCTTGTCAATTTAAGCTATCGCTCAAAGCTATGCTACCCTTAAGTCCCAAATCAAACACTGATAAAACTTCAAATGGCCTTAACTTCTATACGGTACGTGCAAAACCTATCAAAGTTTGCAACATACAAATGCTTGTAGCTTTTTACTGGAGCGTCATAAAACCTTGAACTTTTGTAACAATAAAGTACTCGAGCTTCTTGTCAATTTAAGCTATCGCTCAAATCTATGCTACCCTTGAGTCCCAAATCACACACTGATAAAACTTCAAATGGCCCTAACTTTTATACGGTACGTCCTACACCTATCAAAGTTTGCAAGTACTCGAGCCTCTTGTCAATTTAAACTATCGCTCTAAGCTATTCTACCCTAGAGTCCCAAATCAATCACACATATAAAACTTCAAATGGCCGTAACTTCTATACGGAACGTCCGACACCGATCAAAGTTTGCTACATACAAATGCTTGTAACTTTTTACTGGAGAGTCATAAAACCTTGAAATTTTGTAACAATAAAGTACTCGAGCCTCTTGTCAGTTTAAGCTATCGCTCAAAGCTATGCTACTCTTGAGTCCCAAATCAAACACTGATAAAACTTCAAATGGCCCTAACTTCCATACGGTACGTCCAACACCTATCAAAGTTTGCAACATACAAATGCTTGTAACTATTTACTGGAGCATCATAAAACCTTGAAATGTTGTAAGAATAAAGTACTCGAGCCTCTTGTCAATTTAAGCTATCGCTCAAAGCTATGTTACCCTTGTGCCCCAAATCAAACACTGATAAAACTTCAAATGGCCTTAACTTCTATACGGTACGTGCTAAACCTATCAAAGTTTGCAACATACAAATGCTTGTAGCTTTTTACTGGAGCGTCATAAAACCTTGAACTTTTGTAACAATAAAGTACTCGAGCCTCTTGTCAGTTTAAGCTATCGCTCAAAGCTATGCTGCCCTTGAGTCCCAAATCAAACACTGATAAAACTTCAAATGGCCCTAACTTCCATACGGTACGTCCTACACCTATCAAAGTTTGCAACATACAAATGCTTGTAACTATTTACTGGAGGGGCATAAAACCTTGAAATGTTGTAACAATAAAGTACTCGAGCCTCTTGTCAATTTAAGCTATCGCCCAAAGCTATGCTACCCTTGAGTCTCAAATCAAACACTGATAAAACTTCAAATGGCCCTAACTTCTAGTAGGTACGTCCTACACCTATCAAAGTTTGTTACATACAAATTCTTGTAACTTTTTACTTTAGCGTCATAAAACCTTGAAATTTTGTAACAATAAAGTACTCGAGCCTCTTGTCAATTTAAGCTATCGCTCAAAGCTATGCTCCCCTTGAGTCCCAAATCAAACACTGTTAAAACTTTAAATGGCCCTAACTTCTATACGGTATGTCCTACACCTATCAAAGTTTGCAACATACAAATGCTTGTAACTTTTTACTGGAGCGTCATAAAACCTTGAAATTTTGTAACAATAAAGTACTCGAGCTTCTTGTAAATTTAAGCTATCGCTCAAAGCTATGCTACCCTTGAGTCCCAAATCAAACACTGATAAAACTTCAAATGGCCCAAACTTCTATACGTACGTCCTACAACTATCAAAGCTTGCAATATACAAATGCTTGTAAATTTTTACTGCAGCGTCATAAAACCTTGAAATTTTGTAACAATTAAGTACTCCAGCCTCTTGTCAATTTAAGCTATCGCTCAAAGCTATGCTACCCTTGAGTCCCAAATCAAACACTGATAAATCTTCAAATGGCCCTAACTTCTATACGTACGTCCTACAACTATCAAAGTTTGCAATATACAAATGCTTGTAACTTTTTACTGCAGCGTCATAAAACCTTGAAATTTTGTAACAATTAAGTACTCCAGCCTCTTGTCAATTTAAGCTATCGCTCAAAGCTATGCTACCCTTGAGTCCCAAATCAAACACTGATAAATCTTCAAATGGCCCTAACTTCTATACGGTACGTCCTACACCTATCAAAGTTTGCAACATACAAATGCTTGTAACTATTTACTGGAGGGGCATAAAACCTTGAAATGTTGTAACAATAAAGTACTCGAGCCTCTTGTCAATTTAAGCTATCGCCCAAAGCTATGCTACCCTTGAGTCTCAAATCACACACTGATAAAACTTCAAATGGCCCTAACTTTTATACGGTACGTCCTACACCTATCAAAGTTTGCAAGTACTCGAGCCTCTTGTCAATTTAAACTATCGCTCTAAGCTATTCTACCCTAGAGTCCCAAATCAATCACACATATAAAACTTCAAATGGCCGTAACTTCTATACGGAACGTCCTACACCGATCAAAGTTTGCTACATACAAATGCTTGTAACTTTTTACTGGAGAGTCATAAAACCTTGAAATTTTGTAACAATAAACTACTCGAGCCTCTTGTCAGTTTAAGCTATCGCTCAAAGCTATGCTACTCTTGACTCCCAAATCAAACACTGATAAAACTTCAAATGGCCCTAACTTCCATACGGTACGTCCAACACCTATCAAAGTTTACAACATACAAATGCTTGTAACTATTTACTGGAGCATCATAAAACCTTGAAATGTTGTAACAATAAAGTACTCGAGCCTCTTGTCAATTTAAGCTATCGCTCAAAGCTATGTTACCCTTGTGCCCCAAATCAAACACTGATAAAACTTCAAATGGCCTTAACTTCTATACGGTACGTGCTAAACCTATCAAAGTTTGCAACATACAAATGCTTGTAGCTTTTTACTGGAGCGTCATAAAACCTTGAACTTTTGTAACAATAAAGTACTCGAGCCTCTTGTCAGTTTAAGCTATCGCTCAAAGCTATGCTGCCCTTGAGTCCCAAATCAAACACTGATAAAACTTCAAATGGCCCTAACTTCCATACGGTACGTCCTACACCTATCAAAGTTTGCAACATACAAATGCTTGTAACTATTTACTGGAGGGGCATAAAACCTTGAAATGTTGTAACAATAAAGTACTCGAGCCTCTTGTCAATTTAAGCTATCGCCCAAAGCTATGCTACCCTTGAGTCTCAAATCAAACACTGATAAAACTTCAAATGGCCCTAACTTCTAGTAGGTACGTCCTACACCTATCAAAGTTTGTTACATACAAATGCTTGTAACTTTTTACTTTAGCGTCATAAAACCTTGAAATTTTGTAACAATAAAGTACTCGAGCCTCTTGTCAATTTAAGCTATCGCTCAAAGCTATGCTCCCCTTGAGTCCCAAATCAAACACTGTTAAAACTTTAAATGGCCCTAACTTCTATACGGTATGTCCTACACCTATCAAAGTTTGCAACATACAAATGCTTGTAACTTTTTACTGGAGCGTCATAAAACCTTGAAATTTTGTAACAATAAAGTACTCGAGCTTCTTGTAAATTTAAGCTATCGCTCAAAGCTATGCTACCCTTGAGTCCCAAATCAAACACTGATAAAACTTCAAATGGCCCAAACTTCTATACGTACGTCCTACAACTATCAAAGCTTGCAATATACAAATGCTTGTAACTTTTTACTGCAGCGTCATAAAACCTTGAAATTTTGTAACAATTAAGTACTCCAGCCTCTTGTCAATTTAAGCTATCGCTCAAAGCTATGCTACCCTTGAGTCCCAAATCAAACACTGATAAATCTTCAAATGGCCCTAACTTCTATACGTACGTGCTACAACTATCAAAGTTTGCAATATACAAATGCTTGTAACTTTTTACTGCAGCGTCATAAAACCTTGAAATTTTGTAACAATTAAGTACTCCAGCCTCTTGTCAATTTAAGCTATCGCTCAAAGCTATGCTACCCTTGAGTCCCAAATCAAACACTGATAAATCTTCAAATGGCCCTAACTTCTATACGGTACGTCCTACACCTATCAAAGTTTGCAACATACAAATGCTTGTAACTATTTACTGGAGGGGCATAAAACCTTGAAATTTTGTAACAATAAAGTACTCGAGCCTCTTGTCAATTTAAGCTATCGCCCAAAGCTATGCTACCCTTGAGTCTCAAATCACACACTGATAAAACTTCAAATGGCCCTAACTTTTATACGGTACGTCCTACACCTATCAAAGTTTGCAAGTACTCGAGCCTCTTGTCAATTTAAACTATCGCTCTAAGCTATTCTACCCTAGAGTCCCAAATCAATCACACATATAAAACTTCAAATGGCCGTAACTTCTATACGGAACGTCCTACACCGATCAAAGTTTGCTACATACAAATGCTTGTAACTTTTTACTGGAGAGTCATAAAACCTTGAAATTGTGTAACAATAAAGTACTCGAGCCTCTTGTCAGTTTAAGCTATCGCTCAAAGCTATGCTACTCTTGACTCCCAAATCAAACACTGATAAAACTTCAAATGGCCCTAACTTCCATACGGTACGTCCAACACCTATCAAAGTTTGCAACATACAAATGCTTGTAACTATTTACTGGAGCATCATAAAACCTTGAAATGTTGTAACAATAAAGTACTCGAGCCTCTTGTCAATTTAAGCTATCGCTCAAAGCTATGTTACCCTTGTGCCCCAAATCAAACACTGATAAAACTTCAAATGGCCTTAACTTCTATACGGTACGTGCTAAACCTATCAAAGTTTGCAACATACAAATGCTTGTAGCTTTTTACTGGAGCGTCATAAAACCTTGAACTTTTGTAACAATAAAGTACTCGAGCCTCTTGTCAGTTTAAGCTATCGCTCAAAGCTATGCTGCCCTTGAGTCCCAAATCAAACACTGATAAAACTTCAAATGGCCCTAACTTCCATACGGTACGTCCTACACCTATCAAAGTTTGCAACATACAAATGCTTGTAACTATTTACTGGAGGGGCATAAAACCTTGAAATGTTGTAACAATAAAGTACTCGAGCCTCTTGTCAATTTAAGCTATCGCCCAAAGCTATGCTACCCTTGAGTCTCAAATCAAACACTGATAAAACTTCAAATGGCCCTAACTTCTAGTAGGTACGTCCTACACCTATCAAAGTTTGTTACATACAAATGCTTGTAACTTTTTACTTTAGCGTCATAAAACCTTGAAATTTTGTAACAATAAAGTACTCGAGCCTCTTGTCAATTTAAGCTATCGCTCAAAGCTATGCTCCCCTTGAGTCCCAAATCAAACACTGTTAAAACTTTAAATGGCCCTAACTTCTATACGGTATGTCCTACACCTATCAAAGTTTGCAACATACAAATGCTTGTAACTTTTTACTGGAGCGTCATAAAACCTTGAAATTTTGTAACAATAAAGTACTCGAGCTTCTTGTAAATTTAAGCTATCGCTCAAAGCTATGCTACCCTTGAGTCCCAAATCAAACACTGATAAAACTTCAAATGGCCCTAACTTCTATACGTGTGTCCTACAACTATCAAAGCTTGCAATATACAAATGCTTGTAACTTTTTACTGCAGCGTCATAAAACCTTGAAATTTTGTAACAATTAAGTACTCCAGCTTCTTGTCAATTTAAGCTATCGCTCAAAGCTATGCTACCCTTGAGTCCCAAATCAAACACTGATAAATCTTCAAATGGCCCTAACTTCTATATGATAAGTCCTACTCCTATCAAAGTTTGCAACATACAAATGCTTGTAACTTTTTACTGGAGCGTCATAAAACCATGACATTTTGTAACAATAAAGTACTCGAGCCTCTTGTCAATTTAAGCTATCGCTCAAAGCTATGCTACCCTTAAGTCCCAAATCAAACACTGATAAAACTTCAAATGGCCTTAACTTCTATACGGTACGTGCAAAACCTATCAAAGTTTGCAACATACAAATGCTTGTAGCTTTTTACTGGAGCGTCATAAAACCTTGAACTTTTGTAACAATAAAGTACTCGAGCCTCTTGTCAGTTTAAGCTATCGCTCAAAGTTATGCTACCCTTGAGACCCAAATCAAACAATGATAAAACTTCAAATGGCCCTAACTTCCATACGGTACGTCCTACACCTATCAAAGTTTGCAACATACAAATGCTTGTAACTATTTACTGGAGGGTCATAAAACCTTGAAATTTTGTAACAATAAAGTACTCGAGCCTCTTGTCAATTTAAGCTATCGCTCAAAGCTATGCTACCCTTGAGTCTCAAATCAAACACTGATAAAACTTCAAATTAACAATAATGTTCTCGAGCCTCTTGTCAATTTAAGCTATCGCTCAAAGCTATGCTACTCTTGAGTCCCAAATCAAACACTGATAAACCTTCAAATGGCCGTAACTTCTATACGGAACGTCCTACACCGATCAAAATTTGCTACATACAAATGCTTGTAACTTTTTACTGGAGAGTCATAAAACCTTGAAATTTTGTAGCAATAAAGTACTCGAGCCTCTTGTCAGTTTAAGCTATCGCTCAAAGCTATGCTACTCTTGAGTCCCAAATCAAACACTGATAAAACTTCAAATGGCCCTAACTTCCATACGGTACGTCCAACACCTATCAAAGTTTGCAACATACAAATGCTTGTAACTATTTACTGGAGCATCATAAAACCTTGAAATGTTGTAACAATAAAGTACTCGAGCCTCTTGTCAATTTAAGCTATCGCCAAAAGCTATGCTACCCTTGAGTCTCAAATCAAACACTGATAAAACTTCAAATGGCCCTAACTTCTAGTAGGTACGTCCTACACCTTTCAAAGTTTGTAACATACAAATGCTTGTAACTTTTTACTTTAGCGTCATAAAACCTTGAAATTTTGTAACAATAAAGTACTCGAGCCTCTTGTCAATTTAAGCTATCGCTCAAAGCTATGCTCCCCTTGAGTCCCAAATCAAACACTGTTAAAACTTTAAATGGCCCTAACTTCTATACGGTATGTCCTACACCTATCAAAGTTTGCAACATACAAATGCTTGTAACTTTTTACTGGAGCGTCATAAAACCTTGAAATTTTGTAACAATAAAGTACTCGAGCTTCTTGTAAATTTAAGCTATCGCTCAAAGCTATGCTACCCTTGAGTCCCAAATCAAACACTGATAAAACTTCAAATGGCCCTAACTTCTATACGTACGTCCTACAACTATCAAAGTTTGCAATATACAAATGCTTGTAACTTTTTACTGCAGCGTCATAAAACCTTGAAATTTTGTAACAATTAAGTACTCCAGCCTCTTGTCAATTTAAGCTATCGCTCAAAGCTATGCTACAATTGAGTCCCAAATCAAACACTGATAAATCTTCAAAAGGCCCTAACTTCTATACGATAAGTCCTACATCTATCAAAGTTTGCAACATACAAATGCTTGTAACTTTTTACTGGAGCGTCATAAAACCATGACATTTTGTAACAATAAAGTACTCGAGCCTCTTGTCAATTTAAGATATCGCTCAAAGCTATGCTACCCTTAAGTCCCAAATCAAACACTGATAAAACTTCAAATGGCCTTAACTTCTATACGGTACGTGCAAAACCTATCAAAGTTTGCAACATACAAATGCTTGTAGCTTTTTACTGGAGCGTCATAAAACCTTGAACTTTTGTAACAATAAAGTACTCGAGCCTCTTGTCAGTTTAAGCTATCGCTCAAACTTATGCTACCCTTGAGTCCCAAATCAAACAATGATAAAACTTCAAATGGCCCTAACTTCCATACGGTACGTCCTACACCTATCAAAGTTTGCAACATACAAATGCTTGTAACTATTTACTGGAGGGTCATAAAACCTTGAAATGTTGTAACAATAAAGTACTCGAGCCTCTTGTCAATTTAAGCTATCGCTCAAAGCTATGCTACCCTTGAGTCTCAAATCAAACACTGATAAAACTTCAAATTAACAATAATGTTCTCGAGCCTCTTGTCAATTTAAGCTATCGCTCAAAGCTATGCTACTCTTGAGTCCCAAATCAAACACTGATAAAACTTCAAATGGCCCTAACTTCTATACGGTACGTCCTACACCAATCAAAGTTTGCAACATACAAATGCTTGTAACTTCTTTCTGGAGCGTCATAAAACCTTGAAATTTTGTAACAATAAAGTTCTCGAGCCTCTTGTAAATTTAAGCTATCGCTCAAAGCTATGCTACCCTTGAGTCCCAAATCAAACACTGATAAAACTTCAAATGGCCCTAACTTTTATACGGTACGTCCTATACTTATCAAAGTTTGCAACATACAAATGCTTGTAACTTTTTACTGGAGCGTCATATAACTTTGAAATTTTGTAACAATAAAGTACTCGAGACTCTTGTAAATTTAAGCTATCGCTCAAATATATGCTACGCTTGAGACCCAAATCAAACACTGATAAAACTTCAAATGGCCCTAACTTCTATATGGTACGTCCTACACCAATCAAAGTTTGCAACATACAAATGCTTGTAACTTTTTACTGGAGCGTCATAAAACCTTGAAATTTTGTAACAATAAAGTACTCGAGCCTCTTGTCAATTTAAGCTATCGCTCAAAGCTAAGCTACCCTTGAGTCCCAAATCAAACACTGATAAAACTTCAAATGGCCCTAACTTTCATACGGTGCGTCCTACACCTATCAAAGTTTGCAACATACAAATGCTTGTAACTTTTTACTGGAGCGTCATAAAACCTAGAAATGTTGTAACAATAAAGTACTCGAGCCTCTTGTCAATTTAAGCTATCGCTCTAAGCTATGCTACCCTTGAGGCCCAAATCAATCACACAGATAAAACTTCAAATGGCCCTAACTTCTATACGGTACGTCCTACACCTATCACAGTTTGCAACATACAAATGCTTGTAACTTTTTACTGGAGCGTCATAATACCTTGAAATTTTGTAAAAATAAAGTACTCGAGACTCTTGTCAATTTAAGCTATCGCTCAAATCTATGCTACCCTTGAGTCCCAAATCAAACACTGATAAAACTTCAAATGGCCTTAACTTCTATACGGTACATCCTACACCTAACAAAGTTTGCAACATAGATATGCTTGAAACTTTTTACTGGAGCGTCATAAAACCTTGAAATTTTGTAACAATAAAGTACTCGAGCCTCTTGTCAATTTAAGCTATCGCTCTAAGCTATGCTACCCTTGAGTCCCAAATCAATCACACAGATAAAACTTCAAATGGCCCTAACTTCTATACGGTACGTCCTGCACCTATCAAAGTTTGCAACCTACAAATGCTTGTACCATTTACTGGAGCGTCATAAAAACTTGAAATTTTGTAACAATAAAGTATTCGAGGCTCTTGTCAGTTTAAGTTATCGCTCAAAGCTATGCTACCCTTGAGTCCCAAATCAAACACTGATAAAACTTCAAATGGCCTTAACTTCTATACGGTACAACCTACACCTATCAAAGTTTGCAACATAGAAATGCTTGAAACTTTTTACTGGAGCCTCATAAAACCTTGAAATTTTGTAACAATAAAGTACTCGAGCCTCTTGTCAATTTAAGTTATCGCTCAAAGCTATGTTACCCTTGACTCACAAATCAAACACTGAATATGCAAAACTTCAAATGGCCCTAACTTCTATACGGTACGTCCTACAGCTATCAAAGTTTGCAACATACAAATGCTTGTAACTTTTTACTGGAGCGTCATAAAACCTTGAAATTTTGTAACAATAAAGTACTCGAGCATCTTGTCAATTTAATCTATCGCTCAAAGCTATGCTACCCTTGAGTCCCAAACCAAACACTGATAGAACTTCAAATGGCCCTAACTTCTATACGGTAGTCCTATACCTATCAAAGTTTGCAACATACAAATGCTTGTAACTTTTTACTGGAGCGTCATAAAACCTTGAAATTTTGTAACAATAAAGTACTCGAGCCTCTTGTCAATTTAAGCTATCGCTCAAAGCTAAGCTACCCTTGAGTCCCAAATCAAACACTGATAAAACTTCAAATGGCCCTAACTTCTATACGGTGCGTCCTACACCTATCAAAGTTTGCAACATACAAATGCTTGTAACTTTTTACTGGAGCGTCATAAAACCAAGAAATGTTGTAACAATAAAGTACTCGAGCCTCTTGTCAATTTAAGCTATCGCTCTAAGCTATGCTACCCTTGAGTCCCAAATCAATCACACAGATAAAACTTCAAATGGCCCTAACTTCTATACGGTACGTCCTACACCTATCACAGTTTGCAACATACAAATGCTTGTAACTTTTTACTGGAGCGTCATAACACCTTGAAATTTTGTAAAAATAAAGTACTCGAGACTCTTGTCAATTTAAGCTATCGCTCAAAGCTATGCTACCCTTGAGTCCCAAATCAAACACTGATAAAACTTCAAATGGCCTTAACTTCTATACGGTACATCCTACACCTATCAAAGTTTGCAGCATAGATATGCTTGAAACTTTTTACTGGAGCGTCATAAAACCTTGAAATTTTGTAACAATAAAGTACTCGAGCCTCTTTTCAATTTAAGCTTTCGCTCAAAGCTATGCTACCCTTGAGTCCCAAATCAAACACTGATAAAACTTCAAATGGCCCTAACTTCTATACGGGACGTCCTACAGCTATCAAAGTTTGCAACATACAAATGCTTGTAACTTTTTACTGGAGCGTCATAAAACCTTGAAATTTTGTAACAATAAAGTACTCGAGCCTCTTGTCAATTTAAGCTATCGCTCAAAGCTATGCTACCCTTGAGTCCCAAATCAAACACTGATAAAACTTCAAATGGCCCTAACTTCTATACGGTACGTCCTATACCTATCAAAGTTTGCAACATACAAATGCTTGTAACTTTTTACTGGAGCGTCATAAAACCTTGAAATGTTGTAACAATAAAGAGCTCGAGCCTATTGTCAATTTAAGCTATCGCTCAAAGCTATGCTACCCTTGAGTCCCAAATCAAACACTGATAAAACTTCAAATGGCCCTAACTTCTATACGGTACGTCCTACACCTATCAAAGTTTGCAACATACAAATGCTTGTAACTTTTTACTGGAGCGTCATAAAAACTTGAAACTTTTAACAATAAAGTACTCGAGCCTCTTGTCAATTTAAGCTATCGCTCAAATCTATGCTACCCTTGAGTAACAAATCAAACACTGATAAAACTTCAAATGGCCCTAACTTCTATACGGTACGTCCTACACCTATCAAAGTTTGCAACATACAAATGATTGTATCTTTTTACTGGAGCGTCATAAAACCTTGAAATTTTGTAACAATAAAGTACTAGAGGCTCTTGTCAGTTTAAGTTAACGCTCAAAGCTATGCTACCCTTGAGTCCCAAATCAAACACTGATAAAACTTCAAATGGCTCTAACTTCTATACGGTACGTCCTACAGCTATCAAAGTTTGCAACATACAAATGCTTGTAATTTTTACTGGAGCGTCATAAAACCTTGAAATTTTGTAACAATAAAGTACTCGAGCCTCTTGTCAATTTAAGCTATTGCTCAAAGCTATGCTACCCTTAAGTCCCAAATCAAATACTGATACAACTTCAAATGGCCCTAATTTCTATACACCTATCAAAGTTTGCAACATACAAATGCTTGTAACTTTTCACTGCAGCGTCATAAAACCTTGAAATTTTGTAACAATAAAGTACTCGAGGCTCTTGTCAGTTTAAGTTATCGCTGAAAGCTATGCTACCCTTGAGTCCCAAATCAAACACTGTTAAAACTTCAAATGGCCTTAACTTCTATACGGTACAACCTACACCTATCAAAGTTTGCAACATAGAAATGCTTGAAACTTTTTACTGGAGCCTCATAAAACCTTGAAATTTTGTAACAATAAAGTACTCGAGCCTCTTGTCAATTTAAGTTATCGCTCAAAGCTATGTTACCCTTGACTCCCAAATCAAACACTGATAAAACATCAAATGGCCCTAACTTCTATACGGTACGTCCTACAGCTATCAAAGTTTGCAACATACAAATGCTTGTAACTTTTTACTGGAGCGTCATAAAACCTTGAAATTTTGTAACAATAAAGTACTCGAGCATCTTGTCAATTTAACCTATCGCTCAAAGCTATGCTACCCTTGAGTCCCAAACCAAACACTGATAGAACTTCAAATGGCCTTACTTCTATCCGGTAGTCCTATACCTATCAAAGTTTGCAACATACAAATGCTTGTAACTTTTTACTGGAGCGTCATAAACCCTTGAAATTTTGTAACAATAAAGTACTCGAGCCTCTTGTCAATTTAAGCTATCGCTCAAAGCTAAGCTACCCTTGAGTCCCAAATCAAACACTGATAAAACTTCAAATGGCCCTAACTTCTATACGGTGCGTCCTACACCTATCAAAGTTTGCAACATACAAATGCTTGTAACTTTTTACTGGAGCGTCATAAAACCTAGAAATGTTGTAACAATAAAGTACTCGAGCCTCTTGTCAATTTAAGCTATCGCTCTAAGCTATGCTACCCTTGAGTCCCAAATCAATCACACAGATAAAACTTCAAATGGCCCTAACTTCTTTACGGTACGTCCTACACCTATCAAAGTTTGCAACATACAAATGCTTGTAACTTTTTACTGGAGCGTCATAATACCTTGAAATTTTGTAAAAATAAAGTACTCGAGACTCTTGTCAATTTAAGCTATCGCTCAAAGCTATGCTACCCTTGAGTCCCAAATCAAACACTGATAAAACTTCAAATGGCCTTAACTTCTATACGGTACATCCTACACCTATCAAAGTTTGCAACATAGATATGCTTGAAATTTTTTACTGGAGCGTCATAAAACCTTGAAATTTTGTAACAATAAAGTACTCGAGCCTCTTTTCAATTTAAGGTATCGCTCAAAGCTATGCTACCCTTGCGTCCCAAATCAAACACTGATAAAACTTCAAATGGCCCTAACTTCTATACGGTACGTCCTACAGCTATCAAAGTTTGCAACATACAAATGCTTGTAACTTTTTACTGGAGCGTCATAAAACCTAGAAATGTTGTAACAATAAAGTACTCGAGGCTCTTGTCAATTTAAGCTATCGCTCAAATCTATGCTACCCTTGAGTAACAAATCAAACACTTATAAAACTTCAAATGGCCCTAACTTCTATACGGTACGTCCTACACCTATCAAAGTTTGCAACCTACAAATGCTTGTACCATTTACTGGAGCGTCATAAAAACTTGAAATTTTGTAACAATAAAGTATTCGAGGCTCTTGTCAGTTTAAATTATCGCTCAAAGCTATGCTACCCTTGAGTCCCAAATCAAACACTGATAAAACTTCAAATGGCCTTAACTTCTATACGGTACAACCTACACCTATCAAAGTTTGCAACATAGAAATGCTTGAAACTTTTTACTGGAGCCTCATAAAACCTTGAAATTTTGTAACAATAAAGTACTCGAGCATCTTGTCAATTTAACCTATCGCTCAAAGCTATGCTACCCTTGAGTCCCAAACCAAACACTGATAGAACTTCAAATGGCCCTAACTTCTATACGGTAGTCCTATACCTATCAAAGTTTGCAACATACAAATGCTTGTAACTTTTTACTGGAGCGTCATAAAACCTTGAAATTTTGTAACAATAAAGTACTCGAGCCTCTTGTCAATTTAAGCTATCGCTCAAAGCTAAGCTACCCTTGAGTCCCAAATCAAACACTGATAAAACTTCAAATGGCCCTAACTTCTATACGGTGCGTCCTACACCTATTAAAGTTTGCAACATACAAATGCTTGTAACTTTTACTGGAGCGTCATAAAACCTAGAAATATTGTAACAATAAAGTACTCGAGCCTCTTGTCAATTTAAGCTATCGCTCTAAGCTATGCTACCCTTGAGTCCCAAATCAATCACACACATAAAACTTCAAATGGCCCTAACTTCTATACGGTACGTCCTACACCTATCAAAGTTTGCAACATACAAATGCTTGTAACTTTTTACTGGAGCGTTATAAAACCTTGAAATTTTGTAACAATAAAGTACTCGAGCCTCTTGTCACTTTAAGCTATCGCTCAAAGCTATGCTACCCTTGAGTCCAAAATCAAACACTGATAAAACTTCAAATGGCCCTAACTTCTATACGGTACGTCCTATACCTATCAAAGTTTGCAACATATAAATGCTTGTAACTTTTTACTGGAGCGTCATAAAACCTTGAAATGTTGTAACAATAAAGTACTCGAGCCTCTTGTCAATTTAAGCTATCGCTCAAAGCTATGCTACCCTTGAGTCCCAAATCAAACACTGATAAAACTTCAAATGGCCCTAACTTCTATACGGTACGTCTTACACCTATCAAAGTTTGCAACATACAAATGCTTGTAACTTTTTACCGGAGCGTCATAAAACCATGAAATTTTGTAACAATAAAGTACTCGAGCCTCTTGTCCATTTAAGTTATCGCTCAAAGCTGTGTTACCCTTGACTCCCAAATCAAACACTGATAAAACTTCAAATGGCCCTAACTTCTATACGGTACGTCCTACAGCTATCAAAGTTTGCAACATACAAATGCTTGTAACTTTTTACTGGAGCGTCATAAAACCTTGAAATTTTGTAACAATAAAGTACTCGAGCATCTTGTCAATTTAACCTATCGCTCAAAGCTATGCTACCCTTGAGTCCCAAACCAAACACTGATAGAACTTCAAATGGCCCTAACTTCTATACGGTAGTCCTATACCTATCAAAGTTTGCAACATACAAATGCTTGTAACTTTTTACTGGAGCGTCATAAAACCTTGAAATTTTGTAACAATAAAGTACTCGAGCCTCTTGTCAATTTAAGCTATCGCTCAAAGCTAACCTACCCTTGAGTCCCAAATCAAACACTGATAAAACTTCAAATGGCCCTAACTTCTATACGGTGCGTCCTACACCTATCAAAGTTTGCAACATACAAATGCTTGTAACTTTTTACTGGAGCGTCATAAAACCTAGAAATGTTGTAACAATAAAGTACTCGAGCCTCTTGTCAATTTAAGCTATCGCTCTAAGCTATGCTACCCTTGAGTCCCAAATCAATCACACAGATAAAACTTCAAATGGCCCTAACTTCTATACGGTACGTCCTACACCTATCAAAGTTTGCAACATACAAATGCTTGTAACTTTTTACTGGAGCGTCATAATACCTTGAAATTTGAAAAAATAAAGTACTCGAGACTCTTGTCAATTTAAGCTATCGCTCAAAGCTATGCTACCCTTGAGTCCCAAATCAAACACTGACAGAACTTCAAATGGCCCTAACTTCTATACGGTAGTCCTATACCTATCAAAGTTTGCAACATACAAATGCTTGTAACTTTTTACTGGAGCGTCATAAAACCTTGAAATTTTGTAACAATAAAGTACTCGAGCCTCTTGTCAATTTAAGCTATCGCTCAAAGCTAAGCTACCCTTGAGTCCCAAATCAAACACTGATAAAACTTCAAATGGCCCTAACTTCTATACGGTGCGTCCTACACCTATTAAAGTTTGCAACATACAAATGCTTGTAACTTTTACTGGAGCGTCATAAAACCTAGAAATATTGTAACAATAAAGTAAAAAAGTAAAGTATAAAACTTCAAATGGCCCTAACTTCTATACGGTACGTCCTACAGCTATCAAAGTTTGCAACATACAAATGCTTGTAACTTTTTATTGGAGCGTCATAAAACCTTGAAATTTTGTAACAATAACGTACTCGATCCTCTTGTCAATTTAAGTTATCGCTCAAAGCTATGCTACCCTTGCGTCCCAAATCAAACACTGATAAAACTTCAAATGGCCCTAACTTCTATACGGTACGTCCTACAGCTATCAAAGTTTGCAACATACAAATGCTTGTAACTTTTTACTGGAGCGTCATAAAACCTAGAAATGTTGTAACAATAAAGTACTCGAGCCTCTTGTCAATTTCAGCTATCGCTCAAATCTATGCTACCCTTGAGTAACAAATCAAACACTTATAAAACTTCAAATGGCCCTAACTTCTATACGGTACGTCCTACACCTATCAAAGTTTGCAACCTACAAATGCTTGTACCATTTACTGGAGCGTCATAAAAACTTGCAATTTTGTAACAATAAAGTATTCGAGGCTCTTCTCAGTTTAAGTTATCGCTCAAAGCTATGCTACCCTTGAGTCCCAAATCAAACACTGATAAAACTTCAAATGGCCTTAACTTCTATACGGTACAACCTACACCTATCAAAGTTTGCAACATAGAAATGCTTGAAACTTTTTACTGGAGCCTCATAAAACCTTGAAATTTTGTAACAATAAAGTACTCGAGCCTCTTGTCAATTTAAGTTATCGCTCAAAGCTATGCTACCCTTGACTCCCAAATCAAACACTGATAAAACTTCAAATGGCCCTAACTTCTATACGGTACGTCCTACAGCTATCAAAGTTTGCAACATACAAAAGCTTGTAACTTTTTACTGGAGCGTCATAAAACCTTGAAATTTTGTAACAATAAAGTACTCGAGCATCTTGTCAATTTAACCTATCGCTCAAAGCTATGCTACCCTTGAGTCCCAAACCAAACACTGATAGAACTTCAAATGGCCCTAACTTCTATACGGTAGTCCTATACCTATCAAAGTTTGCAACATACAAATGCTTGTAACTTTTACTGGAGCGTCATAAAACCTAGAAATATTGTAACAATAAAGTACTCGAGCCTCTTGTCAATTTAAGCTATCGCTCTAAGCTATGCTACCCTTGAGTCCCAAATCAATCACACAGATAAAACTTCAAATGGCCCTAACTTCTATACGGTACGTCCTACACGTATCAAAGTTTGCTACATACAAATGCTTGTAACTTTTTACTGGAGCGTTATAAAACCTTGAAATTTTGTAACAATAAAGTACTCGAGCCTCTTGGCACTTTAAGCTATCGCTCAAAGCTATGCTACCCTTGAGTCCAAAATCAAACACTGATAAAAATTCAAATGGCCCTAACTTCTATACGGTACGTCCTACAGCTATCAAAGTTTGCAACATACAAAAGCTTGTAACTTTTTACTGGAGCGTCATAAAACCTTGAAATGTTGTAACAATAAAGTACTCGAGCCTCTTGTCAATGTAAGCTATCGCTCAAAGCTATGCTACCCTTGAGTCCCAAATCAAACACTGATAAAACTTCAAATGGCCCTAACTTCTATACGGTACGTCTTACACCTATCAAAGTTTGCAACATACAAATGCTTGTAACTTTTTACCGGAGCGTCATAAAACCATGAAATTTTGTAACAATAAAGTACTCGAGCCTCTTGTCCATTTAAGTTATCGCTCAAAACTCTGCTACCCTTGAGTCCCAAATCAAACACTGATAAAAATTCAAATGGCGCTAACTTCCATATGGTACGTGCTACACCTATCAAAGTTTGCAACATACAAATGCTTGTAACTTTTTCTGGAGCGTCATAATACCTGGAAATTTTGTAACAATAAAGTACTCGAGGCTCTTGTCAGTTTAAGTTATCGCTCAAAGCTATGCTACCCTTGAGTCCCAAATCAAACACTGATAAAACTTCAAATGGCCTTAACTTCTATACGGTACAACCTACACCTATCAAAGTTTGCAACATAGAAATGCTTGAAACTTTTTACTGGAGCCTCATAAAATCTTGAAATTTTGTAACAATAAAGTACTCGAGCCTCTTGTCAATTTAAGTTATCGCTCAAAGCTAAGCTACCCTTGAGTCCCAAATCAAACACTGATAAAACTTCAAATGGCCCTAACTTCTATACGGTGCGTCCTACACCTATCAAAGTTTGCAACATACAAATGCTTGTAACTTTTACTGGAGCGTCATAAAACCTAGAAATATTGTAACAATAAAGTACTCGAGCCTCTTGTCAATTTAAGCTATCGCTCAAAGCTATGCTACCCTTGAGTAACAAATCAAACACTTATAAAACTTCAAATGGCCCTAACTTCTATACGGTACGTCCTACACCTATCAAAGTTTGCAACCTACAAATGCTTGTACCATTTACTGGAGCGTCATAAAAACTTGCAATTTTGTAACAATAAAGTATTCGAGGCTCTTCTCAGTTTAAGTTATCGCTCAAAGCTATGCTACCCTTGAGTCCCAAATCAAACACTGATAAAACTTCAAATGGCCTTAACTTCTATACGGTACAACCTACACCTATCAAAGTTTGCAACATAGAAATGCTTGAAACTTTTTACTGGAGCCTCATAAAACCTTGAAATTTTGTAACAATAAAGTACTCGAGCCTCTTGTCAATTTAAGTTATCGCTCAAAGCTATGCTACCCTTGACTCCCAAATCAAACACTGATAAAACTTCAAATGGCCCTAACTTCTATACGGTACGTCCTACAGCTATCAAAGTTTGCAACATACAAAAGCTTGTAACTTTTTACTGGAGCGTCATAAAACCTTGAAATTTTGTAACAATAAAGTACTCGAGCATCTTGTCAATTTAACCTATCGCTCAAAGCTATGCTACCCTTGAGTCCCAAACCAAACACTGATAGAACTTCAAATGGCCCTAACTTCTATACGGTAGTCCTATACCTATCAAAGTTTGCAACATACAAATGCTTGTAACTTTTACTGGAGCGTCATAAAACCTAGAAATATTGTAACAATAAAGTACTCGAGCCTCTTGTCAATTTAAGCTATCGCTCTAAGCTATGCTACCCTTGAGTCCCAAATCAATCACACAGATAAAACTTCAAATGGCCCTAACTTCTATACGGTACGTCCTACACGTATCAAAGTTTGCAACATACAAATGCTTGTAACTTTTTACTGGAGCGTTATAAAACCTTGAAATTTTGTAACAATAAAGTACTCGAGCCTCTTGTCACTTTAAGCTATCGCTCAAAGCTATGCTACCCTTGAGTCCAAAATCAAACACTGATAAAACTTCAAATGGCCCTAACTTCTATACGGTACGTCCTATACCTATCAAAGTTTGCAACATATAAATGCTTGTAACTTTGTACTGGAGCGTCATAAAACCTTGAAATGTTGTAACAATAAAGTACTCGAGCCTCTTGTCAATGTAAGCTATCGCTCAAACCTATGCTACCCTTGAGTCCCAAATCAAACACTGATAAAACTTCAAATGGCCCTAACTTCTATACGGTACGTCTTACACCTATCAAAGTTTGCAACATACAAATGCTTGTAACTTTTTACCGGAGCGTCATAAAACCATGAAATTTTGTAACAATAAAGTACTCGAGCCTCTTGTCCATTTAAGTTATCGCTCAAAACTCTGCTACCCTTGAGTCCCAAATCAAACACTGATAAAAATTCAAATGGCGCTAACTTCCATATGGTACGTGCTACACCTATCAAAGTTTGCAACATACAAATGCTTGTAACTTTTTCTGGAGCGTCATAATACCTGGAAATTTTGTAACAATAAAGTACTCGAGGCTCTTGTCAGTTTAAGTTATCGCTCAAAGCTATGCTACCCTTGAGTCCCAAATCAAACACTGATAAAACTTCAAATGGCCTTAACTTCTATACGGTACAACCTACACCTATCAAAGTTTGCAACATAGAAATGCTTGAAACTTTTTACTGGAGCCTCATAAAATCTTGAAATTTTGTAACAATAAAGTACTCGAGCCTCTTGTCAATTTAAGTTATCGCTCAAAGCTAAGCTACCCTTGAGTCCCAAATCAAACACTGATAAAACTTCAAATGGCCCTAACTTCTATACGGTGCGTCCTACACCTATCAAAGTTTGCAACATACAAATGCTTGTAACTTTTACTGGAGCGTCATAAAACCTAGAAATATTGTAACAATAAAGTACTCGAGCCTCTTGTCAATTTAAGCTATCGCTCTAAGCTATGCTACCCTTGAGTCCCAAATCAATCACACAGATAAAACTTCAAATGGCCCTAACTTCTATACGGTACGTCCTACACCTATCAAAGTTTGCAACATACAAATGCTTGTAACTTTTTACTGGAGCGTTATAAAACCTTGAAATTTTGTAACAATAAAGTACTCGAGCCTCTTGTCACTTTAAGCTATCGCTCAAAGCTATGCTACCCTTGAGTCCAAAATCAAACACTGATAATACTTCAAATGGCCCTAACTTCTATACGGTACGTCCTATACCTATCAAAGTTTGCAACATATAAATGCTTGTAACTTTTTACTGGAGCGTCATAAAACCTTGAAATGTGGTAACAATAAAGTACTCGAGCCTCTTGTCAATTTAAGCTATCGCTCAAAGCTATGCTACCCTTGAGTCCCAAATCAAACACTGATAAAACTTCAAATGGCCCTAACTTCTATACGGTACGTCTTACACCTATCAAAGTTTGCAACATACAAATGCTTGTAACTTTTTACCGGAGCGTCATAAAACCATGAAATTTTGTAACAATAAAGTACTCGAGCCTCTTGTCCATTCAAGTTATCGCTCAAAGCTATGCTACCCTTGAGTCCCAAATCAAACACTGATAAAAATTCAAATGGCGCTAACTTCCATATGGTACGTGCTACACCTATCAAAGTTTGCAACATACAAATGCTTGTAACTTTTTACTGGAGCGTCATAATACCTGGAAATTTTGTAACAATAAAGTACTCGAGGCTCTTGTCAGTTTAAGTTATCGCTCAAAGCTATGCTACCCTTGAGTCCCAAATCAAACACTGATAAAACTTCAAATGGCCCTAACTTCCATACGGTACGTCCTACACCTATCAAAGTTTGCAACATACAAATGCTTGTAACTTTTTACTGGAGCGTCATAAAAGCTTGAAACTTTTAACAATAAAGTACTCGAGCCTCTTGTCAATTTAAGCTATCGCTCAAATCTATGCTACCCTTGAGTAACAAATCAAACACTTATAAAACTTCAAATGGCCCTAACTTCTATACGGTACGTCCTACACCTATCAGAGTTTGCCACCTACAAATGCTTGTACCATTTACTGGAGCGTCATAAAAACTTGAAATTTTGTAACAATAAAGTATTCGAGCCTCTTGTCAGTTTAAGTTATCGCTCAAAGCTATGCTACCCTTGAGTCCCAAATCAAACACTGATAAAACTTCAAATGGCCTTAACTTCTATACGGTACAACCTACACCTATCAAAGTTTGCAACATAGAAATACTTGAAACTTTTTACTGGAGCCTCATAAAACCTTGAAATTTTGTAACAATAAAGTACTCGAGCCTCTTGTCAATTTAAGTTATCGCTCAAAGCTATGTTACCCTTGACTCCCAAATCAAACACTGATAAAACTTCAAATGGCCCTAACTTCTATACGGTACGTCCTACAGCTATCAAAGTTTGCAACATACAAATGCTTGTAACTTTTTACTGGAGCGTCATAAAACCTTGAAATTTTGTAACAATAAAGAACTCGAGTATCTTGTCAATTTAACCTATCGCTCAAAGCTATGCTACCCTTGACTCCGAAACCAAACACTGATAGAACTTCAAATGGCCCTAACTTCTATACGGTAGTCCTATACCTATCAAAGTTTGCAACATACAAATGCTTGTAACTTTTTACTGGAGCGTCATAAAACCTTGAAATTTTGTAACAATAAAGTACTCGAGCCTCTTGTCAATTTAAGCTATCGCTCAAAGCTAAGCTACCCTTGAGTCCCAAATCAAAGACTGATAAAACTTCAAATGGCCCTAACTTCTATACGGTGCGTCCTACACCTATCAAAGTTTGCAACATACAAATGCTTGTAACTTTTTACTGGAGCGTCATAAAACCTAGAAATGTTGTAACAATAAAGTACTCGAGCCTCTTGTCAATTTAAGCTATCGCTCTAAGCTATGCTACCCTTGAGTCCCAAATCAATCACACAGATAAAACTTCAAATGGCCCTAACTTCTATACGGTACGTCCTACACCTATCAAAGTTTGCAACATACAAATGATTGTAACTTTTTACTGGAGCGTCATAATACCTTGAAATTTTGTAAAAATAAAGTACTCGAGACTCTTGTCAATTTAAGCTATCGCTCAAAGCTATGCTACCCTTGAGTCCCAAATCAAACACAGATAAAACTTCAAATGGCCTTAACTTCTATACGGTACATCCTACACCTATCAAAGTTTGCAACATAGATATGCTTGAAACTTTTTACTGGACCGTCATAAAACCTTGAAATTTTGTAACAATAAAGTACTCGAGCCTCTTTTCAATTTAAGCTATCGCTCAAAGCTATGCTACCCTTGAGTCCCAAATCAAACACTGATAAAACTTCAAATGGCCCTAACTTCTATACGGTACGTCCTACAGCTATCAAAGTTTGCAACATACAAATGCTTGTAACTTTTTACTGGAGCGTCATAAAACCTTGAAATTTTGTAACAATAAAGTACTCGAGCCTCTTGTCAATTTAAGCTATCGCTCAAAGCTATGCTTCCCTTGAGTCCCAAATCAAACACTGATAAAACTTCAAATGGCCCTAACTTCTATACGGTACGTCCTATACCTATCAAAGTTTGCAACATACAAATGCTTGTAACTTTTTACTGGAGCGTCATAAAACCTTGAAATGTTTTAACAATAAAGAGCTCGAGCCTATTGTCAATTTAAGCTATCGCTCAAAGCTATGCTACCCTTGAGTCCCAAATCAAACACTGATAAAACTTCAAATGGCCCTAACTTCTATACGGTACGTCCTACACCTATCAAAGTTTGCAACATACAAATGCTTGTAACTTTTTACTGGAGCGTCATAAAAACTTGAAACTTTTAACAATAAAGTACTCGCGCCTCTTGTCAATTTAAGCTATCGCTCAAATCTATGCTACCCTTGAGTAACAAATCAAACACTGATAAATCTTCAGATGGCCCCAAATTCTATACGGTACGTCCTACACCTATCAAAGTTTGCAACATACAAATGATTGTAACTTTTTACTGGAGCGTCATAAAACCTTGAAATTTTGTAACAATAAAGTACTCGAGGCGCTTGTCAGTTTAAGTTAACGCTCAAAGCTATGCTACCCTTGAGTCCCAAATCAAACACTGATAAAACTTCAAATGGCGCTAACTTCCATATGGTACGTGCTACACCTATCAAAGTTTGCAACATACAAATGCTTGTAACTTTTTACTGGAGCGTCATAATACCTGGAAATTTTGTAACAATAAAGTACTCGAGCCTCTTGTCAATTTAAGCTATCGCTCAAAGCTAAGCTACCCTTGAGTCCCAAATCAAACACTGAGAAAACTTCAAATGGCCCTAACTTCTATACGGTGCGTCCTACACCTATCAAAGTTTGCAACATACAAATGCTTGTAACTTTTACTGGAGCGTCATAAAACCTAGAAATGTTGTAACAATAAAGTACTCGAGCCTCTTGTCAATTTAAGCTATCGCTCTAAGCTATGCTACCCTTGAGTCCCAAATCAATCACACAGATAAAACTTCAAATGGCCCTAACTTCTATACGGTACGTCCTACACCTATCAAAGTTTGCAACATACAAATGCTTGTAACTTTTTACTGGAGCGTTATAAAACCTTGAAATTTTGTAACAATAAAGTACTCGAGCCTCTTGTCACTTTAAGTTATCGCTCAAACCTATGCTACCCTTGAGTCCAAAATCAAACACTGATAAAACTTCAAATGGCCCTAACTTCTATACGGTACGTCCTATACCTATTAAAGTTTGCAACATATAAATGCTTGTAACTTTTTACTGGAGCGTCATAAAACCTTGAAATGTTGTAACAATAAAGTACTCGAGCCTCTTGTCAGTTTAAGTTATCGCTCAAAGCTATGCTACCCTTGAGTCCCAAATCAAACACTGATAAAACTTCAAATGGCCTTAACTTCTATACGGTACAACCTACACCTATCAAAGTTTGCAACATAGAAATGCTTGAAACTTTTTACTGGAGCCTCATAAAACCTTGAAATTTTGTAACAATAAAGTACTCGAGCCTCTTGTCAATTTAAGTTATCGCTCAAAGCTATGTTACCCTTGACTCCCAAATCAAACACTGATAAAACTTCAAATGGCCCTAACTTCTATACGGTACGTCCTACAGCTATCAAAGTTTGCAACATACAAATGCTTGTAACTTTTTACTGGAGCGTCATAAAACCTTGAAATTTTGTAACAATAAAGTACTCGAGCATCTTGTCAATTTAACCTATCGCTCAAAGCTATGCTACTCTTGAGTCCGAAACCAAACACTGATAGAACTTCAAATGGCCCTAACTTCTATACGGTAGTCCTATACCTATCAAAGTTTGCAACATACAAATGCTTCTAACTTTTTACTGGATCGTCATAAAACCTTGAAATTTTGTAACAATAAAGTACTCGAGCCTCTTGTCAATTTAAGCTATCGCTCAAAGCTAAGCTACCCTTGAGTCCCAAATCAAAGACTGATAAAACTTCAAATGGGCCTAACTTCTATACGGTGCGTCCTACACCTATCAAAGTTTGCAACATACAAATGCTTGTAACTTTTTACTGGAGCGTCATAAAACCTAGAAATGTTGTAACAATAAAGTACTCGAGCCTCTTGTCAATTTAAGCTATCGCTCTAAGCTATGCTACCCTTGAGTCCCAAATCAATCACACAGATAAAACTTCAAATGGCCCTAACTTCTATACGGTACGTCCTACACCTATCAAAGTTTGCAACATACAAATGCTTGTAACTTTTTACTGGAGCGTCATAATACCTTGAAATTTTGTAAAAATAAAGTACTCGAGACTCTTGTCAATTTAAGCTATCGCTCAAAGCTATGCTACCCTTGAGTCCCAAATCAAACACTGATAAAACTTCAAATGGCCTTAACTTCTATACGGTACATCCTACACCTATCAAAGTTTGCAACATAGATATGCTTGAAACTTTTTACTGGACCGTCATAAAACCTTGAAATTTTGTAACAATAAAGTACTCGAGCCTCTTTTCAATTTAAGCTATCGCTCAAAGCTATGCTACCCTTGAGTCCCAAATCAAACACTGATAAAACTTCAAATGGCCCTAACTTCTATACGGTAGTCCTATACCTATCAAAGTTTGCAACATACAAATGCTTGTAACTTTTTACTGGAGCGTCATAAAACCTTGAAATTTTGTAACAATAAAGTACTCGAGCCTCTTGTCAATTTAAGCTATCGCTCAAAGCTAAGCTACCCTTGAGTCCCAAATCAAAGACTGATAAAACTTCAAATGGGCCTAACTTCTATACGGTGCGTCCTACACCTATCAAAGTTTGCAACATACAAATGCTTGTAACTTTTTACCGGAGCGTCATAAAACCATGAAATTTTGTAACAATAAAGTACTCGAGCCTCTTGTCCATTTAAGTTATCGCTCAAAGCTATGCTACCCTTGAGTCCCAAATCAAACACTGATAAAAATTCAAATGGCGCTAACTTCCATATGGTACGTGCTACACCTATCAAAGTTTGCAACATACAAATGCTTGTAACTTTTTACTGGAGCGTCATAATACCTGGAAATTTTGTAACAATAAAGTACTCGAGGCTCTTGTCAGTTTAAGTTATCGCTCAAAGCTATGCTACCCTTGAGTCCCAAATCAAACACTGATAAAACTTCAAATGGCCCTAACTTCCATACGGTACGTCCTACACCTATCAAAGTTTGCAACATACAAATGCTTGTAACTTTTTACTGGAGCGTCATAAAAGCTTGAAACTTTTAACAATAAAGTACTCGAGCCTCTTGTCAATTTAAGCTATCGCTCAAATCTATGCTACCCTTGAGTAACAAATCAAACACTTATAAAACTTCAAATGGCCCTAACTTCTATACGGTACGTCCTACACCTATCAGAGTTTGCCACCTACAAATGCTTGTACCATTTACTGGAGCGTCATAAAAACTTGAAATTTTGTAACAATAAAGTATTCGAGGCTCTTGTCAGTTTAAGTTATCGCTCAAAGCTATGCTACCCTTGAGTCCCAAATCAAACACTGATAAAACTTCAAATGGCCTTAACTTCTATACGGTACAACCTACACCTATCAAAGTTTGCAACATAGAAATGCTTGAAACTTTTTACTGGAGCCTCATAAAACCTTGAAATTTTGTAACAATAAAGTACTCGAGCCTCTTGTCAATTTAAGTTATCGCTCAAAGCTATGTTACCCTTGACTCCCAAATCAAACACTGATAAAACTTCAAATGGCCCTAACTTCTATACGGTACGTCCTACAGCTATCAAAGTTTGCAACATACAAATGCTTGTAACTTTTTACTGGAGCGTCATAAAACCTTGAAATTTTGTAACAATAAAGAACTCGAGTATCTTGTCAATTTAACCTATCGCTCAAAGCTATGCTACCCTTGACTCCGAAACCAAACACTGATAGAACTTCAAATGGCCCTAACTTCTATACGGTAGTCCTATACCTATCAAAGTTTGCAACATACAAATGCTTGTAACTTTTTACTGGAGCGTCATAAAACCTTGAAATTTTGTAACAATAAAGTACTCGAGCCTCTTGTCAATTTAAGCTATCGCTCAAAGCTAAGCTACCCTTGAGTCCCAAATCAAAGACTGATAAAACTTCAAATGGCCCTAACTTCTATACGGTGCGTCCTACACCTATCAAAGTTTGCAACATACAAATGCTTGTAACTTTTTACTGGAGCGTCATAAAACCTAGAAATGTTGTAACAATAAAGTACTCGAGCCTCTTGTCAATTTAAGCTATCGCTCTAAGCTATGCTACCCTTGAGTCCCAAATCAATCACACAGATAAAACTTCAAATGGCCCTAACTTCTATACGGTACGTCCTACACCTATCAAAGTTTGCAACATACAAATGATTGTAACTTTTTACTGGAGCGTCATAATACCTTGAAATTTTGTAAAAATAAAGTACTCGAGACTCTTGTCAATTTAAGCTATCGCTCAAAGCTATGCTACCCTTGAGTCCCAAATCAAACACTGATAAAACTTCAAATGGCCTTAACTTCTATACGGTACATCCTACACCTATCAAAGTTTGCAACATAGATATGCTTGAAACTTTTTACTGGACCGTCATAAAACCTTGAAATTTTGTAACAATAAAGTACTCGAGCCTCTTTTCAATTTAAGCTTTCGCTCAAAGCTATGCTACCCTTGAGTCCCAAATCAAACACTGATAAAACTTCAAATGGCCCTAACTTCTATACGGTACGTCCTACAGCTATCAAAGTTTGCAACATACAAATGCTTGTAACTTTTTACTGGAGCGTCATAAAACCTTGAAATTTTGTAACAATAAAGTACTCGAGCCTCTTGTCAATTTAAGCTATCGCTCAAAGCTATGCTTCCCTTGAGTCCCAAATCAAACACTGATAAAACTTCAAATGGCCCTAACTTCTATACGGTACGTCCTATACCTATCAAAGTTTGCAACATACAAATGCTTGTAACTTTTTACTGGAGCGTCATAAAACCTTGAAATGTTTTAACAATAAAGAGCTCGAGCCTATTGTCAATTTAAGCTATCGCTCAAAGCTATGCTACCCTTGAGTCCCAAATCAAACACTGATAAAACTTCAAATGGCCCTAACTTCTATACGGTACGTCCTACACCTATCAAAGTTTGCAACATACAAATGCTTGTAACTTTTTACTGGAGCGTCATAAAAACTTGAAACTTTTAACAATAAAGTACTCGCGCCTCTTGTCAATTTAAGCTATCGCTCAAATCTATGCTACCCTTGAGTAACAAATCAAACACTGATAAATCTTCAAATGGCCCCAAATTCTATACGGTACGTCCTACACCTATCAAAGTTTGCAACATACAAATGATTGTAACTTTTTACTGGAGCGTCATAAAACCTTGAAATTTTGTAACAATAAAGTACTCGAGGCGCTTGTCAGTTTAAGTTAACGCTCAAAGCTATGCTACCCTTGAGTCCCAAATCAAACACTGATAAAACTTCAAATGGCGCTAACTTCCATATGGTACGTGCTACACCTATCAAAGTTTGCAACATACAAATGCTTGTAACTTTTTACTGGAGCGTCATAATACCTGGAAATTTTGTAACAATAAAGTACTCGAGCCTCTTGTCAATTTAAGCTATCGCTCAAAGCTAAGCTACCCTTGAGTCCCAAATCAAACACTGAGAAAACTTCAAATGGCCCTAACTTCTATACGGTGCGTCCTACACCTATCAAAGTTTGCAACATACAAATGCTTGTAACTTTTACTGGAGCGTCATAAAACCTAGAAATGTTGTAACAATAAAGTACTCGAGCCTCTTGTCAATTTAAGCTATCGCTCTAAGCTATGCTACCCTTGAGTCCCAAATCAATCACACAGATAAAACTTCAAATGGCCCTAACTTCTATACGGTACGTCCTACACCTATCAAAGTTTGCAACATACAAATGCTTGTAACTTTTTACTGGAGCGTTATAAAACCTTGAAATTTTGTAACAATAAAGTACTCGAGCCTCTTGTCACTTTAAGCTATCGCTCAAACCTATGCTACCCTTGAGTCCAAAATCAAACACTGATAAAACTTCAAATGGCCCTAACTTCTATACGGTACGTCCTATACCTATTAAAGTTTGCAACATATAAATGCTTGTAACTTTTTACTGGAGCGTCATAAAACCTTGAAATGTTGTAACAATAAAGTACTCGAGCCTCTTGTCAGTTTAAGTTATCGCTCAAAGCTATGCTACCCTTGAGTCCCAAATCAAACACTGATAAAACTTCAAATGGCCTTAACTTCTATACGGTACAACCTACACCTATCAAAGTTTGCAACATAGAAATGCTTGAAACTTTTTACTGGAGCCTCATAAAACCTTGAAATTTTGTAACAATAAAGTACTCGAGCCTCTTGTCAATTTAAGTTATCGCTCAAAGCTATGTTACCCTTGACTCCCAAATCAAACACTGATAAAACTTCAAATGGCCCTAACTTCTATACGGTACGTCCTACAGCTATCAAAGTTTGCAACATACAAATGCTTGTAACTTTTTACTGGAGCGTCATAAAACCTTGAAATTTTGTAACAATAAAGTACTCGAGCATCTTGTCAATTTAACCTATCGCTCAAAGCTATGCTACCCTTGAGTCCCAAATCAAAGACTGATAAAACTTCAAATGGGCCTAACTTCTATACGGTGCGTCCTACACCTATCAAAGTTTGCAACATACAAATGCTTGTAACTTTTTACTGGAGCGTCATAAAACCTAGAAATGTTGTAACAATAAAGTACTCGAGCCTCTTGTCAATTTAAGCTATCGCTCTAAGCTATGCTACCCTTGAGTCCCAAATCAATCACACAGATAAAACTTCAAATGGCCCTAACTTCTATACGGTACGTCCTACACCTATCAAAGTTTGCAACATACAAATGCTTGTAACTTTTTACTGGAGGGTCATAATACCTTGAAATTTTGTAAAAATAAAGTACTCGAGACTCTTGTCAATTTAAGCTATCGCTCAAAGCTATGCTACCCTTGAGTCCCAAATCAAACACTGATAAAACTTCAAATGGCCTTAACTTCTATACGGTACATCCTACACCTATCAAAGTTTGCAACATAGATATGCTTGAAACTTTTTACTGGACCGTCATAAAACCTTGAAATTTTGTAACAATAAAGTACTCGAGCCTCTTTTCAATTTAAGCTATCGCTCAAAGCTATGCTACCCTTGAGTCCCAAATCAAACACTGATAAAACTTCAAATGGCCCTAACTTCTATACGGTACGTCCTACAGCTATCAAAGTTTGCAACATACAAATGCTTGTAACTTTTTACTGGAGCGTCATAAAACCTTGAAATTTTGTAACAATAAAGTACTCGAGCCTCTTGTCAATTTAAGCTATCGCTCAAAGCTATGCTACCCTTGAGTCCCAAATCAAACACTGATAAAACTTCAAATGGCCCTAACTTCTATACGGTACGTCCTATACCTATCAAAGTTTGCAACATACAAATGCTTGTAACTTTTTACTGGAGCGTCATAAAACCTTGAAATGTTGTAACAATAAAGAGCTCGAGCCTATTGTCAATTTAAGCTATCGCTCAAAGCTATGCTACCCTTGAGTCCCAAATCAAACACTGATAAAACTTCAAATGGCCCTAAATTCTATACGGTACGTCCTACACCTGTCAAAGTTTGCAACATACAAATGCTTGTAACTTTTTACTGGAGCGTCATAAAAACTTGAAACTTTTAACAATAAAGTACTCGCGCCCCTTGTCAATTTAAGCTATCGCTCAAATCTATGCTACCCTTGAGTAACAAATCAAACACTGATAACACTTCAAATGGCCCTAACTTCTATACGGTACGTCCTACACCTATCAAAGTTTGCAACATACAAATGATTGTAACTTTTTACTGGGGCGTCATAAAACCTTGAAATTTTGTAACAATAAAGTACTGGAGGCTCTTGTCAGTTTAAGTTAACGCTCAAAGCTATGCTACCCTTGAGTCCCAAATCAAACACTGATAAAACTTCAAATGGCGCTAACTGCCATATGGTACGTGCTACACCTATCAAAGTTTGCAACATACAAATGCTTGTAACTTTTTACTGGAGCGTCATAATACCTGGAAATTTTGTAACAATAAAGTAGTCGAGACTCTTGTCAATTTAAGCTATCGCTCAAAGCTATGCTACCCTTGAGTCCCAAATCAAACACTGATAAAACTTCAAATGGCCTTAACTTCTATACGGTACATCCTACACCTATCAAAGTTTGCAACATACAAATGCCTGAAACTTTTTACTGGAGCGTCATAAAACCTTGAAATTTTGTAACAATAAAGTACTCGAGCCTCTTGTCAATTTAAGTTATCGCTCAAAGCTATGCTACCCTTGACTCCCAAATCAAACACTGATAAAACTTCAAATGGCTCTAACTTCTATACGGTACGTCCTACAGCTATCAAAGTTTGCAACATACAAATGCTTGTAATTTTTACTGGAGCGTCATAAAACCTTGAAATTTTGTAACAATAAAGTACTCGAGCCTCTTGTCAATTTAAGCTATTGCTCAAAGCTATGCTACCCTTAAGTCCCAAATCAAATACTGATACAACTTCAAATGGCCCTAATTTCTATACACCTATCAAAGTTTGCAACATACAAATGCTTGTAACTTTTCACTGCAGCGTCATAAAACCTTGAAATTTTGTAACAATAAAGTACTCGAGGCTCTTGTCAGTTTAAGTTATCGCTCAAAGCTATGCTACCCTTGAGTCCCAAATCAAACACTGATAAAACTTCAAATGGCCCTAACTTCCATACGGTACGTCCTACACCTATCAAAGTTTGCAACATACAAATGCTAGTAACTTTTTACTGGAGCGTCATAAAAGCTTGAAACTTTTAACAATAAAGTACTCGAGCCTCTTGTCAATTTAAGCTATCGCTCAAATCTATGCTACCCTTGAGTAACAAATCAAACGCTTATAAAACTTCAAATGGCCCTAACTTCTATACGGTACGTCCTACACCTATCAAAGTTTGCCACCAACAAATGCTTGTACCATTTACTGGAGCGTCATAAAAACTTGAAATTTTGTAACAATAAAGTATTCGAGGCTCTTGTCAGTTTAAGTTATCGCTCAAAGCTATGCTACCCTTGAGTCCCAAATCAAACACTGATAAAACTTCAAATGGCCTTAACTTCTATACGGTACAACCTACACCTATCAAAGTTTGCAACATAGAAATGCTTGAAACTTTTTACTGGAGCCTCATAAAACCTTGAAATTTTGTAACAATAAAGTACTCGAGCCTCTTGTCAATTTAAGTTATCGCTCAAAGCTATGTTACCCTTGACTCCCAAATCAAACACTGATAAAACTTCAAATGGCCCTAACTTATATACGGTACGTCCTACAGCTATCAAAGTTTGCAACATACAAATGCTTGTAACTTTTTACTGGAGCGTCATAAAACCTTGAAATTTTGTAACAATAAAGTACTCGAGCATCTTGTCAATTTAACCTATCGCTCAAAGCTATGCTACCCTTGAGTCCCAAACCAAACACTGATAGAACTTCAAATGGCCCTAACTTCTATACGGTAGTCCTATACCTATCAAAGTTTGCAACATACAAATGCCTGTAACTTTTTACTGGAGCGTCATAAAACCTTGAAATTTTGTAACAATAAAGTACTCGAGCCTCTTGTCAATTTAAGCTATCGCTCAAAGCTATGCTACCCTTGAGTCCCAAATCAAACACTGATAAAACTTCAAATGGCCCTAACTTCTATACGGTACGTCCTATACCTATCAAAGTTTGCAACATACAAATGCTTGTAACTTTTTACTGGAGCGTCATAAAACCTTGAAATGTTGTAACAATAAAGAGCTCGAGCCTATTGTCAATTTAAGCTATCGCTCAAAGCTATGCTACCCTTGAATCCCAAATCAAACACTGATAAAAATTCAAATGGCGCTAACTTCCATATGGTACGTGCTACACCTATCAAAGTTTGCAACATACAAATGCTTGTAACTTTTTACTGGAGCGTCATAATACCTGGAAATTTTGTAACAATAAAGTACTCGAGGCTCTTGTCAGTTTAAGTTATCGCTCAAAGCTATGCTACCCTTGAGTCCCAAATCAAACATTGATAAAACTTCAAATGGCCCTAACTTCCATACGGTACGTCCTACACCTATCAAAGTTTGCAACATACAAATGCTTGTAACTTTTTACTGGAGCGTCATAAAAGCTTGAAACATTTAACAATAAAGTACTCGAGCCTCTTGTCAATTTAAGCTATCGCTCAAATCTATGCTACCATTGAGTAACAAATCAAACACTTATAAAACTTCAAATGGCCCTAACTTCTATACGGTACGTCCTACACCTATCAGAGTTTGCAACCTACAAATGCTTGTACCATTTACTGGAGCGTCATAAAAACTTGATATTTTGTAACAATAAAGTATTCGAGGCTCTTGTCAGTTTAAGTTATCGCTCAAAGCTATGCTACCCTTGAGTCCCAAATCAAACACTGATAAAACTTCAAATGGCCTTAACTTCTATACGGTACAACCTACACCTATCAAAGTTTGCAACATAGAAATGCTTGAAACTTTTTACTGGAGCCTCATAAAACCTTGAAATTTTGTAACAATAAAGTACTCGAGCCTCTTGTCAATTTAAGTTATCGCTCAAAGCTATGTTACCCTTGACTCCCAAATCAAACACTGATAAAACTTCAAATGGCCCTAACTTCTATACGGTACGTCCTACAGCTATCAAAGTTTGCAACATACAAATGCTTGTAACTTTTTACTGGAGCGTCATAAAACCTTGAAATTTTGTAACAATAAAGTACTCGAGCATCTTGTCAATTTAACCTATCGCTCAAAGCTATGCTACCCTTGAGTCCGAAACCAAACACTGATAGAACTTCAAATGGCCCTAACTTCTATACGGTAGTCCTATACCTATCAAAGTTTGCAACATACAAATGCTTGTAACTTTTTACTGGAGCGTCATAAAACCTTGAAATTTTGTAACAATAAAGTACTCGAGCCTCTTGTCAATTTAAGCTATCGCTCAAAGCTAAGCTACCCTTGAGTCCCAAATCACAGACTGATAAAACTTCAAATGGGCCTAACTTCTATACGGTGCGTCCTACACCTATCAAAGTTTGCAACATACAAATGCTTGTAACTTTTTACTGGAGCGTCATAAAACCTAGAAATGTTGTAACAATAAAGTACTCGAGCCTCTTGTCAATTTAAGCTATCGCTCTAAGCTATGCTACCCTTGAGTCCCAAATCAATCACACAGATAAAACTTCAAATGGCCCTAACTTCTATACGGTACGTCCTACACCTATCAAAGTTTGCAACATACAAATGCTTGTAACTTTTTACTGGAGCGTCATAATACCTTGAAATTTTGTAAAAATAAAGTACTCGAGACTCTTGTCAATTTAAGCTATCGCTCAAAGCTATGCTACCCTTGAGTCCCAAATCAAACACTGATAAAACTTCAAATGGCCTTAACTTCTATACGGTACATCCTACACCTATCAAAGTTTGCAACATAGATATGCTTGAAACTTTTTACTGGACCGTCATAAAACCTTGAAATTTTGTAACAATAAAGTACTCGAGCCTCTTTTCAATTTAAGCTATCGCTCAAAGCTATGCTACCCTTGAGTCCCAAATCAAACACTGATAAAACTTCAAATGGCCCTAACTTCTATACGGTACGTCCTACAGCTATCAAAGTTTGCAACATACAAATGCTTGTAACTTTTTACTGGAGCGTCATAAAACCTTGAAATTTTGTAACAATAAAGTACTCGAGCCTCTTGTCAATTTAAGCTATCGCTCAAAGCTATGCTACCCTTGAGTCCCAAATCAAACACTGAAAAACTTCAAAGGCCCTAACTTCTATACGGTACGTCCTATACCTATCAAAGTTTGCAACATACAAATGCTTGTAACTTTTTACTGGAGCGTCATAAAACCTTAAAATGTTGTAACAATAAAGAGCTCGAGCCTATTGTCAATTTAAGCTATCGCTCCAAGCTATGCTACCCTTGAGTCCCAAATCAAACACTGATAAAACTTCAAATGGCCCTAAATTCTATACGGTACGTCCTACACCTGTCAAAGTTTGCAACATACAAATGCTTGTAACTTTTTACTGGAGCGTCATAAAAACTTGAAACTTTTAACAATAAAGTACTCGCGCCCCTTGTCAATTTAAGCTATCGCTCAAATCTATGCTACCCTTGAGTAACAAATCAAACACTGATAACACTTCAAATGGCCCTAACTTCTATACGGTACGTCCTACACCTATCAAAGTTTGCAACATACAAATGATTGTAACTTTTTACTGGGGCGTCATAAAACCTTGAAATGTTGTAACAATAAAGTACTGGAGGCTCTTGTCAGTTTAAGTTAACGCTCAAAGCTATGCTACCCTTGAGTCCCAAATCAAACACTGATAAAACTTCAAATGGCGCTAACTTCCATATGGTACGTGCTACACCTATCAAAGTTTGCAACATACAAATGCTTGTAACTTTTTACTGGAGCGTCATAATACCTGGAAATTTTGTAACAATAAAGTAGTCGAGACTCTTGTCAATTTAAGCTATCGCTCAAAGCTATGCTACCCTTGAGTCCCAAATCAAACACTGATAAAACTTCAAATGGCTTTAACTTCTATACGGTACATCCTACACCTATCAAAGTTTGCAACATACAAATGCCTGAAACTTTTTACTGGAGCGTCATAAAACCTTGAAATTTTGTAACAATAAAGTACTCGAGCCTCTTGTCAATTTAAGTTATCGCTCAAAGCTATGCTACCCTTGACTCCCAAATCAAACACTGATAAAACTTCAAATGGCTCTAACTTCTATACGGTAAGTCCTACAGCTATCAAAGTTTGCAACATACAAATGCTTGTAACTTTTTACTGGGGCGTCATAAAACCTTGAAATGTTGTAACAATAAAGTACTGGAGGCTCTTGTCAGTTTAAGTTAACGCTCAAAGCTATGCTACCCTTGAGTCCCAAATCAAACACTGATAAAACTTCAAATGGCGCTAACTTCCATATGGTACGTGCTACACCTATCAAAGTTTGCAACATACAAATGCTTGTAACTTTTTACTGGAGCGTCATAATACCTGGAAATTTTGTAACAATAAAGTAGTCGAGACTCTTGTCAATTTAAGCTATCGCTCAAAGCTATGCTACCCTTGAGTCCCAAATCAAACACTGATAAAACTTCAAATGGCCCTAAATTCTATACGGTACGTCCTACACCTGTCAAAGTTTGCAACATACAAATGCTTGTAACTTTTTACTGGAGCGTCATAAAAACTTGAAACTTTTAACAATAAAGTACTCGCGCCCCTTGTCAATTTAAGCTATCGCTCAAATCTATGCTACCCTTGAGTAACAAATCAAACACTGATAACACTTCAAATGGCCCTAACTTCTATACGGTACGTCCTACACCTATCAAAGTTTGCAACATACAAATGATTGTAACTTTTTACTGGGGCGTCATAAAACCTTGAAATGTTGTAACAATAAAGTACTGGAGGCTCTTGTCAGTTTAAGTTAACGCTCAAAGCTATGCTACCCTTGAGTCCCAAATCAAACACTGATAAAACTTCAAATGGCGCTAACTTCCATATGGTACGTGCTACACCTATCAAAGTTTGCAACATACAAATGCTTGTAACTTTTTACTGGAGCGTCATAATACCTGGAAATTTTGTAACAATAAAGTAGTCGAGACTCTTGTCAATTTAAGCTATCGCTCAAAGCTATGCTACCCTTGAGTCCCAAATCAAACACTGATAAAACTTCAAATGGCCTTAACTTCTATACGGTACATCCTACACCTATCAAAGTTTGCAACATACAAATGCCTGAAACTTTTTACTGGAGCGTCATAAAACCTTGAAATTTTGTAACAATAAAGTACTCGAGCCTCTTGTCAATTTAAGTTATCGCTCAAAGCTATGCTACCCTTGACTCCCAAATCAAACACTGATATAACTTCAAATGGCTCTAACTTCTATACGGTAAGTCCTACAGCTATCAAAGTTTGCAACATACAAATGCTTGTAATTTTTACTGGAGCGTCATAAAACCTTGAAATTTTGTAACAATAAAGTACTCGAGCCTCTTGTCAATTTAAGCTATTGCTCAAAGCTATGCTACCCTTAAGTCCCAAATCAAATACTGATACAACTTCAAATGGCCCTAATTTCTATACACCTATCAAAGTTTGCAACATACAAATGCTTGTAACTTTTCACTGCAGCGTCATAAAACCTTGAAATTTTGTAACAATAAAGTACTCGAGGCTCTTGTCAGTTTAAGTTATCGCTCAAAGCTATGCTACCCTTGAGTCCCAAATCAAACACTGATAAAACTTCAAATGGCCCTAACTTCCATACGGTACGTCCTACACCTATCAAAGTTTGCAACATACAAATGCTTGTAACTTTTTACTGGAGCGTCATAAAAGCTTGAAACTTTTAACAATAAAGTACTCGAGCCTCTTGTCAATTTAAGCTATCGCTCAAATCTATGCTACCCTTGAGTAACAAATCAAACGCTTATAAAACTTCAAATGGCCCTAACTTCTATACGGTACGTCCTACACCTATCAAAGTTTGCCACCTACAAATGCTTGTACCATTTACTGGAGCGTCATAAAAACTTGAAATTTTGTAACAATAAAGTATTCGAGGCTCTTGTCAGTTTAAGTTATCGCTCAAAGCTATGCTACCCTTGAGTCCCAAATCAAACACTGATAAAACTTCAAATGGCCTTAACTTCTATACGGTACAACCTACACCTATCAAAGTTTGCAACATAGAAATGCTTGTAATTTTTACTGGAGCGTCATAAAACCTTGAAATTTTGTAACAATAAAGTACTCGAGCCTCTTGTCAATTTAAGCTATTGCTCAAAGCTATGCTACCCTTAAGTCCCAAATCAAATACTGATACAACTTCAAATGGCCCTAATTTCTATACACCTATCAAAGTTTCCAACATACAAATGCTTGTAACTTTTCACTGCAGCGTCATAAAACCTTGAAATTTTGTAACAATAAAGTACTCGAGGCTCTTGTCAGTTTAAGTTATCGCTCAAAGCTATGCTACCCTTGAGTCCTAAATCAATCACACAGATAAAACTTCAAATGGCCCTAACTTCTATACGGTACGTCCTACACCTATCAAAGTTTGCAACATACAAATGCTTGTAACTTTTTACTGGAGCGTCATAAAACCTTGAAATTTTGTAACAATAAAGTACTCGAGCCTCTTGTCAATTTAAGCTATCGCTCAAAGCTATGCTACCCTTGAGTCCCAAATCAAACACTGATAAAACTTCAAATGGCCCTAACTTCTATACGGTACGTCCTATACCTATCAAAGTTTGCAACATACAAATGCTTGTAACTTTTTACTGGAGCGTCATAAAACCTTGAAATGTTGTAACAATAAAGAGCTCGAGCCTATTGTCAATTTAAGCTATCGCTCAAAGCTATGCTACCCTTGAGTCCCAAATCAAACACTGATAAAACTTCAAATGGCCCTAACTTCTATACGGTACGTCCTACACCTGTCAAAGTTTGCAACATACAAATGCTTGTAACTTTTTACTGGAGCGTCATAAAAACTTGAAACTTTTAACAATAAAGTAGTCGAGACTCTTGTCAATTTAAGCTATCGCTCAAAGCTATGCTACCCTTGAGTCCCAAATCAAACACTGATAAAACTTCAAATGGCCTTAACTTCTATACGGTACATCCTACACCTATCAAAGTTTGCAACATACAAATGCCTGAAACTTTTTACTGGAGCGTCATAAAACCTTGAAATTTTGTAACAATAAAGTACTCGAGCCTCTTGTCAATTTAAGCTATTGCTCAAAGCTATGCTACCCTTAAGTCCCAAATCAAATACTGATACAACTTCAAATGGCCCTAATTTCTATACACCTATCAAAGTTTGCAACATACAAATGCTTGTAACTTTTCACTGCAGCGTCATAAAACCTTGAAATTTTGTAACAATAAAGTACTCGAGGCTCTTGTCAGTTTAAGTTATCGCTCAAAGCTATGCTACCCTTGAGTCCCAAATCAATCACACAGATAAAACTTCAAATGGCCCTAACTTCTATACGGTACGTCCTACACCTATCAAAGTTTGCAACATACAAATGCTTGTAACTTTTTACTGGAGCGTCATAAAACCTTGAAATTTTGTAACAATAAAGTACTCGAGCCTCTTGTCAATTTAAGCTATCGCTCAAAGCTATGCTACCCTTGAGTCCCAAATCAAACACTGATAAAACTTCAAATGGCCCTAACTTCTATACGGTACGTCCTATACCTATCAAAGTTTGCAACATACAAATGCTTGTAACTTTTTACTGGAGCGTCATAAAACCTTGAAATGTTGTAACAATAAAGAGCTCGAGCCTATTGTCAATTTAAGCTATCGCTCAAAGCTATGCTACCCTTGAGTCCCAAATCAAACACTGATAAAACTTCAAATGGCCCTAACTTCTATACGGTACGTCCTACACCTGTCAAAGTTTGCAACATACAAATGCTTGTAACTTTTTACTGGAGCGTCATAAAAACTTGAAACTTTTAACAATAAAGTAGTCGAGACTCTTGTCAATTTAAGCTATCGCTCAAAGCTATGCTACCCTTGAGTCCCAAATCAAACACTGATAAAACTTCAAATGGCCTTAACTTCTATACGGTACATCCTACACCTATCAAAGTTTGCAACATACAAATGCCTGAAACTTTTTACTGGAGCGTCATAAAACCTTGAAATTTTGTAACAATAAAGTACTCGAGCCTCATCTCAATTTAAGTTATCGCTCAAAGCTATGCTACCCTTGACTCCCAAATCAAACACTGATAAAACTTCAAATGGCTCTAACTTCTATACGGTACGTCCTACAGCTATCAAAGTTTGCAACATACAAATGCTTGTAATTTTTACTGGAGCGTCATAAAACCTTGAAATTTTGTAACAATAAAGTACTCGAGCCTCTTGTCAATTTAAGCTATTGCTCAAAGCTATGCTACCCTTAAGTCCCAAATCAAATACTGATACAACTTCAAATGGCCCTAATTTCTATACACCTATCAAAGTTTGCAACATACAAATGCTTGTAACTTTTCACTGCAGCGTCATAAAACCTTGAAATTTTGTAACAATAAAGTACTCGAGGCTCTTGTCAGTTTAACCTATCGCTCAAAGCTATGCTACCCTTGAGTCCCAAACCAAACACTGATAGAACTTCAAATGGCCCTAACTTCTATACGGTAGTCCTATACCTATCAAAGTTTGCAACATACAAATGCTTGTAACTTTTTATTGGAGCGTCATAAAAACTTGAAATTTTGTAACAATAACGTACTCGAGCCTCTTGTCAATTTAAGTTATCGCTCAAAGCTATGCTACCCTTGCGTCCCAAATCAAACACTGATAAAACTTCAAATGGCCCTAACTTCTATACGGTACGTCCTACAGCTATCAAAGTTTGCAACATACAAATGCTTGTAACTTTTTACTGGAGCGTTATAAAACCTAGAAATGTTGTAACAATAAAGTACTCGAGCCTCTTGCGTCATAAAACCTTGAAATTTTCTGACAATAAAGTACTCGAGCCTATTATCAATTTAAGCTATCGCTCATAGCTATCCTACCCGTGAATCCCAAATCAAGCACTGATAAAACTTCAAATGGCCCTAACGGTGGATCCTACATCTATAAGGTGCATCCTACACCTATCAAAGTTTGCAACATTGAAATGCTTCTAACTTTTTACTAGAGCGTAATAAAATCTTGAAATTTGGAGACAATAAGTACTCGTGCCTCTTGTCAATTTAAGCTATCGCTCGTAGCTATGCTACTCTTGAATCCCAAATCAAACACTGATAAAACTTCAAATGGACCTAACTTCTATACGGTGCGTCCTACACCTATCAAAGTATTCAAATGCTTGTAACTTTTTACTGGACCGTAATAAAACCTTGAAATTTGGAGACAATAAGTACTCGTGCCCCTTGTCAATTTAAGCTATCGCTCGTAGCATGCTACCCTTGATCCCAAATCAAACACTGCTAAATTTTCAAATGGCCCTAACTTCTGTACGGTGCGACCTATACTTACGAAAATTTGCAAGATTCTAATGCTTGTAACTTTTTACTGGAGCATCATAAAACCTTGAAATATTGTCACAATAAAGTACTCGAACCGCTTATCAATTTAAGTTATCGCTCATAGCTATGCTACCCTTGAGTCCCAAATCAAACACTGATAAAACTTCAAATGGCCCTAACGGTGCATCCTACACCTATACGGTGCATCCTACACCTATCAGAGTTTGCAACATTCAAATGCTTGTAACTTTTTACAGGAGCGCCATAGAAGCTTGAAATTTTGTGACGATAAAGTACTCGTGCCTCTTGTCAATTTAAACTATCGCTCATAGCATGCTACCCTTGAGTCCCAAATGAAACACTGCTAAAACTTCAAATGGCCCTAACTTCTATACGGTGTGTCCTACAACTATCAAAGTTTGCAAAAATCAAATGCTTGTAACTTTTTACTGGAGCGTCATAAAACCTTGAAATTTTCTGACAATAAAGTACTCGAGCCTGTTATCAATTTAAGCTATCGCTCATAGCTATCCTACCCGTGAATCCCAAATCAAGCACTGATAAAACTTCAAATGGCCCTAACGGTGCATCCTACACCTATCAAAGTTTGCAACATTGAAATGCTTCTAACTTTTTACTGGAGCGTAATAAAATCTTGAAAGTTTGTGGCTATGAAGTAATCTTGCCTCTTGTCAATTTAAGCTATCGCTCATAGCATGCTACCCTTGAATCCCAAATCAAACACTGCTAAAACTTCAAATGGCCCTAACTTCTGTACGGTGCGACCTATACTTACGAAAATTTGCAAGATTCTAATGCTTGTAACTTTTTACTGGAGCGCCATAAAACCTTGAGATTTTGTGACAATAAACTACTCGAGCCGCTTATCAATTTAAGTTATCGCTCATAGCTATGCTACCCTTGAGCCCCAAATCAAACACTGATAAAACTTCAAATGGCCTTAACTTTTATACGGTGCGTCCTAAACCTACCAAATTTTGCAATATTGCAATGCTTCTAACTTTTTACTGGAGCGTCATAAAATCTTGAAATTTTGTGACAATAAAGTACTCGTGCCTCTTGTCAATTTAAACTATCGCTCATTGCATGCTACCCTTGAGTCCCAAATCAAACACTGAAAGAACTACAAATGGCCCTAACTTCTATATGGTGAGTCCTATAAATACAAAGTTTGCAACATTCAAATGCTTGTAACTTTTTACTGGAGCGTCATAAAACCTTGAAATTTTCTGGCAATAAAGTACTCGAGCCTATTATCAATTTAAGCTATCGCTCATAGCTATCCTACCCGTGAATCCCAAATCAAGCACTGATAAAACTTCAAATGGCCCTAACGGTGGATCCTACATCTATACGGTGCATCCTACACCTATCAAAGTTTGCAACATTGAAATGCTTCTAACTTTTTACTGGAACGTAATAAAATCTTGAAAGTTTGTGGCTATGAAGTACTCTTGCCTCTTGTCAATTTAAGCTATCGCTCATAGCTATGCTACTCTTGAATCCCAAATCAAACACTGATAAAACTTCAAATGGACCTAACTTCTATACGTTGAGTCCTATGCGCACCTATCAAAGTTTGCAACAATCAAATGCTTGTAACTTTTTACTGGAGCGTCATAAAATCTTGAAATTTTGTGGCTATGAAGTACTCTTGCCTCTTGTCAATTTAAGCTATCGCTCATAGCTATGCTACCCATGAATTCCAAATCAAACACTGATAAAATTTCAAATGGCCCTAACTTCTGTACGGTGCATCCTATACCTATCAATGTTTGCAACAATCAAATGCTTGTAACTTATTACTGGAGCGTGATAAAATCTTGAAATTTTCTGACAATAAACTACTCGAGCCTCTTGTCAATTTAAGCTATCGCTCATAGCATGCTATTCTTGAGCCCCAAATCAAACACTGCTAAAACTTAAAATGGCCCTAACTTCTGTACGGTGCGTCCTATACCTATCAAAGTTTGCAACAATCAATTGCTTGTATCTTATTCCTGGAGCGTCATAAAATCTTGAAATTTTGTGACAATAAAGTACTCGAGCCTCTTGTCAATTTAAGCTATCGCTCATAGCTAAGCTACCATTGAGTCCAAAATCAAACACTGCTAAAACTTCAAATGGCCCTAACTTCAATATGGTGCATCCTATACCTACCAAAGTTTGCAACATTCAATTGCTTGTAACTTTTTACTAGAGCATCATAAAACCTTGAAATTTTCTGACAATGAAGTACTCGAGCCTCTTATCAATTTCAGTTATCGCTCATAGCTATGTTACCCTTGAGTACCAAATCAAACACTGAAAGAACTTCAAATGGCTCTAACTTCTGTACGGTGTGTCCTATACCTATTAAGGTTTGCAACATTCAAATGCTTGTAACTTTTTATTGGAGCGTCATAAAATCTTGAAATTTTGTAACAATAAAATACTCGAGCCTCTTATCAATTTAAGCTATCGCACACAGCTATGCTGCCCTTGAGTCACAAATGAAAAACTGCTAAAACTTTAAATGGCCCAACTCCTATACGGTGCGTCCCACACCTATCAAAGTTTGCAAAATTCAAATGCTTGTAACTTTTTACTGGAGCGTAATAAAATCTTGAAATTTTGTGACAATAAAGTATTCGAGCCTCTTATCAATTTAAACTATCGCTCATAGCTATGCTACCTTTGAGTCCCAAATCAAACACTGATAAAACTTCAAATGGCCCTAACTTCTATACGATCTGTCCTACACCTATCAAAGTTTGCAACATTCAAATGCTTTGTAACTTTATACTGGAGCGTTAAAAAATCGTGAAATTTTGTGCCAATAAAGTACTGGAGCCTCTTGTAAATTTAAGCTATCGCTCATAGCTTGAGTCCCAAATCAAACACTGCTAAAACTTCAAAAGGCCCTAACTTATATATGGTGCGTCCTATACCTACCAAAGTTAGCAACATTCAATTGCTTGTAACTTTTTACTGGAGCGTAATAAAACATTGAAATTTGGTGACAATAAAGTATAAAACTTCAAATGGCCCTAACTTCAATACGGTGCATCCCACACCTATCGAAGTTTGCAACAATCAAATGCTTGTAACTTTTTACTATACCGTAATAAAACCTTGAAATTTTGTGACAAAGTATTCGTGCCTCTTGTCAATTTAAGCTATTGCTCATAGCATGCTACCCTTGAGTCCCAAATCAAACACTGCTAAAACTGCAAATGGCCCTAACTTTTGTACGGTGCATCCTACACTTATCAAAGTTTGCAACATTCAAATGCTTGCAACTTTTTACTGGAGCGTCATAAAATCTAGAAATTTTCTGACAATAAAGTACTCGTGCCTCTTATCAATTTAAGCTATCGTTCATAGTTAACCTACCATTGAGTCCCAAATCAAACACTGCTAAAAGTTCAAATAGCCCTATATTTTGTACGGTGCATGATACACTTATCAAAGTTTGCAACATTCAAATGCTTGTAACTTTTTAGTGGAGCGTCATAAAATCTAGAAATTTTGTGACAATAAAGTACTCGTGCCTCTTATCAATTTAAGCTATCGTTCATAGATATGCTACCCTTGAGTCCCAAATCGAACACTGCTAAAACTTCAAATGGCCCTAACTTCTGTACGGTGCGTCCTATACCTATCAAAGTTTGCAACATTCAAATGCTTGTAACTTTTTACTGGAGCATCATAAAACCTTGAAATTTTGTGAGAATAAAGTACTCGAGCTTCTTATCAATTTAAGCTATCGCTCATAGCTATGCTATCCGTGAGTCCCAAATCAAACACTGATAAAACTTCAAATGGCCCTAACTTTTATACGGTGCGTCGTACAACTATCAAAGATCGCAACAATCAAACGATTGTAACTTTTTACTGGAGCGTAATAAAACCTTGAAATTTGGTGACAATAAAGTACTCGTGCCTCTTGTCAATTTAAGCTATCGCTCATAGCATGCTATTCTTGAGTCCCAAATCAAACACTGCTAAAACTTCAAATGGCCCTAACTTATGTACGGTGCGTCCTATACCTATCAAAGTTTGCAACAATCAATTGCTTGTATCTTATTCCTGGAGTGTCATAAAATCTTGAAATTTTGTGACAATAAAGTACTCGAGCCTCTTGTCAATTTAAGCTATCGCTCATAGCTAAGCTACCATTGAGTCCAAAATCAAACAGTGCTAAAACTTCAAATGGCCCTAACTTCAATATGGTGCATCCTATACCTACCAAAGTTTGCAACATTCAATTGCTTGTAACTTTTTACTGGAGCATCATAAAACCTTGACATTTTCTGACAATGAAGTACTCGAGCCTCTTATCAATTTCAGTTATCGCTCATAGCTATGTTACCCTTGAGTACCAAATCAAACACTGATAAAACTTCAAATGGCTCTAACTTCGGTACGGTGTGTCCTATATCTATTAAGGTTTGCAACATTCAAATGCTTGTAACTTTTTATTGGCGCGTCATAAAATTTTGAAATTTTGTAACAATAAAATACTCGAGCCTCTTATCAATTTAAGCTATCGCACATAGCTATGCTACCCTTGAGTCACAAATGAAAAACTGCTAAAACTTTAAATGGCCCAACTTCTATACGGTGCGTCCCACACCTATCAAAGTTTGCAAAATTCAAATGCTTGTAACTTTTTACTGGAGCGTAATAAAATCTTGAAATTTTGTGACAATCAAGTATTCGAGCCTCTTATCAATTTAAGCTATCGCTCATAGCTATGCTACCTTTGAGTCCCTAATCAAACACTGATAAAACTTCAAATGGCCCTAACTTCTATACGGTCTGTCCTACACCTATCAAAGTTTGCAACATTCAAATGCTTTGTAACTTTATACTGGAGCGTTAAAAAATCGTGAAATTTTGTGCCAATAAAGTACTGGAGCCTCTTGTAAATTTAAGCTATCGCTCATAGCTTGAGTCCCTAATCAAACACTGCTAAAACTTCAAAAGGCCCTAACTTCTATATGGTGCGTCCTATACATACCAAAGTTAGCAACATTCAATTGCTTGTAACTTTTTACTGGAGCGTCATAAAACCTTGAAATTTTGTGACAATAGAGTATAAAACTTCAAATGGCCCTAACTTAAATACGGTGCATCCTACACCTATCGAAGTTTGCAACAATCAAATGCTTGTAACTTTTTACTGTACCGTAATAAAACCTTGAAAGTTGGTGACAATAAAGTACTCGTGCCTCTTGTCAATTTAAGCTATCGCTCATAGCATGCTACCCTTGAGTCCCAAATCAAACACTGCTAAAACTTCAAATGGCCCTAACTTCTGTACGGTGCGTCCTATACCTATCAAAGTTTGCAACATTCAAATGCTTGTAACTTTTTAATGGAGCATCATAGAACCTTAAAATTTTGTGACAATAAAGTACTCGAGCCTCTTATCAATTTAAGCTATCGCTCATAGCTACGCTATCCGTGAGTCCCAAATCAAACACTGATAAAACTTCAAATGGCCCTAACTTTTATACCGTGCGTCCTACAACTATCAAAGTTTGCAACAATCAAACGCTTGTAACTTTTTACTGGAGCGTAATAAAACCTTGAAATTTGGTGACAATAAAGTACTCGTGCCTCTTGTCAATTTAAGGTATCGCTCATAGCATGCTACCCTTGAGTCCCAAATCAAACACTGCTAAGACTTCAAATGGCCCTAACTTCTGTACGGTGCGTCCTATACCTATCCAAGTTTGCAACATTCAAATGCTGGTAACTTTTTACTGAAGTGTCAACAAACTTTGCAATTTTGTGACTATAAAGTACTCGAGCCTCTTGTCCATTTAAGCTATCGCATATAGCCTTGAGTCCCAAATCAACCACTGATAAAAATGGAAATGGCCCTAACTTCTATACGGTCAGTCCTACACCTATTAAAGTTTGCAACATTCAAATGCTTTGTAACTTTATACTGGAGCGTTAAAAAATCGTGAATTTTTGTGCCAATAAAGTACTGGAACCTCTTGTCAATTTAAGCTATCGCTCATAGCTTGAGTCCCAAATCAAACACTGCTAAAACTTCAAAAGGCCCTAAATTTTAAACGGTGTGTCCTACACCTATCACAGTTTGCAACAATTAAACCCTTGTAACTTTTTACTGGAGCGTAATAAAACATTGAAATTTGGTGACAATAAAGTATAAAACTTCAAATGGCGCTAACTTCAATACGGTGCATCCTACACCTATCGAAGTTTGCAACAATCAAATGCTTGTAACTTTTTACTATACCGTAATAAAACCTTGAAATTTTGTGACAAAGTATTCGTGCCTCTTGTCAATTTAAGCTATTGCTCATAGCATGCTACTCTTGAGTCCCAAATCAAACACTGCTAAAACTGCAAATGGCCCTAACTTTTGTACGGTGCATCCTACACTTATCAAAGTTTGCAACATTCAAATGCTTGCAACTTTTTACTGGAGCGTCATAAAATCTAGAAATTTTCTGACAATAAAGTACTCGTGCCTCTTATCAATTTAAGCTATCGTTCATAGTTAAGCTACCATTGAGTCCCAAATCAAACACTGCTAAAAGTTCAAATAGCCCTATATTTTGTACGGTGCATGATACACTTATCAAAGTTTGCAACATTCAAATGCTTGTAACTTTTTAGTGGAGCGTCATAAAATCTAGAAATTTTGTGACAATAAAGTACTCGTGCCTCTTATCAATTTAAGCTATCGTTCATAGATATGCTACCCTTGAGTCCCAAATCGAACACTGCTAAAACTTCAAATGGCCCTAACTTCTGTACGGTGCGTCCTATACCTATCAAAGTTTGCAACATTCAAATGCTTGTAACTTTTTACTGGAGCATCATAAAACCTTGAAATTTTGTGAGAATAAAGTACTCGAGCTTCTTATCAATTTAAGCTATCGCTCATAGCTATGCTATCCGTGAGTCCCAAATCAAACACTGATAAAACTTCAAATGGCCCTAACTTTTATACGGTGCGTCGTACAACTATCAAAGATCGCAACAATCAAACGATTGTAACTTTTTACTGGAGCGTAATAAAACCTTGAAATTTGGTGACAATAAAGTACTCGTGCCTCTTGTCAATTTAAGCTATCGCTCATAGCATGCTATTCTTGAGCCCCAAATCAAACACTGCTAAAACTTCAAATGGCCCTAACTTATGTACGGTGCGTCCTATACCTATCAAAGTTTGCAACAATCAATTGCTTGTATCTTATTCCTGGAGTGTCATAAAATCTTGAAATTTTGTGACAATAAAGTACTCGCGCCTCTTGTCAATTTAAGCTATCGCTCATAGCTAAGCTACCATTGAGTTCAAAATCAAACACTGCTAAAACTTCAAATGGCCCTAACTTCAATATGGTGCATCCTATACCTACCAAAGTTTGCAACATTCAATTGCTTGTAACTTTTTACTGGAGCATCATAAAACCTTGAAATTTTCTGACAATGAAGTACTCGAGCCTCTTATCAATTTCAGTTATCGCTCATAGCTATGTTACCCTTGAGTACCAAATCAAACACTGATAAAACTTCAAATGGCTCTAACTTCGGTACGGTGTGTCCTATATCTATTAAGGTTTGCAACATTCAAATGCTTGTAACTTTTTATTGGCGCGTCATAAAATTTTGAAATTTTGTAACAATAAAATACTCGAGCCTCTTATCAATTTAAGCTATCGCACATAGCTATGCTACCCTTGAGTCACAAATGGAAAACTGCTAAAACTTTAAATGGCCCAACTTCTATACGGTGCGTCCCACACCTATCAAAGTTTGCAAAATTCAAATGCTTGTAACTTTTTACTGGAGCGTAATAAAATCTTGAAATTTTGTGACAATCAAGTATTCGAGCCTCTTATCAATTTAAGCTATCGCTCATAGCTATGCTACCTTTGAGTCCCTAATCAAACACTGATAAAACTTCAAATGGCCCTAACTTCTATACGGTCTGTCCTACACCTATCAAAGTTTGCAACATTCAAATGCTTTGTAACTTTATACTGGAGCGTTAAAAAATCGTGAAATTTTGTGCCAATAAAGTACTGGAGCCTCTTGTAAATTTAAGCTATCGCTCATAGCTTGAGTCCCTAATCAAACACTGCTAAAACTTCAAAAGGCCCTAACTTCTATATGGTGCGTCCTATACATACCAAAGTTAGCAACATTCAATTGCTTGTGACTTTTTACTGGAGCGTCATAAAACCTTGAAATTTTGTGACAATAGAGTATAAAACTTCAAATGGCCCTAACTTAAATACGGTGCATCCTACACCTATCGAAGTTTGCAACAATCAAATGCTTGTAACTTTTTACTGTACCGTAATAAAACCTTGAAATTTTGTGACAATAAAGTATTCGTGCCTCTTGTCAATTTAAGCTATCGCTCATAGCATGCTACCCTTGAGTCCCAAATCAAACACTGCTAAAACTTCAAATGGCCCTAACTTCTGTACGGTGCGTCCTATACCTATCAAAGTTTGCAACATTCAAATGCTTGTAACTTTTTACTGGAGCGTAATAAAATCTTGAAATTTTGTGACAATCAAGTATTCGAGCCTCTTATCAATTTAAACTATCGATCATAGCTATGCTATCCGTGAGTCCCAAATCAAACACTGATAAAACTTCAAATGGCCCTAACTTTTATACGGTGCGTCGTACAACTATCAAAGTTCGCAACAATCAAACGCTTGTAACTTTTTACTGGAGCGTTAAAAAATCGTGAAATTTTGTGCCAATAAAGTACTGGAGCCTCTTGTAAATTTAAGCTATCGCTCATAGCTTGAGTCCCTAATCAAACACTGCTAAAACTTCAAAAGGCCCTAACTTCTATATGGTGCGTCCTATACATACCAAAGTTAGCAACATTCAATTGCTTGTAACTTTTTACTGGAGCGTCATAAAACCTTGAAATTTTGTGACAATAGAGTATAAAACTTCAAATGGCCCTAACTTAAATACGGTGCATCCTACACCTATCGAAGTTTGCAACAATCAAATGCTTGTAACTTTTTACTGTACCGTAATAAAACCTTGAAATTTTGTGACAATAAAGTATTCGTGCCTCTTGTCAATTTAAGCTATCGCTCATAGCATGCTACCCTTGAGTCCCAAATCAAACACTGCTAAAACTTCAAATGGCCCTAACTTCTGTACGGTGCGTCCTATACCTATCAAAGTTTGCAACATTCAAATGCTTGTAACTTTTTAATGGAGCATCATAGAACCTTAAAATTTTGTGACAATAAAGTACTCGAGCCTCTTATCAATTTAAGCTATCGCTCATAGCTACGCTATCCGTGAGTCCCAAATCAAACACTGATAAAACTTCAAATGGCCCTAACTTTTATACCGTGCGTCCTACAACTATCAAAGTTTGCAACAATCAAACGCTTGTAACTTTTTACTGGAGCGTAATAAAACCTTGAAATTTGGTGACAATAAAGTACTCGTGCCTCTTGTCAATTTAAGGTATCGCTCATAGCATGCTACCCTTGAGTCCCAAATCAAACACTGCTAAGACTTCAAATGGCCCTAACTTCTGTACGGTGCGTCCTATACCTATCCAAGTTTGCAACATTCAAATGCTGGTAACTTTTTACTGAAGTGTCAACAAACTTTGCAATTTTGTGACTATAAAGTACTCGAGCCTCTTGTCCATTTAAGCTATCGCATATAGCCTTGAGTCCCAAATCAACCACTGATAAAAATGGAAATGGCCCTAACTTCTATACGGTCAGTCCTACACCTATTAAAGTTTGCAACATTCAAATGCTTTGTAACTTTATACTGGAGCGTTAAAAAATCGTGAATTTTTGTGCCAATAAAGTACTGGAACCTCTTGTCAATTTAAGCTATCGCTCATAGCTTGAGTCCCAAATCAAACACTGCTAAAACTTCAAAAGGCCCTAAATTTTAAACGGTGTGTCCTACACCTATCACAGTTTGCAACAATTAAACCCTTGTAACTTTTTACTGGAGCGTAATAAAACATTGAAATTTGGTGACAATAAAGTATAAAACTTCAAATGGCGCTAACTTCAATACGGTGCATCCTACACCTATCGAAGTTTGCAACAATCAAATGCTTGTAACTTTTTACTATACCGTAATAAAACCTTGAAATTTTGTGACAAAGTATTCGTGCCTCTTGTCAATTTAAGCTATTGCTCATAGCATGCTACTCTTGAGTCCCAAATCAAACACTGCTAAAACTGCAAATGGCCCTAACTTTTGTACGGTGCATCCTACACTTATCAAAGTTTGCAACATTCAAATGCTTGCAACTTTTTACTGGAGCGTCATAAAATCTAGAAATTTTCTGACAATAAAGTACTCGTGCCTCTTATCAATTTAAGCTATCGTTCATAGTTAAGCTACCATTGAGTCCCAAATCAAACACTGCTAAAAGTTCAAATAGCCCTATATTTTGTACGGTGCATGATACACTTATCAAAGTTTGCAACATTCAAATGCTTGTAACTTTTTAGTGGAGCGTCATAAAATCTAGAAATTTTGTGACAATAAAGTACTCGTGCCTCTTATCAATTTAAGCTATCGTTCATAGATATGCTACCCTTGAGTCCCAAATCGAACACTGCTAAAACTTCAAATGGCCCTAACTTCTGTACGGTGCGTCCTATACCTATCAAAGTTTGCAACATTCAAATGCTTGTAACTTTTTACTGGAGCATCATAAAACCTTGAAATTTTGTGAGAATAAAGTACTCGAGCTTCTTATCAATTTAAGCTATCGCTCATAGCTATGCTATCCGTGAGTCCCAAATCAAACACTGATAAAACTTCAAATGGCCCTAACTTTTATACGGTGCGTCGTACAACTATCAAAGATCGCAACAATCAAACGATTGTAACTTTTTACTGGAGCGTAATAAAACCTTGAAATTTGGTGACAATAAAGTACTCGTGCCTCTTGTCAATTTAAGCTATCGCTCATAGCATGCTATTCTTGAGCCCCAAATCAAACACTGCTAAAACTTCAAATGGCCCTAACTTATGTACGGTGCGTCCTATACCTATCAAAGTTTGCAACAATCAATTGCTTGTATCTTATTCCTGGAGTGTCATAAAATCTTGAAATTTTGTGACAATAAAGTACTCGCGCCTCTTGTCAATTTAAGCTATCGCTCATAGCTAAGCTACCATTGAGTCCAAAATCAAACACTGCTAAAACTTCAAATGGCCCTAACTTCAATATGGTGCATCCTATACCTACCAAAGTTTGCAACATTCAATTGCTTGTAACTTTTTACTGGAGCATCATAAAACCTTGAAATTTTCTGACAATGAAGTACTCGAGCCTCTTATCAATTTCAGTTATCGCTCATAGCTATGTTACCCTTGAGTACCAAATCAAACACTGATAAAACTTCAAATGGCTCTAACTTCGGTACGGTGTGTCCTATATCTATTAAGGTTTGCAACATTCAAATGCTTGTAACTTTTTATTGGCGCGTCATAAAATTTTGAAATTTTGTAACAATAAAATACTCGAGCCTCTTATCAATTTAAGCTATCGCACATAGCTATGCTACCCTTGAGTCACAAATGGAAAACTGCTAAAACTTTAAATGGCCCAACTTCTATACGGTGCGTCCCACACCTATCAAAGTTTGCAAAATTCAAATGCTTGTAACTTTTTACTGGAGCGTAATAAAATCTTGAAATTTTGTGACAATCAAGTATTCGAGCCTCTTATCAATTTAAGCTATCGCTCATAGCTATGCTACCTTTGAGTCCCTAATCAAACACTGATAAAACTTCAAATGGCCCTAACTTCTATACGGTCTGTCCTACACCTATCAAAGTTTGCAACATTCAAATGCTTTGTAACTTTATACTGGAGCGTTAAAAAATCGTGAAATTTTGTGCCAATAAAGTACTGGAGCCTCTTGTAAATTTAAGCTATCGCTCATAGCTTGAGTCCCTAATCAAACACTGCTAAAACTTCAAAAGGCCCTAACTTCTATATGGTGCGTCCTATACATACCAAAGTTAGCAACATTCAATTGCTTGTGACTTTTTACTGGAGCGTCATAAAACCTTGAAATTTTGTGACAATAGAGTATAAAACTTCAAATGGCCCTAACTTAAATACGGTGCATCCTACACCTATCGAAGTTTGCAACAATCAAATGCTTGTAACTTTTTACTGTACCGTAATAAAACCTTGAAATTTTGTGACAATAAAGTATTCGTGCCTCTTGTCAATTTAAGCTATCGCTCATAGCATGCTACCCTTGAGTCCCAAATCAAACACTGCTAAAACTTCAAATGGCCCTAACTTCTGTACGGTGCGTCCTATACCTATCAAAGTTTGCAACATTCAAATGCTTGTAACTTTTTACTGGAGCGTAATAAAATCTTGAAATTTTGTGACAATCAAGTATTCGAGCCTCTTATCAATTTAAACTATCGATCATAGCTATGCTATCCGTGAGTCCCAAATCAAACACTGATAAAACTTCAAATGGCCCTAACTTTTATACGGTGCGTCGTACAACTATCAAAGTTCGCAACAATCAAACGCTTGTAACTTTTTACTGGAGCGTAATAAAACCTTGAAATTTGGTGACAATAAAGTACTCGTGCCTCTTGTCAATTTAAGCTATCGCTCATAGCTTGAGTCCCAAATCAAACACTGCTAAAACTTCAAAAGGCCCTAACTTCAATATGGTGCGTCCTATACCTACCAAAGTTACCAACATTCAATTGCTTGTAACTTTTTACTGGAGCGTCATAAAACCTTCAAATTTTCTGAAAATAAAGTACTCGAACCCCTTGCCAATTTAAGTTATCGCTCATAGCTATGCTACCCTTGAGTCCCAAATCAAACACTGATAAAACTTTAAATGGCCCTAAATTTTAAACGGTGTGTCCTACACCTATCACAGTTTGCAACAATTAAACCCTTGTAACTTTTTACTGGAGCGTAATAAAACATTGAAATTTGGTGACAATAAAGAATAAAACTTCAAATGGCCCTAACTTCAATACGGTGCATCCTACACCTATCAAAGTTTGCAACAATCAAATGCTTGTAACTTTTTACTATACCGTAATAAAACCTTGAAATTTTGTGACAAAGTATTCGTGCCTCTTGTCAATTTAAGCTATTGCTCATAGCATGCTATTCTTGAGTCCCAAATCAAACACTGCTAAAACTTCAAATGGCCCTAACTTTTGTACGGTGCATCCTACACTTATCAAAGTTTGCAACATTCAAATGCTTGCAACTTTTTACTGGAGCGTCATAAAATCTAGAAATTTTCTGACAATAAAGTACTCGTGCCTCTTATCAATTTAAGCTATCGTTCATAGTTAAGCTACCATTGAGTCCCAAATCAAATACTGCTAAAACTTCAAATGGCCCTATCTTTTGTACGGTGCATGATACACTTATCAAAGTTTGCAACATTCAAATGCTTGTAACTTTTTAGTGGAGCGTCATAAAATCTAGAAATTTTGTGACAATAAAGTACTCGTGCCTCTTATCAATTTAAGCTATCGTTCACAGACATGCTACCCTTGAGTCCCAAATCGAACACTGCTAAAACTTCAAATGGCCCTAACTTCTGTACGGTGCGTCCTATACCTATCAAAGTTTGCAACATTCAAATGCTTGTAACTTTTTACTGGATCATCATAAAACCTTGAAATTTTGTGAGAATAAAGTACTCGAGCCTCTTATCAATTTATGCTATCGCTCATAGCTATGCTATCCGTGAGTCCCAAATCAAACACTGATAAAACTTCAAATGGCCCTAACTTTTATACGGTGCGTCGTACAACTATCAAAGTTCGCAACAATCAAACGCTTGTAACTTTTTACTGGAGCGTAATAAAACCTTGAAATTTGGTGACAATAAAGTACTCGTGCCTCTTGTCAATTTAAGCTATCGCTGATAGCATGCTACCCTTGAGTAACAAATCAAACACTGCTAAAACTTCAAATGGCCCTAACTTCTGTACGGTGCGTCGTATACTTATCCAAGTTTGCAACATTCAAATGCTGGTAGCTTTTAACTGAAGCGTCATCAAACTTTGAAATTTTGTGACAATAAAGTACTCGAGCCTCTTGTCAATTTAAGCTATCGCTCATAGCTATGCTAACCTTGAGTCTCAAATCGAACACTGCTAAAACTTCAAATGGCCCTAACTTCTGTACGGTGCGTCCTATACCTATCCCAGTTTGCAACATTCAAATGCTTGTAACGTTTTACTGGAGCATCATAAAACCTTGAAATTTTGTGACAATAAAGTACTCGAGCCTCTTGTCGATTTAAGCTATCGCTCATAGCTATACTACCCTTGAGTTCCAAATCAAACACTGCTAAAACTTCAAATGGCCCTTACTTCTGTACGGAGCGTCCTCTACCTATCAAAGTTTGCAACAATCAAATGCTTGTAACTTTTTACTGGAGCGTAAGAAAACCTTGAAATTTTGTGACAATAAAATACTCGTCCCTCTTGTCAATTTAAGCTATCGCTAATAGCATGCTACTCTTGAGTCCTAAATCAACCACTGCTAAAATTTCAAATGGCCCTAACTTCAGTACGGTGCATCCTATACCTATCAATATTTGCAACAATCAAATGCTTGCAACTTTTTACTGGAGCGTCATAAAGCCTTGAAATTTTGTGACAATAAAGTACTTGTGCCTCTTGTCAATTTAAGATATCGTTCATAGACTGCTAAAACTTCAAATGGCCCTAACTTCTGTACGATGCATCCTATACCTATCAAAGTTTGCAACAATCAAATGCTTGTAACTTTTTACTGGAGCGTAATAAAATCTTGAAATTTTCTGACAATGAAGTACTCGAGCCTCTTATCAATTTCAGTTATCGCTCATAGCTATGTTACCCTTGAGTACCAAATCAAACACTGATAAAACTTCAAATTACCCTAACTTCTATACGGTGCGTCCTACAACTATCAAACTTTGCAATATTCAAATGCTTTGTACCTTTATACTGAAGCGTTAAAAAATCTTGAAATTTTGTGCCAATAAAGTACTCGAGCCTCTTGTCAATTTAAGCTATCGCTCATAGCTATTCTACCCTTGAGTCCCAAATCAAACACTGCTTAAACTTCAAATGGCCCTAACTTCTGTACGGTGCGTCCTATACATATCAAAGTTTGCAACAATCTAATGCTTGTAACTTATTACCGGAGCGTCATAAAATCTTGAAATTTTGTAACAATAAAGCACTCGAGCCTCTTATCAATTTAAGCTATCGCACATAGCTATGCTACCCTTGAGTCCGAAATGAAACACTGCTAAACCTTCAAATGGCCCAACTTCTATACGATGCGTCCTACACCTATCAAAGTTTGCAACATTCAAATGCTTGTAACTTTTTACTGGAGCGTCATAAAACCTTGAAATTTTGTTACAATAAAGTCCTCGAGCCTCTTGTTGATTTAAACTATCGCTCATAGCTATGCTACCCGTAAGTCCCAAATCAAACACTGATAAAACTTCAAATGGCCCTAACTTCTGTACGGTGCGTCCTATACCTATCAAAGCTATTGCTATATGCTAACCTTGAGTTCCAAATCATACACTGAGAAAACTTTAAATGGCCTTAACTTCTGTACGGTGTGTCCAATACCTATCAAAGTTTGCAACATTCAAATGCTTGCAACTTTTTACTGGAGCGTCATAAAATCTTGAAATTTTGTGACAATAAAGTACTCGAGCCTCTTGTCAATTTAAGCTATCGCTCATATCATGCTACTCTTGAGTCCCAAATCAAACACTGCTAAAACTTCAAATGGCCCTAACTTCTGTACGGTGCGTCCTATACCTATCCAAGATTGCAACATTCAAATGCTGGTAACTTTTTACTGAAGCGTCATCAAACTTTGAAATTTTTTGACAATAAAGTACTCGAGCCTCTTGTCAATTTAAGCTATTGCTCATAGCTATGCTAACCTTGAGTTCCAAATCATACACTGAGAAAACTTTAAATGGCCTTAACTTCTGTACGGTGTGTCCAATACCTACCAAAGTTTGCAACATTCAAATGCTTGCAACTTTTTACTGGAGCGTCATAAAATCTTGAAATTTTGTGACAATAAAGTACTCGAGCCTCTTGTCAATTTAAGCTATCGCTCATATCATGCTATTCTTGAGTCCCAAATCAAACACTGCTAAAACTTCAAATGGCCCTAACTTCTGTACGGTGCGTCCTATACCTATCAAAGTTTGCAATATTCAAATGCTTGTAACTTTTTACTGGAGCGTCATAAAATTTAGAAATTTTGTGACAATAAAGTACTCGTGCCTCTTATAAATTTAAGCTATCGTTCATAGCTATGCTACCCTTGGGCCCCTAATCGAACACTACTAACACTTCAAATGGTCCTAACTGCTGTACGGTGCGGCCAATACCTATCAAAGTTTGCAATATTCGAGTGCTTGTAACTTTTTACTGATGCGTCATAAAACTTTGAAATTTTGTGACAATAAAGTACTCGAGCCTCTTGTCAATTTAAACTATCGCTCATAGCTATGCTAACATTGAGTCCCAAATCAAACACTGAGAACACTTTAAATGTACCTAACTTCTATACGGTGCGTCCTACACCCATCAAACTTTGCAACATTCAAATGTTTGTTACTTTATACTGGAGCATCAAAAAAACTTGAAATTTTGTGACAATAAGGTACTCGAGCCTCTTGTCGATTTAAGCTATCGCTCATAGCTATTCTACCCTTGAGTCCCAAATCAAACACTGCTAAATCTTAAAATGGCAGTAACTTCTGTACGGTGCGTCCTATACCTGTCAAAGTTTGCAACTTTCAAATGCTGGTAACTTTTTACTGAAGCGTCATCAAACTTTGAAATTTTGTGACAATAAAGTACTCGAACCTCTTGTCAATTTAAGCTATTGCTCATAGCTATGCTAACCTTGAGTCCCATATCACACACTGAGAAAAATTTAAATGGCCCTAACTCCTGTACGGTGCGTCCTATACCTATCAAAGTTTGCAACATTCAAATGCTTGCACCTTTTTACTGGAGCGTCATAAGACCTTGACAATAAAGTATAAAACTTAAAATGGCCCTAACTTCTATACGGTGCATCATACACATGTCAAAGTTTGCAACATTCAAATACTTGTAGCTTTTTACTGGAGCGTCATAAAACCTTGAAATTTTGTGACAATAAAGTACTCGAGCCTCTTGTCAATTTAAGCTATCGCTCATAGCATGCTACTCTTGAGTCCCAAATCAAACACTGCTAAAACTTCAAATGGCCCTAACTTCTGTACGGTTTGTCCTATACCTATCAAAGTTGGCAACAATCAAATGCTTTTAACTTTTTCCTGGAGCGTCATAAAATTTTGAAATTTTGTGAAAATAAAGTACTCGAGCCTCTTATCAATTGAAGCTATCGCTCATAGCTATGCTACCCTTGAGTCCCAAATCAAACACTGATAAAACTTCAAATGGCCCTAACTTCTGTACGGTTTGTCCTATACCTATCAAGGTTTGCAACATTCAACTGCTTTTAACTTTTTACTGGAGCGTCATAAAATCTTGAAATGTTTTTTTTTTTATTTTTTTTTATTTCTTCCTCTATATATTACAATCTATAACAATAATATTAAGTAATATTTTGTGCAGGTTTGGATTGAATATGCTCTTTTTTCCAATGCCAAAAGAACTTCTTTTATTTATTTGTTTATTAAATTTTCTCTATTTATCCATCATTTTATTTATGTATATAATTAATTATTTATTTTGTTATTGTGATGTATTTATTTTTTTAAATCTTCCTGTAAGTTCTGCAGAGGTAATTCGCTTCAATCTTCTTGGAGTGGCACCCTCCGTGTCTGCTGCACTACACAGTTCCAGGTTTTGATGGCCTCTCAGTCGGTGTATATGTTTGGTGCTGCATTTTGTGATTGTGTCAGTGATGGTTTCAATGTGTAGGTCACGGTGTATAACCTCGTTCGGGATATACCATTCAGCATTTGTAATAGTTCGTAGTATTGTTGACTGAATTCGTTGTATTACATTTAAGTTTGATATGCTAGCTGTGCCCCATATCTCGATTCCATATTTCCAGGTAGGTGCTATTATTGTCTTGTATATTATTAGTTTGTTGTAGAGAGATAGTCTAGATGCTCGTGCAAGTAGCCAGCTTAATTGTCGGTACTTATTTTTTGCATCATTTCGCTTGTTAATGATTTGCTGCTTCCAAGTCAATTTTTCGTCTATGGTTATTCCAAGATATTTTGCAGCAGAGTGAGTTTTTAATTTTTTGCCCTTTATAGCAAGGCTGTATTTTGTCGATTTTCTGTTTGTATATACAACTTGTACAGTTTTGTCTTTATTTATCTCTATTCCCCATAAGCCACACCATGCTACTACATTGTCCAATATATGTTGGATTGCATTTGTTGCCTTTTTTTCGTCATTGTGTGATGCCATTAAAACTGTGTCGTCTGCGAATGTTTCTATCATCGCATTGCTTTTCGTTGGAATTGGTATATCTGCTGTGAATATTAAGTATAGTAGAGGTCCTAATACGCTGCCTTGTGGTACTCCAGCTGTCATTGGTAGGATGTCTGAACAATCCTCGTCATATTTTATGTAGAACTGTCGTTCGCTTATATAGCTCTTTACAATGTCATAATAATTTTGTCCTTTGTGCCACACCTTGTCCAATGTTTTTGCAATGTCCAAGTATACAGATTCGCAGTATTTTTTGTTGTCTATACTTTCAAGGATTTTGTTTACAACCCTGTGGACCTGTTGCACAGTTGAGTGTTGTCTTCTAAATCCAAACTGATGGCTAGGTATTAATTTTTTTGTTGTTAAGATTGGCTCTAATCTGTCCTATAGTGTCCTTTCAAATACTTTCGATAGTATTGGCAATAGACTGATAGGTCGGTAAGAAGTTGTTTTGGTGGCATCTTTTCCTGGCTTGCTGATGGCTGTTATCTGTGTAACTTTCTATAAACTAGAGAAATACTCTAGCATGCAGTTAAATATATTTCGGATATATATTATAGCTATATCAGGCATTTCTTTAAGTATTTTCCCGCTTATCAGAACATATCCTGGCGCGTTTTTGTCTTTTAATTTTTTAATTTTGTTTTTGATTTCTGCCACTGACGCATTTTTTGTTTTGGATTGCGGGATATTTAGTACATTGTCAAGATGAGTGGTTTGATTGTCCATTTCGCTTGTAAATATTTCAAGGAAATGTTTGGCCAGTGTGTTGGCTTTGTCTTTACTTGTTTTCGCCCATGTACCGGTTTGTGTTTTGATAGGAGGTTTGTGTATTATTGCACCAGTGAGTTTTTTCGTAGCCTTCCAAAGAGAGTAATTTGTTGAGGTGGTCGTTCCCAAGTTCAGCATATGTTTTTCTAGTTCCTTTTCTCTGTTTTTCTGAAGTAAAATTTTTAATTCATATGTTGCTTTGTTTAGGTTCCGTTTATCTTCCGGATTCCTAGTTACTTGCCATGTTTTCCGGAGCTTCCTTTTCCATTTAATTTTTCCCTTGATGAACGCTGGTGTAGTGTCTGTATTTGCTAACGTTAGCTTTGGGTTTGAAGCTGTGATTGCTTCGATGACGCTTTCATTAAAGTATGAGATTGCGGAATCGATTTCATTTTTTGTTTTTAATCGTATATCTATTTTTAGTTGTTTTTCCAGTGCTAGACGAAAATTATTCCAGTCAGTTTTATTGTTATAGATGCCTGAGAAAAGTCTTGTCTCTATTGATCCTAGTAATGTCATTCGGATTGGGGAGTGGTCTGAGGATAATTCTAAACATGATTTAATAGTTAGCTGTTTATGAAGAATATTTTTTGTGATGCAGAAGTCTATTAAATCTGGTTGTTTTTTTGTATCTGTTGGCCAATATGTTGGTTCACCAGTGCTAATGAATCGACCATTACTATATGGTATAGCTTTAAGTATCTCACGACCTTTTGCGTTTGTCAACCTTGATCCCCATAAAACATTTTTAGCGTTATAGTCACCTCCGGCTAAATAGCGATTCCCAAGTTTTTTTTAAATAGTCTAGATATTGTTCTTTTGTGTTGTTATATTTTGGTGGACAATAGACAGCAGATATCGCGATTTGTCCTTTCGAGTCTTTAAGTGCTATTGTGGTTGCTTGAAGCTTTTCTTTTTTATATGCGTCAAGTTCAATGTAATTCATATTTTTTTTTATAATGGTCGCCGTTCCACCGTGAGATTTGTTGTCAGGATGATTTGTGTAATGGATGTCAAAGTTAGGGAATTTAACATATGTTTTGTCTGTAGCATGTGTTTCCGAGATTAACATCACATCTATTGAATTATTTATTAGGAAAATCTATAATTCTAGTTCATGGCGCGACAGTCGATTTGCATTCCATATTGCCAAATTTATTTTATTTACTGCGTTCATCTATTTTGCATACAAGCATAGTTACTATGTTCATCATACTGGTCATTTGATTTATTAGTTTCATCATTGTTTTTAATTCGGATAGATCGTCATTGTTTGACATTATTTCTTATGTGCTGTTGCTTTTTATTTGATTTGGCTCCTGTGATATTGTTTCCATTTGTGCAGCTTGAGCGTATGAAATACCAGAGATGATTTTCTGGCCATTTATTTTTGTATTGTGATTGTTTTGGTTTGTTTCAATAATGATTTGTCCATTTGTTTCTTTCTTGCGAAGTGTAGGGTATCTCTGGACTTGTAGAGCTTTATATATCGCACATCCTGTGTAGTTTGCCGTGTGGTTTTCACCGCAATGTACGCATTTAATATTTACTCTATCAGCGTCGATTATAATTGTGCACATGTTTGTCTCGTGGTAATACCACTCTAAAGCCTCGCTCATCTTTTGGTCGAAATGTGTAATACTTTGTTCCTTTTTGCTTTAATAATTCAATTACTTTTGTGTAGTCTGTGGATTTTTATTTCGTTCTTGCTTAGAATTTTCATTTCGTACAATATATTTGGCATGGAATTTATTTTCAGATAAGGCTTTTATATTTTCAACATTCTGAACATATATAGGAGGTGGTTTTTGTAAACGTTGCGCAGTTGGTTTTTGTATATTAATGTTCGCATTTGTCCCACTGTTGTTTTGTTCTTCTCTGTTGTCTTGAGAGTCCGTTTTGTCATTGACTGCTAACAGTTCGAATCTGTTTGTTGTGTTTGGAGGGATAGGCTTGCTCAGCCAATATTGTTGGAGTGATGTTTGTGTTGTGTTGAACATTTAATTTTTCGGTCTTTTGTTACTAGTATTTTGTTCATTTAACTTGTTTGGCGATTTTTTTTTCGCGGTTTCGTTTTTATTTTCGGTAATTTTATTACTGGTTTTAATATTTATATTTTGTACTTGCGTGTTTGTTGCTGCTGATGAAATTGGTGTTGTTCCGATTGCCATTATTGGTGAGTTGCAGCTAATCGTTACCGTCGCAGTCACCGATGTTACAGTTGTGGTAGAGGAGCTTTGAGTTGTTATTGTGGTTGCTGAAATAGTAGGTAGGTAGGAGTGGCAGCCTTTGTCGCAAAAAGCACACTTAAGCACATAGAATGGCTCGTTGTGAAATAGTAACTGGTGGATAAAGCTCCATAGTGGGAGTTGCGAATTGGACACTCCAAGGTAGGGAATTGCTGGCACCTAGTACAGTGGGAGAGCAAGATCGTGGTCTGCTCTCTGTCACTTCGACCGGCAATTTCGAGTTGCCGTTGTTTTCGTTTGAGACGAAAGAAAAATATGCGTTTCTTTTTGTTGCTGTTTTTTGTTTAAGTGTGTCAACCACACTCATTATAAATTTGTGATTTGTTCTTATTTTATTCTATTTTAAAAGATGTGTCCCAGTAAGTGACCGGTAGATTCGTTCTACTCGATCACTGCACTATTGCACTTCTTCTTTACAACTTAACTTACTTTAACTTAATAAATTTATATTAAAGAATCAATTTTTGCGGAGCGAGCTTAAACATGTCTGCACTGTTCAAACTTCTAAAAATAATTAAAAGCTTTTAATATACAAATTATTGCCTCTGTGTATGCATTTTTCATATCATTCATTGAAATGTTGTGACAATAAAGTACTCGAGCCTCTTCTCAATTTAATCTATCGCACATGGCTATGCTACCCTTGAGTCCCAAATGAAACACTGCTAAACCTTCAAATGGCCCAACTTATAGACGGTGCGTCCTACACCTATCAAAGTTGGCAACATTCAATTGCTTGTAACTTTTTACTGGAGCGTAATAAAATCTTGAAATTTTCTGACGATAAAGTACTCGAACCTGTTGTCAATTTAAGCTATCGCTCATAGCTAGCTACCATTGAGTCCCAAATCAAACACTGCTAAAACTGCAAATGGTCCTGACTTCTGTACGGTGCGTAATATAACTATCAAAGTTTGCAACATTCAAATGCTGGTAACTTTTACTGAAGCGTCATCAAACTTTGAAATTTTGTGACAATAAAGTACTCGAACCTCTTGTCAATTTAAGCTATTGCTCATAGCTATGCTAACCTTGAGTCCCAAATCACACACAGAGATAACTTTAAATGGCCCTAACTTCTGTACGGTGCCTCCTATACCTATCAAAGTTTGCAACATTCAAATGCTTGCAACTTTTTACTGGAGCGTCATAAGATCTTGAAATTTGGTGACAACAAAGTATAAAACTTCAAATGGCCCTAATTTCTATTCGGTGCATCATACATCTGTCAAAGTTTGCAACATTCAAATACTTGTAACTTTTTACTGGAGCGTCATAAAACCTTGAAATTTTGTGACAATAAAGTACTCGAGCCTCTTGTCAATTTAAGCTATCGCTCATAGAATGCTACTCTTGAGTCCCAAATCAAACACTGCTAAAACTTCAAATGGTCCTAACATCTTTACGGTGCGTCCTATACCTATCAAAGTTTGCAACATTCAAATGCTTGTAGCTTTTTACTGGATCGTAATAAAACCTTGAAATTTTGTGACAAAAAAGTACTCGTGCCTCTTGTTAATTTAAGCTATCGCTCATACCATGCTACTTGTGAGTCCCAAATCAAACACTGCTAAAACTTCAAATGGACCTAACTTCTGTACGGTGCATCTTACAACTATCAAAGTTTGCAATATTCAAATGCTTGCAACTTTACTGGAGCGTCAGAAAATCATGAAAATTTGTGACAATAAAGTACTTGAGCCCCTTATCAATTTAAGCTATCACACATAGCTATTCTACCCTTTAGTCCCAAATGAAACACTGCTAAACCTTGAAATGGCCCAACTTCTATACGGTGCGTCCTACACCTATCTACACCTATCAAAGTTTGCAACATTCAAATGCTTGTAACGTTTTACTGGAGCGCCATCAAACTTTGAAATTTTGTGTCAATAAAGTACTCGAGCCTCTTGTCAATTTAAGCTATCGCTCATAGCTAAGCTACCATTGAAACCTAAACCAAACACTGCTAAAACTTCAAATGGCCCTAAGTTCTGTAAGGTGCTTCTTACACCTATCAAAGTTTTGCAACATTCAAATTCCATGTAACTTTATTCTGGAGCGTCAAAAAATGTTGAAATTTTGTGACAATAAAGTACTCGAGCCTCTTGTCAATTTAAGCTATCGCTCATAGCTATGCTACCCTACAGTCCCAAATCAAACACTGCTAAAACTTCAAATGGCCCTAACTTCTATATGGTGCGTCCCATACCTACCAAAGTATGCAACATTCAGTTGCTTGTAACTTTTTACTGGAGCGTCATAAAACGTTGAAATTTTCTGACAATGAAGTACTCGAGCCTCTTATCAATTTAAGTTATCGTTCATAGCTATGCTTCCCTTAAGTCCCAAATCAAACAATGATAAAACTTCAAATGGCCCTACCTTCTGTACATTGCGTCCTACACCTATCAAAATTTGCAACATTCAAATGCTTGTAACTTTTTACTGGAGCGTCATAAAATCTTGAAATTTTGTGACAATAAAGTACTCGAGCCTCTTAATAATTGAAGCTATCGCACATGGCTATGCTACTCTTGAGTCCCAAATGAAACACTGCTAAACCTTCAAATGGCCCAACTTCTATGCGGTGCGTCCTACACCTATCAAAGTTGGCAACATTCAAATGCTATGTAACTTTATTCTGGAGCGTCAAAAATCTTGAAATTTTGTGACAATAAAGTACTCTAGCCTCTTGTCAATTTAAGCTATGGCTAATGGCCCTACCTTCTGTACATTGCGTCCTACACCTATTGCGTCCTATCAAAATTTGCAACTTTCAAATGCTTGTAACTTTTTACTGGAGCGTCATAAAATTTTGAAATTTTGTGAAAATAAAATAGTCGAGCCTCTTATCAATTTAAGCTATCGCTCATAGCTATGCTACCCTTGGGTCACAAATCAAACACTGATAAAACTTCAAATGGCCCTAACTTCTATATGGTGCGTCCTATAACTACCAAAGTTTGCAACATTCAGTTGCTTGTAACTTTTTACTGGATCGTAATAAAACCTTGAAATTTTGTGACAATAAACTACTTTTGCCTCTTGTCAATTTAAGCTATCGCTCATAGCATGCTACTCGTGAGTCCCAAATCAAACACTGCTAAAACTTCAAATTGCCCTAACTTCTGTACGGTGCGTCCTATACCTATTAAAGTTTGCAACAATCAAATGCTTGTAACTTATTACTGGAGCGTCATAAAACCTTGAAATTTATTGACAATAAGTACTCGTGCCTCTTGTCAATTTAAGCTATCGCTCATAGCTAAGCTACCATTGAGTCCCAAATCAAACACTGCTAAAACTTCAAATGGCCCTAACTTCTGTACGGTGCATCTTACACCTATCAAAGTTTGCAACATTCAAATGCTATTTAACTTTATTCTGGAACGTCAGAACATCTTGAAATTTTGTGACAATAAATTACTCGAGCCTCTTATCAATTTAAGCTATGCTACCCTTTAGTCCCAAATCAAACATTGATAAAACTTCAAATGGCCCTGGATTATGTACATTGCGTCCTACACCTATCAAAATTTGCAACATTCAAATGCTTGTAACTTTTTACTGGAACGTCATAAAATCTTGAAATTTTGTGACAATAAAGTACTCGAGCCTCTTAATAATTTAAGCTATCGCACATGGCTATGCTACTCTTGAGTCCCAAATGAAACACTGCTAAACCTTCAAATGGCCCAACTTCTATGCGGTGCGTCCTACACCTATCAAAGTTGGCAACATTCAAATGCTATGTAACTTTATTCTGGAGCGTCAAAAATCTTGAAATTTTGTGACAATAAAGTACTCTAGCCTCTTGTCAATTTAAGCTATGGCTCATAGCTATGCTACCCTACAGTCCCAAATCAAACACTGCTAAAACTTCAAATGGCCCTAACTTCTATATGGTGCGTCCCATACCTACCAAAGTATGCAACATTCAGTTGCTTGTAACTTTTTACTGGAGCGTCATAAAACGTTGAAATTTTCTGACAATGAAGTACTCGAGCCTCTTATCAATTTAAGTTATCGTTCATAGCTATGCTTCCCTTAAGTCCCAAATCAAACAGTGATAAAACTTCAAATGGCCCTACCTTCTGTACATTGCGTCCTACACCTATCAAAATTTGCAACTTTCAAATGCTTGTAACTTTTTACTGGAGCGTCATAAAATTTTGAAATTTTGTGAAAATAAAGTAGTCGAGCCTCTTATCAATTTAAGCTATCGCTCATAGCTATGCTACCCTTGGGTCCCAAATCAAACACTGATAAAACTTCAAATGGCCCTAACTTCTATATGGTGCATCCAGTAACTACCAAAGTTTGCAACATTCAGTTGCTTGTAACTTTTTACTGGATCGTAATAAAACCTTGAAATTTTGTGACAATAAAGTACTTGTGCCTCTTGTCAATTTAAGCTATCGCTCATAGCATGCTACTCGTGAGTCCCAAATCAAACACTGCTAAAACTTCAAATTGCCCTAACTTCTGTACGGTGCGTCCTATACCTATTAAAGTTTGCAACAATCAAATGCTTGTAACTTATTACTGGAGCGTCATAAAACCTTGAAATTTGGTGACAATAAATACTTGTGCCTCTTGTCAATTTAAGCTATCGCTCATAGCTAAGCTACCATTGAGTCCCAAATCAAACACTGCTAAAACTTCAAATGGCCCTAACTTCTGTACGGTGCATCTTACACCTATCAAAGTTTGCAACATTCAAATGCTATTTAACTTTATTCTGGAACGTCAGAAAATCTTGAAATTTTGTGACAATAAATTACTCGAGCCTCTTATCAATTTAAGCTATGCTACCCTTTAGTCCCAAATCAAACATTGATAAAACTTCAAATGGCCCTGGCTTCTGCACATTGCGTCCTACAACTATCAAAATTTGCAACATTCAAATGCTTGTAACTTTTTACTGGAGCGTAATAAAATCTTGAAATTTTGTGACGAAAAAAGTACTCGAGCCTCTTATCAATTTAAACTATCGCTCATAGCTAAGCTACCATTGAGTCCCAAATCAAACACTGCTAAAACTGCAAATGGCCCTAAATTCTGTACTGTGCGTCTTATACCTATCAAAATTTGCAATATTCAAATGCTTGCACCTTTTTACTGGAGCGTCATATAACCTTGAAATTTGGTATCAATAAAGTATAAAATTTCAAATGGCCCTAAATTCTATATGGTGCATACTACACCTGTCAAAGTTTGCAACATTCAAATATTTGTAACTTTTTACTGGAGCGTCATAAAACCTTGAAATTTTGTGACAATAAAGTACTCATGCCTCTTGTCAATTTAAGCTATTGCTCATAGCATGCTACTCTTGCGTTCCAAATCAAACACTGCTAAAAATTCACATGGCCCTAACTTCTGTACGGCGTGTCCTATACCTATCAAAGTTTGCAACAATCAAATGCTTGTAACTTTTTACTGGAGCGTCATAAAATCTAGATATTTTATGACAATAAAGTACTCGTGCCTCTTATAAATTTAAGCTATCGTTCATAGCTATGCTACCCTTGAGTCCCAAATCAAACACTGCTAAGACTTCAAATGGCCCTAACTTCTGTACGGTGCGTCCTATACCTATCAAAGTTTGCAACATTCGAGTGCTTGTAACTTTTTACTGAAGCGTCCTAAAACCTTGAAATTTTGTGACAATAAAGTACTCGCGCCTCTTTTCAATTTAAGCTATCGCTCCTAGCATGCTACTCTTGAGTCCCAAATTAAACACTGCTAAAACTTCAGATGGCCCTAACTTCTGTACGGTGCGTCATATACCTATCAAAGTTTGCAACAATCAAATGCTTGTAACTTATTACTGGACCGTCATAAAATCTTGAAATTTTGTGACAATAAAGTAATCGAGCCTCTTGTCAATTTAAGCTCTCGCTCATAGCTAAGCTACCATTGAGTCCCAAATTAAACACTGCTAAAACTTCAAATGGCCCTAACTTCTGTAAGGTGCATCTTACACCTATCAAAGTTTGCAACATTCAAATGCTATGTAACCCTTATTCTGGGGCGTCAAAAATCTTGAAATTTTGTGACAATAAAGTACTCTAGCCTCTTGTCAATTTAAGCTATCGCTCAAAGCTATGCTACCCTTCAGTCCCAAATCAAATACTGCTAAAACTTCAAATGGCCCTAACTTCTATATGGTGCGTCCTATACCTACCAAAGTATGCAAACATTCAGTTGCTTGTAACTTTTTACTGGCGCGTCATAAAACGTTGAAATTTTCTGACAATGAAGTACTCGAGCCTCTTATCAATTTAAGTTATCGTTCATAGCTATGCTTCCCTTAAGTCCCAAATCAAACAATGATAAATCTTCAAATGGCCCTACCTTCTATACATTGCGTCCTACACCTATCAAAATTTGCAACTTTCAAATGCTTGTAACTTTTTACTGGAGCGTCATAAAATTTTTAAATTTTGTGAAAATAAAGTAGTCGAGCCTCTTATCAATTTAAGCTATCGCTCATAGCTATGCTACCCTTGGGTCCCAAATCAAACACTGATAAAACTTCAAATGGCCCTAACTTCTGTACGGTTTGTCCTATACCTATCAAGGTTTGCAACATTTAAATGCTTGTAACTTTTTACTGGAGCGCCGTAAAATCTTGAAATTTGGTGACAATAAAGTACTCGAGCCTCTTATCAATTTATATCAAACACTGATAAAATTTCAAATATCCCTAACGGTGCATCCTACACCTATACGGTGCATCCTACACCTATACGGTGCATCCTACACCTATACGGTGCATCCTACACCTATAAGGTGTAACCTAGACCTATCAAAGTTTGCAACATTCAAATGCTTGTAACTTATTGCTGGAGCGTTATAAAATCTTGAAATTTTGTGACAATAAAGTACTCAAGCCTCTTGTAAATTTAAACTATCGCTCATAGCTAAGCTACCATTGAGTCCCAAGTCAAACACTGCTAAAACTGCAAATGGCCCTAACTTCTGTACGGTGCGTCCTATACCTATCAAAGCTTGCAACATTCAAATGCTGGTAACTTTTACTGAAGCGTCATCAAACTTTGAACTTTTGTGACTATAAAGTACTCGAACCTCTTGTCAATTTAAGCTATTGCTCATAGCTATGCTAACCTTGAGTCACAACTCGCAGACTGAGAAAAGTTTAAATGCCCTAACTTCTGTACGGTGCGTCCTATACCTATCAAAGTTTGCAACATTCAAATGCTTGCAATTTTTAGTGGAGCGTCATAAAATCTTGAAATTTTGTGACAATAAAGTACTCGAGCCTCTTGTCAATTTAAGCTATCGCTCATAGCATGCTACCCTTGAGTCCTAAATCAAGCAATGTTAAAACTTCACATGGCCCTAACTTCTGTACATTGCGTCCTACACCTATCAAAATTTGCAACATTCAAATGTTTGTAACTTTTTACTGGAGCGTCATAAAATTTTGAAATTTTGTGAAAATAAAGTACTCGAGCCTCTTATCAATTTAAGCTATCGCTCATAGCTATGTTACCCTTGAGTCCCAAATCAAACTCTGATAAAACTTCAAATGGCCCTAACTTCTGTACGGTTTGTCCTCAAGGTTTGCAACTTTGAAATGCTTGTAACTCTTAGTGGAGCGTCATAAAAGCTTGAAATTTGGTGACAATAAAGTACTCGAGCCTCTTGTCAATTTAAGGTATCGCTCATAGCTAAGCTACGATTGAGTCCCAAATCAAACACTGCTAAAACTTCAAATGGCCCTAACTTCTGTACGGTGCATCTTACACCTACCAAAGTTTGCTATATTCAAATGCTTGCAACCTTTTACTGGAGCGTCAGAAAATCTTGAAATTTTGTGACAATAAAGTACTCGAGCCTCCTATCAATTTAAGCTATCGCACATGGCTATCCTACCCTTGACTTCCAAATGAAACACTGCTAAACCTTCAAATAGCCCAACTTCTATACGGTGCGTCCTACACCTATCAAAGTTGGCAACATTCAAATGCTTGTAACTTTTTACTGGAGCGTAATGAAATCTTGAAATTTTGCGACGATAAAGTAGTCGAGACTCTTATCAATTTAAGCTTTTGTTCATAGCTATGCTATCCTAGAGTCCCAAATCAAACACTGATAAAACTTCAAATGGCCCTAACGCCTATACGGTGCGTCTTACACCTATCAAAATTTGCAACATTCAAATGCTTGTAACTTTATACTGTAGCGTCAAAAAAAACTTGAAATTTTGTGACAATAAAGTACTCGAGCCTCTTGTCAATTTAAGCTATCGCTCATAGCTATGCTACCTTTGAGTTCCAAATTAAACACTGCTAAAACTTCAAATGGCCCTAACTTGTGTACGGTGCGTCCTACACCTGTCAAAGTTTGCAACATTCAAACACTTGTAACTTTTTACTGCAGCGTCATAAGACCTTGAAATTTTGTGACAATAAAGTACTCGTGCCTCTTGTCAATTTAAGCTATTGCTCATAGCAAGCAAGTCTTGAGTCCCAAATAAAACACTGCTAAAACTTCAAATGGTCCTAACTTCTGTACGGTGCGTCCTATACCTATCAAAGTTTGCAAGAATCAAATGCTTGTAACTTTATACTGTAGCGTAAAAAAAACTTGAAATATTGTGACAATAAAATTCTCGAGTCTCTTGTCAATTTAAGCTATCGCTCATAGCTATGCTACCCTTGAGTTCCAAATCAAATACTGCTAAAACTTCAAATGGCCCTAACTTGTGTACGGTGCGTCCTACACCTGTCAAAGTTTGCAACATTCAAACACTTGTAACTTTTTACTGAGCGTCATAAAATCTAGATATTTTATGACAATAAAGTACTCGTACCTCTTATAAATTTAAGCTATCGTTCATAACTATGCTACCCTTGAGTCCCAAATCAAACACTGCTAAGACTTCAAATGGCCCTAACTTCTGTACGGTGCGTCCTATACCTATCAAAGTTTGCAACATTCGAGTGCTTGTAACTTTTTACTGAAGCGTCCTAAATCCTTGAAATTTTGTGACAATAAAGTACTCGCGCCTCTTGTCAATTTAAGCTATCGCTCCTAGCATGCTACTCTTGAGTCCCAAACTAAACACTGCTAAAACTTCAAATGGCCCTAACTTCTGTACGGTGCGTCCTATACCTATCAAAGTTTGCAACAATCAAATGCTTGTAACTTATTACTGGAGCGTCATAAAATCTTGAAATTTTGTGACAATAAAGTAATCGAGCCCCTTGTCAATTTAAGCTATGGCTCATAGCTATGCTTCCCTTAAGACCCAAATCAAACAATGATAAAACTTCAAATAGCCCTACCTTCTGTACACTGCGTCCTACACCTATCAAAATTTGCAACTTTCAAATGCTTGTAACTTTTTACTGGAGCGTCATAAAATTTTGAAATTTTGTTAAAATAAATTAGTCGAGCCTCTTATCAATTTAAGCTATCGCTCATAGCTATGCTACCCTTGGGTCCCAAATCAAACACTGATAAAACTTCAAATAACCCTAACTTCTGTACGGTTTGTCCTATACCTATCAAGGTTTGCAACATTCAAATGCTTGTAACTTTTTACTGGAGCGTCGTAAAATCTTGAAATTTGTTGACAATAAAGTACTCGAGCCTCTTATCAATTTATATCAAACACTGATAAAACTTCAAATGGCCCTAACGGTGCATCCTACACCTATACGGTGCATCCTACACCTATACGGTGCATCCTACACCTATACGGTGCATCCTACACCTATACGGTGCATCCTACACCTATACGGTGCATCCTACACCTATACGGTGTAACCTAGACCTATCAAAGTTTGCAACATTCGAATGCTTGTAATTTATTGCTGGAGCGTTATAAAATCTTGAAATTTTGTGACAATAAAGTACTCAAGCCTCTTGTAAATTTAAACTATCGCTCATAGCTAAGCTACCATTGAGTCCCAAGTCAAACACTGCTAAAACTGCAAATGGCCCTAACTTCTGTACGGTGCGTCCTATACCTATCAAAGCTTGCAACATTCAAATGCTGGTAACTTTTACTGAAGCGTCATCAAACTTTGAACTTTTGTGACTATAAAGTACTCGAACCTCTTGTCAATTTAAGCTATTGCTCATAGCTATGCTAACCTTGAGTCACAACTCGCAGACTGAGAAAAGTTTAAATGCCCTAACTTCTGTACGGTGCGTCCTATACCTATCAAAGTTTGCAACATTCAAATGCTTGCAATTTTTAGTGGAGCGTCATAAAATCTTGAAATTTTGTGACAATAAAGTACTCGAGCCTCTTGTCAATTTAAGCTATCGCTCATAGCATGCTACCCTTGAGTCCTAAATCAAGCAATGATAAAACTTCACTTGGCCCTAACTTCTGTACATTGCGACCTACACCTATCAAAATTTGCAACATTCAAATGCTTGTAACTTTTTACTGGAGCGTCATAAAATTTTGAAATTTTGTGAAAATAAAGTACTCGAGCCTCTTACCAATTTAAGCTATCGCTCATAGCTATGCTACCCTTGAGTCCCAAATCAAACTCTGATAAAACTTCAAATGGCCCTAACTTCTGTACGGTTTGTCCTATACCTATCAAGGTTTGCAACTTTGAAATGCTTGTAACTTTTTAGTGGAGAGTCATAAAAGCTTGAAATTTGGTGACAATAAAGTACTCGAGCCTCTTGTCAATTTAAGGTATCGCTCATAGCTAAGCTACGATTGAGTCCCAAATCAAATACTGCTAAAACTTCAAATGGCCCTAACTTCTGTACGGTGCATCTTACACCTACCAAAGTTTGCAATATTCAAATGCTTGCAACTTTTTACTGGAGCGTCAGAAAATCTTGAAATTTTGTGACAATAAAGTACTCGAGCCTCTTATCAATTTAAGCTATCGCACATGGCTATCCTACCCTTGACTTCCAAATGAAACACTGCTAAACCTTCAAATGGCCCAACTTCTATACGGTGCGTCCTACACCTATCAAAGTTGGCAACATTCAAATGCTTGTAACTTTTTACTGGAGCGGAATGAAATCTTGAAATTTTGCGACGATAAAGTACTCGAGACTCTTATCAATTTAAGCTTTCGTTCATAGCTATGCTATCCTAGAGTCCCAAATCAAACACTGATAAAACTTCAAATGGCCCTAACTCCTATACGGTGCGTTATACACCTATCAAAATTTGCAACATTCAAATGCTTGTAACTTTATACTGTAGCGTCAAAAAAAAACTTGAAATTTTGTGACAATAAAGTACTCGAGCCTCTTGTCAATTTAAGCTATCGCTCATAGCTATGCTACCCTTGAGTACCAAATCAAATACTGCTAAAACTTCAAATGGCCCTAACATGTGTACGGTGCGTCCTACACCTGTCAAAGTTTGCAACATTCAAACACTTGTAACTTTTTACTGGAGCGTCATAAAACCTTGAAATTTTGTGACAATAAAGTACTCGTGCCTCTTGTCAATTTAAGCTTTTGCTCATAGCATGCTACTCTTGAGTCCCAAATAAAACACTGCTAAAACTTGAAATGGTCCTAACTTCTGTACGGTGCGTCCTATACTTATAAAAGTTTGCAACATTCAAATGCTGGTAACTTTTTACTGAAGCGTCATCAAACTTTGAAATTTTGTAAGTAGTGAAGTAATCTAGCCTCTTGTCAATTTAAGCTATCGTCCATAGCTATCCTAAACTTGAGTCCCAAATCAAACACTGATAAAACTGCAAATGGCCCTCACTTTTATACGGTGCTCCCTACAACTATCAAAGTTTGCAACAATCAAACGCTTGTAACTTTTTACTGGAGCGTAATAAAACCTTGAAATTTGGTGACAATAAGTACTCGTCCCTCTTGTCAATTTAAGCTATCGCTCATAGCATGCTACCCTTGAGTCCCAAATCAAACAAACCTAAAACTTAAAATGGCCTAAATTCTGTACGGTGCGTCCTATACCTATCAAAGTTTGCAACATTCATATGCTGGTAACTTTTTAATGAAGCGTCATCAAACTTTGAAATTTTGTGACAATAAAGTACTCGTGACTCTTGTCAATTTAAGCTATCTCCCATAGCATGCTACTTTTGAGTCCCAAATCAAACAATCCTAAAACTTCAAATGGCCCTAACTTCTGTACGGTGCGTCCTATACCTATCAAAGTTTGCAACATTCAAATGTTTGTAACTTTTTACTGGAGTGTAATAAAACCTTGAAATTTTGTGACAATAAAGTACTCGTGACTCTTGTCAATGTAAGCTATCGCTCATAGCATGCTACTTTTGAGTCCCAAATCAAACACTGCTAAAACTTCAAATGGCCCTAACTTCTGTACGGTGCGCCTATCAAAGTTTGCAACAATCAAATGCTTGTAACTTATTACTGGAGCGGAATGAAATCTTGAAATTTTGCGACGATAAAGTACTCGAGACTCTTATCAATTTAAGCTTTCGTTCATAGCTATGCTATCCTAGAGTCCCAAATCAAACACTGATAAAACTTCAAATGGCCCTAACTCCTATACGGTGCGTTATACACCTATCAAAATTTGCAACATTCAAATGCTTGTAACTTTATACTGTAGCGTCAAAAAAAAACTTGAAATTTTGTGACAATAAAGTACTCGAGCCTCTTGTCAATTTAAGCTATCGCTCATAGCTATGCTACCCTTGAGTACCAAATCAAATACTGCTAAAACTTCAAATGGCCCTAACATGTGTACGGTGCGTCCTACACCTGTCAAAGTTTGCAACATTCAAACACTTGTAACTTTTTACTGGAGCGTCATAAAACCTTGAAATTTTGTGACAATAAAGTACTCGTGCCTCTTGTCAATTTAAGCTTTTGCTCATAGCATGCTACTCTTGAGTCCCAAATAAAACACTGCTAAAACTTGAAATGGTCCTAACTTCTGTACGGTGCGTCCTATACTTATAAAAGTTTGCAACATTCAAATGCTGGTAACTTTTTACTGAAGCGTCATCAAACTTTGAAATTTTGTAAGTAGTGAAGTAATCTAGCCTCTTGTCAATTTAAGCTATCGTCCATAGCTATCCTAAACTTGAGTCCCAAATCAAACACTGATAAAACTGCAAATGGCCCTCACTTTTATACGGTGCTCCCTACAACTATCAAAGTTTGCAACAATCAAACGCTTGTAACTTTTTACTGGAGCGTAATAAAACCTTGAAATTTGGTGACAATAAGTACTCGTCCCTCTTGTCAATTTAAGCTATCGCTCATAGCATGCTACCCTTGAGTCCCAAATCAAACAAACCTAAAACTTAAAATGGCCTAAATTCTGTACGGTGCGTCCTATACCTATCAAAGTTTGCAACATTCATATGCTGGTAACTTTTTAATGAAGCGTCATCAAACTTTGAAATTTTGTGACAATAAAGTACTCGTGACTCTTGTCAATTTAAGCTATCTCCCATAGCATGCTACTTTTGAGTCCCAAATCAAACAATCCTAAAACTTCAAATGGCCCTAACTTCTGTACGGTGCGTCCTATACCTATCAAAGTTTGCAACATTCAAATGTTTGTAACTTTTTACTGGAGTGTAATAAAACCTTGAAATTTTGTGACAATAAAGTACTCGTGACTCTTGTCAATGTAAGCTATCGCTCATAGCATGCTACTTTTGAGTCCCAAATCAAACACTGCTAAAACTTCAAATGGCCCTAACTTCTGTACGGTGCGCCTATCAAAGTTTGCAACAATCAAATGCTTGTAACTTATTACTGGAGCGTCATAAAATCATGAAATTTTGTGACAATAAAGTACTCGAGCCTCTTGTCAATTTAAGCTATCGCTCATAGCTACATTACCATTGAAACCCAAGTCAAACAAAGCTTAAACTTCCAATGGCCCTAACTTCTGTACGGTGTATCCTACACCAAGGAAAGTTTGCAATATTCAAATGCTTGTAACTCTTTACTGGAGAGTCATAAAATCTTGAAATTTTGTGACAATAAAGTACTCGAGCCTCCTGTCAATTTAAGCTATCGCTCATAGCTAAGCTACCATTGAGTACCAAATCAAAAACTGCTTAAACTTCCAATGGCCCTAACTTCTGTACGGTGTATCCTACACCTATCAAAGTTTGCAAAATTCAAATGCTTGTAACTCTTTACTGGAGCGTCATAAAATCTAGAAATTTTATGACAATAAAGTACTCGAGCTTCTTATCAATTTAAGCTATCGCTCATAGCTAAGCTACCATTGAGTACCAAATCAAACACTGCTTAAACTTCCAATCGCCCTAATTTCTGTGCGGTGTATCCTACACCCATCAAAGTTGGCAACATTCAAATGCTTGTAACTTTTTACTGGAGCGAAATAAAATTTTGAAATTTTGTGACAATAAAGTACTCGAGCCTCTTTTCAATTTAAGCTATCTGTCATAGTTATGCTACCCTTGAGTCCCAAATCAAACACTGATAAAACTTCAAATGGCCCTAACTTTTATGCGGTGCGTCCTACATCTATCAAAGTTTGCAACATTAAAATGCTTGTAACTTTTTACTGAAGCGTCATCAAACTTTGAAATTTTGTGACAATAAAGTACTCGAGCCTTTTGTCAATTTAAGCTATCGTCCATAGCTATACTAAACTTGAGTCCCAAATCAAACACTGATAAAACTTCAAATGGCCCTAACTTCTATACTGTGCGTCCTATACCCATCAAATTTTGCAACATTCAAATGCCTGTAAATTTTTACTGGAGCGTCATAAAACCTTGAAATTTTGTGACTATAAATTACTCGAGCCTCTTATCAATTTAAGCTATCGCTCATAGCTATGCTACCCGTGAATCCCAAATCAAATACTGATAAAACTTCAAATGGCCGGTGCGTCGTACAACTATCAAAGTTTGCAACAATCAAACGCTTGTAACTTTTTACTGGAGCGTAATAAAACCTTGAAATTTGGTGACAATAAGTACTGGTGCTTCTTCTCAATTTAAGCTATCGCTCATAGCATGCTACCCTTGAGTCCCAAATCAAACAATGATAAAACTTCAAATGGCCCTAACTTCTGTACATTGCGTCCTAAACCTATCAAAATTTGCAACGTTCAAATGCTTGTAACTTTTTACTGGAGCGTCATAAAATTTTGAAATTTTGTGAAAATAAAGTGCTCGAGCCTCTTATCAATTTAAGCTATCGCTGATAGCTATGCTACCCTTGAGTCCCAAACCAAACTCTGATAAAACTTCAAATGGCCCTAACTTCTGTACGGTTTGTCCTATAGCTATCAAGGTTTGCAACATTCAAATGCTTGTAACTTTTTACTGGAGCGTAATAAAACCTTGAAATTTTGTGACAATAAAGTACTCGTGCCTCTTGTCAATTTAAGCTATGGATCATAGAATGCTACGCTTGAGTCTCAAATCAAACACGGCTAAAACTTCAAATGGCCCTAACTTCTGAACATTGCGTCCTACACCTATCAAAATTTGCAACATTCAAATGCTTGTAACTTCTTACTAGAGCGTCATAAAATTTTGAAATTTTGTGAAAATAAAGTGCTCGAGCCTCTTATCAATTTAAGCTATCGCTCATAGCTATGCTACCCTTGAGTCCCATATCAAACTCTGATAAAACTTCAAATGGCCCTAACTTCTGTACGTTTTGGCCTATACCTATCAAGGTTTGCAACATTCAAATGCTTGTAACGTTTTACTGGAGCGTAATAAAACCTTGAAATTTTGTGACAATAAAGTACTCGTGCCTCTTGTCAATTTAAGCTATCGCTCATAGCTATGCTACCCGTGAATCCCAAATCAAACACTGATAAAACTTCAAATGGCCGGTGCGTCCTACAACTATCAAAGTGTGCAACAATCAAACGCTTGTAACTTTTTACTGGAGCGTAATAAAACCTTGAAATTTTGTGACAATAAAGTACTCGAGCCTCTTTTCAATTTAAGCTATCTGTCATAGTTATGCTACCCTTGAGTTCCAAATCAAACACTGATAAAACTTCAAATGGCCCTAACTTTTATACGGTGCATCCTACAACTATCAAAGTTTGCAACAATCAAACGGTTGAAACTTTTTACTGGAGCGTAATAAAACCTTGAAATTTGGTGACAATAAGTACTCGTGCCTCTTGTCTATTTAACCTATCGCTCATAGCATGATACCCTTGAGTCCCAAATGAAACACTGCTAAAACTTGAAATGGCCCTAACTTCTGTACGGTGCGTCCTATACCTAGCAAGGTTTGCAACATTCAAATGCTTGTAACTTTTTACTGGAGCGTCATAAAACTTTGAAATTTTGTGACAATAAAGTACTCGAGCCTCTTATCAATTTAAGCTATCGCTCATAGTTATGCTACCTTTGAGTCCCAAATCAAACACTGCTAAAACTTCAAACGGCCCGAACTTCTGTACGGTCCGTCCTATACCTATCAAAGTTTGCAACAATCAAATGCTTTTAACTTACTACTGGAGCGTCATAAATTCTTGAAATTTTGTGACAATAAAGTACTCGAGCCTCTTGTCAATTTAAGCTATCGCTCATAGCTAAGCTACCATTGAGTACCAAATCAAACACTGCTTAAACTTCCAATGGCCCTAACTTCTGTACGGTGCATCCTACACCTATCAAAGTTTGCAACAATCAAATGCTTGTAACTTATTACTGGAGCGTCATAAAATCTTAAAATTTTGTGACAATAAAGTACTCGAGACTCCTGTCAATTTAAGCTATCGCTCATAGCTAAGCTACCATTGAGTACCAAATCAAACACTGCTTAAACTTCCAATGGGCCTAACTTCTATACGGTGCATCCTACACCTGTCAAAATTTGCAACATTCAAATGCTTGTAACTCTTTACTGGAGCGTCATAAAATCTAGAAATTTTGTGACAATAAAGTACTCGAGCTTCTTATCAATTTAAGCTATCGTTCATAGCTATGCTACCCTTGAGTCCCAAATCAAACACTGCTAAAACTTCAAACGGCCCGAACTTCTGTACGGTCCGTCCTATACCTATCAAAGTTTGCAACAATCAAATGCTTGTAACTTATTACTGGAGCGTCATAAAATATTGAAATTTTGTGACAATAAAGTACTCGAGCCTCATGTCAATTTAAGCTATCGCTCATAGCTAAGCTACCATTGAGTACCAAATCAAACACTGCTTAAACTTCCAATGGCCCTAACTTCTGTACGGTGTATCCTACACCTATGAAAGTTGGCTACATTCAAATGCTTGTAACTTTTACTGGAGTGAAATAAAATTTTGAAATTTTGTGACAATAAAGTACTCAAGCTTCTTATCAATTTAAGCTATCGTTCATAGCTATGCTACCCTTGAGTCCCAAATCAAACACTGCTAAAACTTCAAACGGCCCGAACTTCTGTACGGTCCGTCCTATACCTATCAAAGTTTGTAACAATCAAATTCTTGTAACTTATTACTGGAGCGTAATAAAACCTTGAAATTTGGTGACAATAAGTGCCTCTTGTCTATTTAACCTATCGCTCATAGCATGCTACCCTTGAGTCCCAAATGAAACACTGCTCAAATTTGAAATGGCCCTAACTTCTGTACGGTGCGTCCTATACCTAACAAGGTTTGCAACATTCAAATGCTTGTAACTTTTTACTGAAGCGTCATCAAACTTTGAAATTTTGTGACAATAAAGTACTCGAGCCTCTTGTCAATTTAAGCTATCGTCCATAGCTATACTAAACTTGAGTCCCAAATCAAACACTGTTAAACTTCAAATGGCCCTAACTTCTATACTGTGCGTCCTATACCCATCAAATTTTGCAACATTCAAATGCTTGTAAATTTTTACTGGAGCGTCATAAAATCTTGAAATTTTGTGACTATAAATTACTCGAGCCTCTTATCAATTTAAGCTATCGCTCATAGCTATGCTACCCGTGAATCCCAAATCAAACACTGATAAAACTTGAAATGGCCGGTGCGTCCTACAACTATCAAATTTTGCAATTTGAATCAAACGCTTGTAACTTTTTACTGGAGCGTAATAAAACCTTGAAATTTTGTGACTATAAATTACTCGAGCCTCTTATCAATTTAAGCTATCGCTCATAGCATGCTTACCCTTGAGTCCCAAATGCAACAATGATAAAACTTCAAATGGCCCTAACTTCTGCACATTGTGTCCTACACCTATCAAAATTTGCAACATTCAAATGCTTGTAACTTTTTACTGGAGCGTGATAAAATTTTGAAATTTTGTGAAAATAAAGTGCTCGAGCCTCTTATCAATTTAAGCTATCGCTCATAGCTATGCTACCCTTGAGTCCCAAATCAAACTCTGATAAAACTTCAAATGGCCCTAACTTCTGTACGGTTTGTCCCATACCTATCAAGGTTTGCAACATTCAAATGGTTGTAACTATTTACTGGAGCGTAATAAAACCTTGAAATTTTGTGACAATAAAGTACTCGTGCCTCTTGCCAATTTAAGCTATCGCTCATAGCATGCTACTCTTGAGTCTCAAATCAAACACTGCTAAAACTTCAAATGGCCCTAACTTCTGTACGGTGCGTCCTTTACCTATCAAAGTTTGCAATATTCAAATGCTTGCAACTTTTTACTGGAGCGTCATAAAACCTTGAAATTTGATGACAATAAAGTATAAAATTTCAAATGGCCCTAACTTCTATACGGTGCATCCTACACCTGTCAAAGTTTGCAACATTCAAATGCTTGTAACTCTTTACTGGAGCGTCATAAAATCTAGAAATTTTGTGACAATAAAGTACTCGAGCTTCTTATCAATTTAAGCTATCGATCATAGCTATGCTACCCTTGAGTCCCAAATCAAACACTGCTAAAACTTCAAACGGCCCGAACTTCTGTACGGTCCGTCCTATACCTATCAAAGTTTGCAACAATCAAATGCTTGTAACTTATTACTGGAGCGTCATAAAATCTTGAAATTTTGTGACAATAAAGTACTCGAGCCTCATGTCAATTTAAGCTATCGCTCATAGCTAAGCTACCATTGAGTACCAAATCAAACACTGCTTAAACTTCCAATGGGCCTAACTTCTGTACGGTGTATCCTATACCTATCAAAGTTTGCAACATTGAAATGGTTGTAACTCTTTACTGCAGCGTCATAAAATCTAGAAATTTTGTGACAATAAAGTACTCGAGCTTCTTATCAATTTAAGCTATCGTTCATAGCTATGCTACCCTTGAGTCCCAAATCAAACACTGCTAAAACTTCAAATGGCTCTAACTTCTGTACGGTGCGTCCTATACCTATCAAAGTTTGCAACAATCAAATGCTTGTAACTTATTACTGGAGCGTCATAAAATCTTAAAATTTTGTGACAATAAAGTACTCGAGCCTCCTGTCAATTTAAGCTATCGCTCATAGCTAAGCTACCATTGAGTACCAAATCAAACACTGCTTAAACTTCCAATGGGCCTAACTTCTGTACGGTGTATCCTACACCTATCAAAGTTTGCAACATTCAAATGCTTGTAACTCTTTACTGGAGCGTCATAAAATCTAGAAATTTTGTGACAATAAAGTACTCGAGCTTCTTATCAATTTAAGCTATCGTTCATAGCTATGCTACCCTTGAGTCCCAAATCAAACACTGCTAAAACTTCAAACGGCCCGAACTTCTGTACGGTCCGTCCTATACCTATCAAAGTTTGCAACAATCAAATGCTTGTAACTTATTACTGGAGCGTCATAAAATCTTGAAATTTTGTGACAATAAAGTACTCGAGCCTCATGTCAATTTAAGCTATCGCTCATAGCTAAGCTACCATTGAGTACCAAATCAAACACTGCTTAAACTTCCAATGGCCCTAACTTCTGTACGGTGTATCCTACACCTATCAAAGTTGGCTACATTCAAATGTTTGTAACTTTTACTGGAGTGAAATAAAATTTTGAAATTTTGTGACAATAAAGTACTCGAGCTTCTTATCAATTTAAGCTATCGTTCATAGCTATGCTACCCTTGAGTCCCAAATCAAACACTGCTAAAACTTCAAACGGCCCGCACTTCTGTACGGTCCGTCCTATACCTATCAAAGTTTGCAACAATCAAATGCTTGTAACTTATTACTGGAGCGTCATAAAATCTTGAAATTTTGTGACAATAAAGTACTCGAGCCTCATGTCAATTTAAGCTATCGCTCATAGCTAAGCTACCATTGAGTACCAAATCAAACACTGCTTAAACTTCCAATGGCCCTAACTTCTGTACGGTGTATCCTACACCTATCAAAGTTGGCTACATTCAAATGCTTGTAACTTTTACTGGAGTGAAATAAAATTTTGAAATTTTGTGACAATAAAGTACTCAAGCTTCTTATCAATTTAAGCTATCGTTCATAGCTATGCTACCCTTGAGTCCCAAATCAAACACTGCTAAAACTTCAAACGGCCCGAACTTCTGTACGGTCCGTCCTATACCTATCAAAGTTTGTAACAATCAAATGCTTGTAACTTATTACTGGAGCGTAATAAAACCTTGAAATTTGGTGACAATAAGTGCCTCTTGTCTATTTAACCTATCGCTCATAGCATGCTACCCTTGAGTCCCAAATGAAACACTGCTCAAATTTGAAATGGCCCTAACTTCTGTACGGTGCGTCCTATACCTAACAAGGTTTGCAACATTCAAATGCTTGTAACTTTTTACTGAAGCGTCATCAAACTTTGAAATTTTGTGACAATAAAGTACTCGAGCCTCTTGTCAATTTAAGCTATCGTCCATAGCTATACTAAACTTGAGTCCCAAATCAAACACTGTTAAACTTCAAATGGCCCTAACTTCTATACTGTGCGTCCTATACCCATCAGATTTTGCAACATTCAAATGCTTGTAAATTTTTACTGGAGCGTCATAAAATCTTGAAATTTTGTGACTATAAATTACTCGAGCCTCTTATCAATTTAAGCTATCGCTCATAGCTATGCTACCCGTGAATCCCAAATCAAACACTGATAAAACTTCAAATGGCCGGTGCGTCCTACAACTATCAAATTTTGCAATTTGAATCAAACGCTTGTAACTTTTTACTGGACCGTAATAAAACCTTGAAATTTTGTGACTATAAATTACTCGAGCCTCTTATCAATTTCAGCTATCGCTCATAGCATGCTTACCCTTGAGTCCCAAATGCAACAATGATAAAACTTCAAATGGCCCTAACTTCTGCACATTGTGTCCTACACCTATCAAAATTTGCAACATTCAAATGCTTGTAACTTTTTACTGGAGCGTGATAAAATTTTGAAATTTTGTGAAAATAAAGTGCTCGAGCCTCTTATCAATTTAAGCTATCGCTCATAGCTATGCTACCCTTGAGTCCCAAATCAAACTCTGATAAAACTTCAAATGGCCCTAACTTCTGTACGGTTTGTCCCATACCTATCAAGGTTTGCAACATTCAAATGGTTGTAACTATTTACTGGAGCGTAATAAAACCTTGAAATTTTGTGACAATAAAGTACTCGTGCCTCTTGCCAATTTAAGCTATCGCTCATAGCATGCTACTCTTGAGTCTCAAATCAAACACTGCTAAAACTTCAAATGGCCCTAACTTCTGTACGGTGCGTCCTATACCTATCAAAGTTTGCAATATTCAAATGCTTGCAACTTTTTACTGGAGCGTCATAAAACCTTGAAATTTGATGACAATAAAGTATAAAATTTCAAATGGCCCTAACTTCTATACGGTGCATCCTACACCTGTCAAAGTTTGCAACATTCAAATGCTTGTAACTCTTTACTGGAGCGTCATAAAATCTAGAAATTTTGTGACAATAAAGTACTCGAGCTTCTTATCAATTTAAGCTATCGTTCATAGCTATGCTACCCTTGAGTCCCAAATCAAACACTGCTAAAACTTCAAACGGCCCGAACTTCTGTACGGTCCGTCCTATACCTATCAAAGTTTGCAACAATCAAATGCTTGTAACTTATTACTGGAGCGTCATAAAATCTTGAAATTTTGTGACAATAAAGTACTCGAGCCTCATGTCAATTTAAGCTATCGCTCATAGCTAAGCTACCATTGAGTACCAAATCAAACACTGCTTAAACTTCCAATGGGCCTAACTTCTGTACGGTGTATCCTATACCTATCAAAGTTTGCAACATTGAAATGGTTGTAACTCTTTACTGCAGCGTCATAAAATCTAGAAATTTTGTGACAATAAAGTACTCGAGCTTCTTATCAATTTAAGCTATCGTTCATAGCTATGCTACCCTTGAGTCCCAAATCAAACACTGCTAAAACTTCAAATGGCTCTAACTTCTGTACGGTGCGTCCTATACCTATCAAAGTTTGCAACAATCAAATGCTTGTAACTTATTACTGGATCGTCATAAAATATTGAAATTTTGTGACAATAAAGTACTCGAGCCTCTTACCAATTTAAGCTATCGCTCATAGTTATGCTACCCTTGAGTCCCAAATCAAACACTGATAAAACTTCAAATGGCCCTAACTTTTACACGGTGCGTCCTACAACTATCAAAGTTTGCGACAATCAAACGCTTGAAACTTTTTACTGGAGCGTAATAAAGCCTTGAAATTTGGTGACAATAAGTACTGGTGCTTCTTGCCAATTTAAGCTATCGCTCATAGCATGCTACCCTTGAGTCCCAAATCAAACACTGCTAAAACTTGAAATGGCCCTAACTTCTGTACGGTGCGTCCTATAAATATCAAAGTTTGCAACATTCAAATGCTGGTAACTTTTTACTGAAGCGCCATCAAACTTTGAAATTTTGTGACAATAAAGTACTCGTGACTCTTGTCAATTTAAGCTATCGCTCATAGCATGCTACTTTTGAGTCCCGAATCAAACACTGCTAAAACTTCAAATAGCCATAACTTCTGTACGGTGCGCCTATGAAAGTTTGTAACATTGAAATTCTATGTAACTTTATTCTGGAGCGTCAACAAATCTTGAAATTTTGTTACAATAAAGTACTCGAGTCTTTTGTCAATTTAAGCTATCGCTCATAACTATGCTGCCCTTGAGTCCCAAATCAAACAATGATAAAACTTCAAATGGCCCTAACTTCTGTACATTGCGTCCTACACCTTGTAACTTTTTACTGGAGCGTCATAAAATTTTGAAATTTTGTGAAAATAAAGTACTCGAGCCTCTTATCAATTTAAGCTATCGCTCATAGCTATGCTACCCTTGAGTCCCAAATCAAACTCTGATGAAACTTCAAATGGCCCTAACTTCTGTACGGTTTGTCCTATACCTATCAAGGTTTGCAATATTCAAATGCTTGTAGCTTTTTACTGGAGCGTAATAAAACCTTGAAATTTTGTGACAATAAAGTACTCGTGCCTCTTGTCAATTTAAGCTATCGCTCATAGCATGCTACTCTTGAGTCCCAAATCAAACACTGCTAAAACTTCAAATGGCCCTAACTTCTGTACGGTGCGTCCTATACCTATTAAAGTTTGCAACAATCAAATGCTTGTAACTTATTACTGGAGCCTCATAAAATCTTGAAATTTTGTGACAATAAAGGCCTCGAGCCTCTTATCAATTTGAGCTATCGCACATAGCTATGCTACCCTTTAGTCCCAAATGAAACACTGCTAAACCTTCAAAGGTCCCAACTTCTATACGGTGCGTCCTATACCTATCAAAGTTTGCAATATTCAAATGCTTGCAACTTTTTACTGGAGCGTCATAAAACCTTGAAATTTGATGACAATAAAGTATAGAATTTCAAATGGCCCTAACTTCTATACGGTGCATCCTACACCTGTAAAAGTTTGCAACATTCAAACACTTGTAACTTTTTACTGGAGCGTCATAAAACCTTGAAATTTTGTGACAATAAAGTACTCGTGCCTCTTGTCAATTTAAGCTATTGCTCATAGCATGCTACTCTTGAGTCCCAAATCAAACACTGGTAAAACTTCAAATTGTCCTAACTTTTGTACGGTGCGTCCTATACCTATCAAAGTTTGCAACAATCAAATGCTATTACTGGAGCGCCATAAAATCTTGAAATTTTGTGACAATAAAGTACTCGAGCCTCTTGTCAATTTAAGCTATCGCTCATAGCATGCTACTCTTGAGTCCCAAATCAAACACTGATAAAACTTCAAATGGCCCTAACTTTTATACGGTGCGTCCTACAACTATCAAAGTTTGCAACAATCAAACGGTTGAAACTTTTTACTGGAGCGTAATAAAACCTTGAAATTTGGTGACAATAAGTACTCGTGCCTCTTGTCTATTTAACCTATCGCTCATAGCATGATACCCATGAGTCCCAAATGAAACACTGCTAAAACTTGAAATGGCCCTAACTTCTGTACGGTGCGTCCTATACCTATTAAAGTTTGCAACAATCAAATGCTTGTAACTTATTAATGGAGCCTCACAAAATCTTGAAATTTTGTGACAATAAAGGCCTCGAGCCTCTTATCAATTTAAGCTATCGCACATAGCTATGCTACCCTTTAGTCCCAAATGAAACACTGCTAAACCTTCAAATGTCCCAACTTCTATACGGTGCGTCCTACACCTATCAAAGTTTGCAACATTCAAATGCTTGTAACTTTTTACTGGAGTGCAATAAAATTTTGAAATTTTGTGAAAATAAAGTGCTCGAGCCTCTTATCAATTTAAGCTATCGCTCATAGCTATGCTACCCTTGAGTCCCAAATCAAACTCTGATAAAACTTCAAATGGCCCTAACTTCTGTACGGTTTGTCCTATACCTATCAAAGTTTGCAATATTCAAATGCTTGCAACTTTTTACTGGAGCGTCATAAAACCTTGAAATTTGATGACAATAAAGTATAAAATTTCAAATGGCCCTAACTTCTATACGGTGCATCCTACACCTGTCAAAGTTTGCAACATTCAAACACTTGTAACTTTTTACTGGAGCGTCATAAAACCTTAAAATTTTGTGACATTAAAGTACTCGTGCCTCTTGTCAATTTAAGCTATTGCTCATAGCATGCTACTCTTGAGTCCCAATCAAACACTGGTAAAATTTCAAATGGTCCTAACTTCTGTACGGTGCGTCCTATACCTATCAAAGTTTGCAACATTGAAATGGTTGTAACTCTTTACTGCAGCGTCATAAAATCTAGAAATTTTGTGACAATAAAGTACTGGAGCTTCTTATCAATTTAAGCTATCGTTCATAGCTATGCTACCCTTGAGTCCCAAATCAAACACTGCTAAAACTTCAAATGGCTCTAACTTCTATACGGTGCGTCCTATACCTATCAAAGTTTGCAACAATCAAATGCTTGTAACTTATTACTGGAGCGTCATAAAATATTGAAATTTTGTGACAATAAAGTACTCGAGCCTCTCACCAATTTAAGCTATCGCTCATAGTTATGCTACCCTTGAGTCCCAAATCAAACACTGATAAAACTTCAAATGGCCCTAACTTTTACACGGTGCGTCCTACAACTATCAAAGTTTGCGACAATCAAACGCTTGAAACATTTTACTGGAGCGTAATAAAGCCTTGAAATTTGGTGACAATAAGTACTGGTGCTTCTTGTCAATTTAAGCTATCGCTCATAGCATGCTACTCTTGAGTCCCAAATCAAACACTGCTAAAACTTCAAATGGCCCTAACTTCTGTACGGTGCGTCCTATACCTATTAAAGTTTGCAACAATCAAATGCTTGTAACTTATTACTGGAGCCTTATAAAATCTTGAAATTTTGTGACAATAAAGGCCTCGAGCCTCTTATCAATTTAAGCTATCGCACATAGCTATGCTACCCTTTAGTCCCAAATGAAACACTGCTAAACCTTCAAATGTCCCAACTTCTATACGGTGCGTCCTATACCTATCAAAGTTTGCAATATTCAAATGCTTGCAACTTTTTACTGGAGCGTCATAAAACCTTGAAATTTGATGACAATAAAGTATAAAATTTCAAATGGCCCTAACTTCTATACGGTGCATCCTACACCTGTAAAAGTTTGCAACATTCAAACACTTGTAACTTTTTACTGGAGCGTCATAAAACCTTGAAATTTTGTGACAATAAAGTACTCGTGCCTCTTGTCAATTTAAGCTATTGCTCATATCATGCTACTCTTGAGTCCCAAATCAAACACTGGTAAAACTTCAAATTGTCCTAACTTTTGTACGGTGCGTCCTATACCTATCAAAGTTTGCAACAATCAAATGCTATTACTGGAGCGCCATAAAATCTTGAAATTTTGTGACAATAAAGTACTCGAGCCTCTTGTCAATTTAAGCTATCGCTCATAGCATGCTACTCTTGAGTCCCAAATCAAACACTGATAAAACTTCAAATGGCCCTAACTTTTATACGGTGCGTCCTACACCTATCAATGTTTGCAACAATCAAACGGTTGAAACTTTTTACTGGAGCGTAATAAAACCTTGAAATTTGGTGACAATAAGTACTCGTGCCTCTTGTCTATTTAACCTATCGCTCATAGCATGATACCCTTGAGTCCCAAATGAAACAATGCTAAAACTTGAAATGGCCCTAACTTCTGTACGGTGCGTCCTATACCTATTAAAGTTTGCAACAATCAAATGCTATCGCGCATAGTTATGCTACCCTTGAGTCCCAAATCAAACACCGATAAAACTTCAAATGGCCCTAACTTTTATGCGGTGCGTCCTAAAACTATCAAGGTTTGCAACATTCAAATGCTTGTAACTTTTTACTGGAGCGTAATAAAACCTTGAAATCTTGTGACAATAAAGAACTCATGCCTCTTGTCAATTTAAGCTATCGCTCATAGCTATGCTACCCGTGAATCCCAAATCAAACACTGATAAAACTTCAAATGGCCGGTGCGTCCTACAACTATCAAAGTGTGCAACAATCAAACGCTTGTAACTTTTTACTGGAGCGTAATAAAACCTTGAAATTTGGTGACAATAAGTACTGGTGCTTCTTGTCAATTTAAGCTATCGCTCATAGCATGCTACCCTTGAATCCCAAATCAAACAATGATAAAACTTCAAATGGCCCTAACTTCTGTACATTGCGTCCTACACCTATGAAAATTTGCAACATTCAAATGTTTGTAACTTTTTACTGGAGCGTCATAAAATTTTGAAATTTTGTGAAAATAAAGTGCTCGAGCCTCTTATCAATTAAAGCTATCGCTCATAGCTATGCTACCCTTGAGTCCCAAATCAAACACTGCTAAAACTTCAAATGGCCCTAACTTCTGTACGGTGCGTCCTATACCTATCAAAGTTTGCAATATTCAAATGCTTGCAACTTTTTACTGGAGCGTCAAAACAACTTGAAATTTGATTACAATAAAGTATTAAATTTCAAATGGCCCTAACTTCTATACGGTGCATCCTACACCTGTCAAAGTTTGCAACATTCAAACACTTGTAACTTTTTACTGGAGCGTCATAAAACCTTGAAAATTTGTGACAATAAAGTACTCGTGCCTCTTGTCAATTTAAGCTATCGCTCATAGCTAAGCTACCATTGAGTACCAAATCAAACACTGCTTAAACTTCCAATGGCCCTAACTTCTGTACGGTGTATCCTACACCTATGAAAGTTGGCAACATTCAAATGCTTGTAACTTTTTACTGGAGCGAAATAAAATTTTGAAATTTTGTGACAATAAAGTACTCGAGACTCTTTTCAATTTAAGTTATCGGTCATAGCTATGCTACCCTTGAGTCCCAAATCAAACACTGATAAAACTTCAAATGGCCCTAACTTTTATACGGTGCGTCCAACAACTATAAAAGTTTGCAACAATCAAATGCTTGAAACTTTTTACTGGAGCGTAATAAAACCTTGAAATTTGGTGACAATAAGTACTCGTGCCTCTTGTCTATTTAACCTATCGCTCATAGCATGCTACCCTTGAGTACCAAATGAAACACTGCTAAAACTTGAAATGGCCCTAACTTCAGTACGGTGCGTCCTATACCTAACAAGGTTTGCAACATACAAATGCTTGTAACTTTTTACTGAAGCGTCATCAAACTTTAAAATTTTGTGACAATAAAGTACTCGAGCCTCTTGTCAATTTAAGCTATCGTCCATAGCTATACTAAACTTGAGTCCCAAATCAAACACTGTTAAACTTCAAATGGCCCTAACTTCTATACTGTGCGTCCTATACCCATCAAATTTTGCAACATTCAAATGCTTGTAAATTTTTACTGGAGCGTCATAAAACCTTGAAATTTGTGTGACTATAAATTACTCGAGCCTCTTATCAATTTAAGCTATCGCTCATAGCTATGCTACCCGTGAATTTTGTGACAATAAAGTACTCGAGCCTCTTGTCAATTTAAGCTATCGTCCATAGCTATACTAAACTTGAGTCCCAAATCAAACACTGTTAAACTTCAAATGGCCCTAACTTCTATACTGTGCGTCCTATACCCATCAAATTTTGCAACATTCAAATGCTTGTAAATTTTTACTGGAGCGTCATAAAACCTTGAAATTTTGTGACTATAAATTACTCGAGCCTCTTATCAAATTAAGCTATCGCTCATAGCTATGCTACCCGTGAATCCCAAATCAAACACTGATAAAACTTCAAATGGCCGGTGCGTCCTACAACTATCAAATTTTGCAACAATCAACCGCTTGTAACTTTTTACTGGAGCGTAATAAAATCTTGAAATTTTGTGACTATAAATTACTCGAGCCTCTTATCAATTTAAGCTATCGCTCATAGCATGCTACCCTTGAGTCCCAAATCAAACAATGATAAAACTTCAAATGGCCCTAACTTCTGTACATTGCGTCCTACACCTATCAAAATTTGCAACATTCAAATGCTTGTAACTTTTTACTGGAGCGTGATAAAATATTGAAATTTTGTGAAAATAAAGTGCTCGAGCCTCTTATCAATTTAAGCTATCGCTCATTGCTATGCTACCCTTGAGTCCCAAATCAAACACTGCTAAAACGTCAAATGGCCCTAACTTCTGTACGGTGCATCCTACACCTGTCAAAGTTTGCAACATTCAAACACTTGTAACTTTTTACTGGAGCGTCAAAACAACTTGAAATTTGATTACAATAAAGTATTAAATTTCAAATGGCCCTAACTTCTATACGGTGCATCCTACACCTGTCAAAGTTTGCAACATTCAAACACTTGTAACTTTTTACTGGAGCGTCATAAAACCTTGAAAATTTGTGACAATAAAGTACTCGTGCCTCTTGTCAATTTAAGCTATCGCTCATAGCTAAGCTACCATTGAGTACCAAATCAAACACTGCTTAAACCTCCAATGGCCCTAACTTCTGTACGGTGTATCCTACACCTATGAAAGTTGGCAACATTCAAATGCTTGTAACTTTTTACTGGAGCGAAATAAAATTTTGAAATTTTGTGACAATAAAGTACTCGAGACTCTTTTCAATTTAAGTTATCGGTCATAGCTATGCTACCCTTGAGTCCCAAATCAAACACTGATAAAACTTCAAATGGCCCTAACTTTTATACGGTGCGTCCTACAACTATAAAAGTTTGCAACAATCAAATGCTTGAAACTTTTTACTGGAGCGTAATAAAACCTTGAAATTTGGTGACAATAAGTACTCGTGCCTCTTGTCTATTTAACCTATCGCTCATAGCATGCTACCCTTGAGTACCAAATGAAACACTGCTAAAACTTGAAATGGCCCTAACTTCAGTACGGTGCGTCCTATACCTAACAAGGTTTGCAACATTCAAATGCTTGTAACTTTTTACTGAAGCGTCATCAAACTTTAAAATTTTGTGACAATAAAGTACTCGAGCCTCTTGTCAATTTAAGCTATCGTCCATAGCTATACTAAACTTGAGTCCCAAATCAAACACTGTTAAACTTCAAATGGCCCTAACTTCTATACTGTGCGTCCTATACCCATCAAATTTTGCAACATTCAAATGCTTGTAAATTTTTACTGGAGCGTCATAAAACCTTGAAATTTGTGTGACTATAAATTACTCGAGCCTCTTATCAATTTAAACTATCGCTCATAGCTATGCTACCCGTGAATTTTGTGACAATAAAGTACTCGAGCCTCTTGTCAATTTAAGCTATCGTCCATAGCTATACTAAACTTGAGTCCCAAATCAAACACTGTTAAACTTCAAATGGCCCTAACTTCTATACTGTGCGTCCTATACCCATCAAATTTTGCAACATTCAAATGCTTGTAAATTTTTACTGGAGCGTCATAAAACCTTGAAATTTTGTGACTATAAATTACTCGAGCCTCTTATCAAATTAAGCTATCGCTCATAGCTATGCTACCCGTGAATCCCAAATCAAACACTGATAAAACTTCAAATGGCCGGTGCGTCCTACAACTATCAAATTTTGCAACAATCAACCGCTTGTAACTTTTTACTGGAGCGTAATAAAATCTTGAAATTTTGTGACAATAAAGTACTCGAGCCTCTTTTCAATTTAAGCTATCGGTCATAGCATGCTACCCTTGAGTCCCAAATCAAACAATGATAAAACTTCAAATGGCCCTAACTTCTGTACATTGCGTCCTACACCTATCAAAATTTGCAACATTCAAATGCTTGTAACTTTTTACTGGAGCGTGATAAAATATTGAAATTTTGTGAAAATAAAGTGCTCGAGCCTCTTATCAATTTAAGCTATCGCTCATAGCTATGCTACCCTTGAGTCCCAAATCAAACACTGCTAAAACGTCAAATGGCCCTAACTTCTGTACGGTGCATCCTACACCTGTCAAAGTTTGCAACATTCAAACACTTGTAACTTTTTACTGGAGCGTCATAAAACCTTAAAATTTTCTGACAATAAAGTATAAAATTTCAAATGGCCCTAACTTCTATACGGTGCATCCTACACCTGTCAAAGTTTGCAACATTCAAACACTTGTAACTTTTTACTGGAGCGTCATAAAACCTTAAAATTTTCTGACAATAAAGTTCTCGTGCCTGTTGTCAATTGAAGCTATTGCTCATAGCATGCTACTCTTGAGTCCCAAATCAAACACTGGTAAAACTTCAAATGGCCCTAACTTCTGTACGGTGCGTCCTATACCTATTAAAGTTTGCAACATTCAAATGCTTGTAACTTTTTACTGGAGCGTAATAAAATTTTGAAATTTTGTGACAATAAAGTACTCGAGCCTCTTATCAAATTAAGCTATCGGTCATAGTTATGCTACCCTTGAGCCCCAAATCAAACACAGATAAAACTTCAAATGGCCCTAAATTTTATGCGGTGCGTCCTACAACTATCAAAGTTAGCAACAATCAAACGCTTCAAACTTTTTACTGGAGCGTAATAAAACCTTGAAATTTGGTGACAATAAGTACTCGTGCCTCTTGTCAATTTAAGCTATCGCTCATAACATGCTTTCCTTGAGTCCCAAATCAAACACTGCTAAAACTTGAAATGGCGCTAACTTCTGTAAGGTGCATCTTACACCTATCATAGTTTGTTTTCTTGTCAATTTAAGCTATCGTCCATAGCTATACTAAACTTGAGTCCCAAATCAAACACTGTTAAACTTCAAATTGCCCTAACTTCTATACTGTGCGTCCTATACCCATCAAATTTTGCAACATTCAAATGCTTGTAAATTTTTACTGGAGCGTCATAAAACCTTGAAATTTTGTGACTATAAATAACTCGAGCCTCTTATCAATTTAAGCTATCGCTCATAGCTATGCTAACCGTGAATCCCAAATCAAACACCGATAAAACTTCAATTGGCCGGTGCGTCCTACAACTATAAAATTTTGCAACAATCAAACGCTTGTAACTTTTTACTGGAGCGTAATAAAACCTTGAAATTTTGTGACTATAAATTACTCGAGCCTCTTATCAATTTAAGCTATCGCTCATAGCATGCTACCCTTGAGTCCCAAATCAAACAATGATAAAACTTCAAATGGCCCTAACTTCTGTACATTGCGTCCTACACCTATCAAAATTTGCAACATTCAAATGCTTGTAACTTTTTACTGAAGCGTCATCAAACTTTAAAATTTTGTGACAATAAAGTACTCGAGCCTCTTGTCAATTTAAGCTATCGTCCATAGCTATACTAAACTTGAGTCTCAAATCAAACACTGCTAAAACTTCAAATGGCCCTAACTTCTGAACGGTGCGTCCTATACCTATCAAAGTTTGCAATATTCAAATGCTTGCAACTTTTTACTGGAGCGTCATAAAACCTTGAAATTTGATGACAATAAAGTATAAAATTTCAAATGGCCCTAACTTCTATACGGTGCATCCTACACCTGTCAAAGTTTGCAACATTCAAACACTTGTAACTTTTTACTGGAGCGTCATAAAACCTTAAAATTTTCTGACAATAAAGTACTCGTGCCTCTTGTCAATTTAAGCTATCGCTCATAGCATGCTACTCTTGAGTCTCAAATCAAACTCTGATAAAACTTCAAATGGCCCTAACTTCTGTACGGTTTGTCCTATACCTATCAAGGTTTGCAACATTCAAATGCTTGTAACTTTTTACTGGAGCGTAATAAAACCTTGAACTTTTGTGACAATAAAGTACTCGTGCCTCTTGTCAATTTGAGCAATCGCTCATAGCATGCTACTTGAGTCTCAAATGAAACACTGCTAAAGCTTCAAATGGCCCTAACTTCTGTACGGTGCGTCCTATACCTGTCAAAGTTTGCAACATTCAAATACTTGTAATTTTTACTGGAGCGTCATAAAACCTAGAAATTTTGTGCCAATAAAGTACTCGAGCCTCTTATCCATTTAAGCTATCGCTGATAGCTGTGCTACCCTTGAGTCCCAAATCAAACACTGCTAAAACTTGAAATGGCGCTAACTTCTGTATGGTGCATCTTACACCTATCATAGTTTGCAACATTGAAATGCTATGTAACTTTATTCTGGAGCGTAAAAAAATCTTGAAATTTTGAGACAATAAAACCTTGAAATTTTGTGACAATAAAGTCCTCGTGCCTCTTGTCAATTTACGCTATCGCTTATAGCATGCTACCCTTGAGTCCCAAATCAAACACTGCTAAAACTTGAAATGGCCCTGACTTCTGTACGGTGCGTCCTATACCTATCAAAGTTTGCAACATTCAAATGCTGGTAACTTTTTACTGAAGCGCCATCAAATTTTGAAATATTGTGACAATAAAGTACTCAAGCCTCTTGTCAATTTAAGCTATCGCTCATAACTATGCTACCCTTCAGTCCCAAATCAAACACTGCTAAAACTTCCAGTGGCCCTAACTTCTATATGGTGCGTCCTATACCTACAACATTCAGTTGCTTGTAACTTTTTACTGGAGCGTCATAAAACCTTGAAATTGTCTGACAATGAAGTACTCGAGCCTCTTATCAATTTAAGTTATCGCTCATAGCTATGCTACCCTTGAGTCCCAAATCAAACAATGATAAAACTTAAAATGGCGCTAACTTCTGTACATTGCGTCCTACACCTATCAAAATTTGCTACATTCAAATGGCCCTAACTTCTGTACGGTTTCTCCTATACCTATCAAGGTTTGCAATATTCCAATGCTTGTAGCTTTTTACTGGAGCGTAATAAAACCTTGAAATTTTGTGACAATAAAGTACTCGTGCCTCTTGTCAATTTAAGCTATCGCTCATAGCATGCTACTCTTGAGTCCCAAATCAAACACTGCTAAAACTTCAAATGGCCCTAACTTCTGTACGGTGCGTCCTATACCTATCAAAGTTTGCAACAATCAAATGCTTGTAACTTATTACTGGAGCCTCATAAAATCTTGAAATTTTGTGACAATAAAGACCTCGAACCTCTTATCAATTTAAGCTATTGCACATAGCTATGCTACCCTTTAGTCCCAAATGAAACACTGCTAAACCTTCAAATGCCCCAACTTCTATACGGTGCGTCCTATACCTATCAAAGTTTGCAACAATCAAACGCTTGAAACTTTTTACTGGAGCGTAATAAAACCTTGAAATTTGGTGACAATAAGTACACGTGCCTCTTGTCAATTTAAGCTATCGCTCATAACATGCTACCCTTGAGTCCCAAATCAAACGCTGCTAAAACTTGAAATGGCGCTAACTTCTGTACGGTGCGTCCTATACTTATCAAAGTTTGCAACATTCAAATGCTGGTCACTTTTTACTGAAGCTTCATCAAACTTTGAAATATTGTGACAATAAAGTACTCGAGCCTCTTTTCAATTGAAGCTATCGCCCATAGATATCCTAATCTTGAGTCCCAAATCAAACACTGATAAAACTTCAAATGGACCTAACTTCTGTACGGTGCGTCCTATACCTATCAAAGTTTGCAACATTCAAATGTTTGTAACTTTTTACTGGAGTGTAATAGAACGTTGAAATTTTGTGACAATAAAGTACTCTTGACCCTTGTCAATTAAAGCTATCGCTCATAGCATGCTACTTTTGAGTCCCAAATCAAACACTGCTAAAACTTCAAATGGCCCTAACTTCTGTACGGTGCGCCTATCAAAGTTTGCAACAATCATATGCTTGTAACTTATTACTGGAGCGTCATAAAATCTTACAATTTTGTGACAATAAAGTACTCGAGCCGCTTGTCAATTTAGCTATCGCTCATAGCTAAATTACCATTGAAACCCAAATCAAACAATGCTAAAATTTCAAATGGGCCAAACTTCTGTAAGGTGCATCTTACACCTATCAAAGTTTGCAACATTGAAATGCTATTTAACTTCATTCTGGAGCGTCAAAAAATCTTGAAATTTTCTGACAATAAAGTATTCGAGCCTCTTGTCAATTTAAGCTATCGCTCATAACTATGCTACCCTTCAGTCCCAAATCAAACACTGCTAAAACTTCCAATGGCCCTAACTTCTATTTGGTGCGTCCTATACCTACCAAAGTTAGCAACATTCAGTAGCTTGTAACTTTTTACTGGAGCGTCATAAAATTTTGAAATTATGTGAAAATAAAGTACTCGAGCCTCTTATCAATTTAAGCTCTCGCTCATAGCTATACTACCCTTGAGTCCCAAATCAAACTCTGATAAAACTTCAAATGGCCCTAACTTCTGTACGGTTTGTGCTATACCTATCAAGGTTTGCAACATTCAAATGCTTGTAACTTTTTACTGGAGCGTAATAAAACCTTGAAATTTTGTGACAATAAAGTACTCGTGCCTCTTGTCAATTTAAGCTATCGCTCATCGCATGCTACTCTTGAGTCCCAAATCAAACACTGCTAAAACTTCAAATGGCCCTAACTTCTGTACGGTGCGTCCCTATACCTATCAAAGTTTGCAACAATCAAATGCTTGTAAGTTATTACTGGAGCGTCATAAAATCTTGAAATTTTGCGACAATAAAGTACTCGAGCCTCTTATCAATTTAAGCTATCGCTCTTAGTTATGCTACCCTTGAGTCCCAAATCAAACACTGATAAAACTTCAAATGGCCCTAACTTTTATGCGGTGCGTCCTACAACTATCAAAGTTTGCAACAATCAAACGCTTCAAACTTTTTACTGGAGCGTAATGAAACCTTGAAATTTGGTGACAGTAAGTACTCGTGCCACTTGTCAATTTAAGCTATCGCTCATAACATGCTACCCTTGAGTCCCAAATCAAACGCTGCTAAAACTTGAAATGGCGCTAACTTCTGTACGGTGCGTCCTATACTTATCAAAGTTTTCAACATTCAAATGCTCGTAACTTTTTACTGAAGCTTCATCAAACTTTGAAATTTTGTGACAATAAAGTACTCGAGCCTCTTGTCAATTTAAGCTATCGCCCATAGATATGCTAAACTTGAGTCCCAAAACAAACACTGATAAAACTTCAAATGGCCCTAACTTCTATACTGTGCGTCCTACACCTATCAAATTTTGCAACATTCAAATCCTTGTAACTGTATACTGGAGCGTCAAAAAAACTTGAAATTTTGTGACAATAAAGTACTCGAGCTTCTTGTCAATTTAACCTATCGCTCATAGTTATGCTACCCTTGAGTCCCAAATCAAACACTGCTAAAACTTCAAATGGCCCTAACTACTGTACAGTGCGTCCTATACCTATCAAAGTTTGTAACATTCAAATGCTTGTAACTTTTAACTGGAGCGTAATAAAACCGTGAAATTTGATTACAATAAAGTACTCGTGCCTCTTGTCAATTTAAGCTATCGCTCATAGCATGCTACTCTTGAGTCCCAAATCAAACACTGCTAAAATAGCAAATGCCCCTAACTTCTGTACAGTGCGTCCTATACCTATCAAAGTTTGCAACAATCAAATGCTTGTAACTTATTACTGGAGCGTCATAAAACCTTGAAATTTTCTGACAATGAAGTTCTCGAGCCTCTTATCAATTTAAGTTATCGCTCATAGCTATGCTACCCTTGAGTCCCAAATGAAACACTGCTAAAACATCAAATGCCCCTAACTTTTGTATAGTGCGTCCTATACCTATCAAAGTTTACAACAATCAAATGCTTGTAACTTATTACTGGAGCGTCATAAAATATTGAAATTTTGTGACAATAAAGTACTCGAGCCTCTTATCAATTTAAGCTATCGCACGTAGCTATGCTACCCTTTAGTCCCAAATGAAACACTGCTAAACCTTCAAATGGTCCTAACTTCTATATGGTGCGTCCTATACCTACCAAAGTCTGCAACATTCAGTTGCTTGTAACTTTATTCTGGAGCGTCATAAAACCTTGAAATTTTCTGACAATGAAGTTCTCGAGCCTCTTATCAATTTAAGTTATCGCTCATAGCTATGCTACCCTTGAGTCCCAAATCAAAAACTGCTAAAACCTCAAATGACCCTAACGGTGCATCCTACACCTATACAGTGCATCCTACACCTATATGGTGTAACCTAGACCTATCAAAGTTTGCAATATTCAAATGCTTGTAACTTATCACTGGAGGGTCATAAAATCTTGAAATTTTGTGTCAATAAAGTACTCAAGCCTCTTGTCAATTTAAGCTATCGCTCATAGCTAAGCTACCATTGAGTCGCAAATCAAACACTGCTAAGCTGCAAATGGCCCTAACTTCTGTACGGTGCATCCTACACCTATCAAAGTTTGCAACATTCAAATGCTTGTAACTTTATACTGGAGCGTCAAAAAACCTTGAAATTTTCTGACAATGAAGTTCTCGAGCCTCTTATTAATTTAAGTTATCGCTCATAGCTATGCTACCCTTGAGTCCCAAATCAAAAACTGCTAAAACCTCAAATGACCCTAACGGTGCATCCTACACCTATACGATGCATCCTACACCTATACAGTGCATCCTACACCTATATGGTGTAACCTAGACCTATCAAAGTTTGCAATATTCAAATGCTTGTAACTTATTACTGGAGGGTCACAAAATCTTGAAATTTTGTGACAATAAAGTACTCAAGCCTTTTGTCAATTTAAGCTATCGTTCATAGCTAAGCTACCATTGAGTCGCAAATCAAACACTGCTAAGACTGCAAATGGCCCTAACTTCTGTACGGTGCATCCTACACCTATCAAAGTTTGCAACATTCAAATGCTTGTAACTTTATACTGGAGCGTCAAAAAAACTTGAAATTGTATGACAATAAAGTACTCGAGCCTCTTTTCAATTTAAGCTATCGCTCATAGCTATGCTTCCCTTGAGTTCCAAATCAAACACTGCTAAAACTTCAAATGGCCCTAACTTGTGTACGGTGCGTCTTATACCTATCAAAGTTTGCAACATTCAAATGCTTGTAACTTTATACTGGAGCGTCAAAAAAACTTGAAATTTTGTGGCAATAAAGTACTCGAGCCTCTTGTCAATTGAAGCTATCGCTCATAGCTATGCTACCCTTGAGTTCCAAATCAAACACTGCTAAAACTTCAAATGGCCCTAACTTCTATATGGTGCGTCCTATACCTATCAAAGTTTGCAACAATCAAATGCTTGTAACTTCTTACTGGAGCGTCATAAAATCTTGAAATTTTGTGACAATAAAGTACTCGAGCCTCTTGTTAATTTAAGCTATCGCTCATAGCTAAGCTACCATTGAGTACCAAATCAAACACTGCTTAAACTTCAAATGGCCCTAACTTCTATATGGTGCGTCCTATACCTAACATAGTTTGCAACAATCAAATGCTTGTAACTTATTACTGGAGCGTCATAAAATCTTGAAATTTTGTGACAATAAAGTACTCGAGCCTCTTGTCAATTTAAGCTATCGCTCATAGCTATGCTACCCTTCAGTCCCAATTCAAACACTGCTAAAACTTCAAATGACCCTAACTGGTGTACGGTGCGTCTTATACCTATCAAAGTTTGCAATATTCAAATGCTTGCAACTTTTTACTGGAGCGTAATAAAACCTTGAAATTTGGTGACAATAAAGTATAAAATTTCAAATGCCCCTAACTTCTATACGGTGCATCCTCCTCCTGTCAAAGTTTGCAACATTCAAATACTTGTAACTTTTTATGGGAGCGTCATAAAACCTTGAAATTTTGTGACAATAAAGTACTCGTGCCTCTTGTCAATTTAAGCTATTGCTCATAGCATGCTACTCTTGAGTCCCAAATTTAACACTGCTAAAACTTCAAATGGCCCTAACTTCTGTACGGTGCGTCCTATACATATCAAAGTTTGCAACAATCAAATACTTGTAATTTCTTACTGGAGCGCCATAAAATCTTGAAATTTTGTGACAATAAAGTACTCGAGCCTCTTGTTAATTTAAGCTATCGCTCATAGCATGCTACTCTTGAGTCCCAAATCAAACACTGCTAAAACATCAAATGCCCCTAACTTTTGTACAGTGCGTCCTATACCTATCAAAGTTTACAACAATCAAATGCTTGTAACTTATTACTGGAGCATCATAAAATATTGAAATTTTGTGACAATAAAGTACTCGAGCCTCTTATCAATTTAAGCTATCGCACGTAGCTATGCTACCCTTTAGTCCCAAATGAAACACTGCTAAACCTTCAAATGGTCCTAACTTCTATATGGTGCGTCCTATACCTACCAAAGTTTGCAACATTCAGTTGCGTGTAACTTTATTCTGGAGCGTCATAAAACCTTGAAATTTTCTGACAATGAAGTTCTCGAGCCTCTTATCAATTTAAGTTATCGCTCATAGCTATGCTACCCTTGAGTCCCAAATCAAACACTGCTAAAACTTCAAATGACCCTAACGGTGCATTTGATTTGGGACTCAAGGGTAGCATAGCTATGAGTGATAGCTTAAATTGATAACAGGCACGAGTACTTTATTGTCACAAAATTTCAAGATTTTATTACGCTCCAGTAAAAAGTTACAAGCATTTGAATGTTGCAAACTTTGATAGGTGTAGGACGCACCGTATAGAACTTAGGGTCATTTGAAGTTTTAGCAGTGTTTCATTTGGGACTAAAGGGTAGCATGCTGTGAGCGATAGTTTAAATTGACAAGAGGCACGAGTACGTTATTATCACAAAATTTCAAGGTTTTATGACGCTCCAATAAAACGTTACAAGCATTAGAATATTGCAAACTGTGATAGGTGTAGGATGCACCGTATAGGTGTACGATGCACCGTTAGGGCCATTTGAAGTTTTGTCTTGTTTGAGTTGAAACTCAAGGGTAGCATATCTATGAGCAATAGCTTAAATTGATAAGAGGCTCGATTACTTTATTGTCACAAAATTTTAAGATTTTATGACGCTCCAGTAAAAAGTTACAAGCATTTTAATGTTGCAAACTTTGATAGGTATAGGACCCGACGTATAGAAGTTAAGGCCATTTGAAGTTTTATCAGTGTTTGATTTAGGACTCAAGGGTAGCATAGCTATGAGCGATAGCTTAAATTGACCAGAGGCTCGAGTAGTTTATTTTCACAAATTTCAAGGTTTTTTGACCCTCCAGTGAAAAGTTACAAGCATTTGAAAGTTGCAAATTTTGATAGTGTTGGACGCACCGTATAGAAGTTAGAGCCATTTTTATCAGTGTTTGATTTGGGACTCATGGGTAGCATAGCTATGAGCGATAACTTAAATTGATAAGAGGTTCAGGACGCACCGTATAGGTGTAGGATGCACCGTTAGGGCCATTTGAAGTTTTATCAGTGTTTGATTTGAGACTCAAGGGTAGCATAGCTATGAGCGATAACTTAAATTGATAAGCGGCTCGAGTACTTTATTGTCACAAAATTTCAAGCTTTTATGGCGCTCCAGTAAAAAGTTACAAGCATTAGAATCTTGCAAATTTTCGTAAGTATAGGTCGCACCGTACATAAGTTAGGGCCATTTGAAGTTTCATCAGTGTTTGATTTAGGACTCAAGGGTAGCATAGCTATGAGCGATAGCTTAAATTGACCAGAGGCTCGAGTAGTTTATTTACACAAATTTCAAGGTTTTTTGACCCTCCAGTGAAAAGTTACAAGCATTTGAAAGTTGCAAATTTTGATAGGTGTTGGACGCACCGTATAGAAGATAGAGCCATTTGAAATTTTATCAGTGTTTGATTTGGGACTCATGGGTAGCATAACAATGAGCGATAACTTAAATTGATGAGAGGCTCGAGTTCATTGTCACAAAATTTCAAGATTTTATAACGCTCAAGTAAAAAGTTACAAGCATTTGATTTTTGCAACCTTTGATAGGTCTAGGATGTACCGTATAGAACTTAGGTCCATTTGAAGTTTTATCAGTGTTTGATTTGGGACTCAAGGGTAGCATAGCTATGAGCGATAGCTTAAATTGACAAGAGGCAAGAGTACTTCATTGTCACAAAAGTTCAAGATTTTATGACGCTCCAGTAAAAAGTTACAAGCATTTGATTGTTGCAAACTTTGATAGGTATACGACGTACCGGATAAAAGTTAGGGTCATTTGAAGTTTTATCAGTGTTTGATTTGGAATTCACGGGTAGCATAGCTATGAGCGATAGCATAAATTGATAACAGGCTTTCACCGTATAGGTGTAGGATGCACCGTTAGGGCCATTTGTAGTTTTATCAGTGTTTGATTTGGGACTCAAGGGTAGCATGCTATGAGCGATAGTTTAAATTGACAAGAGGCACGAGTACTTTATTGTCACAAAATTTCAAGGTTTTATGACGCTCCAGTAAAAAGTTACAAACATTTGAATGTTGCAAACTTTGATAGGTGTAGGAAGCACCGTATAGGTGTAGGATGACCCGTTAGGGCCATTTGAAGTTTTATCATTGTTTGATTTGGGACTGAAGAGTAGCATAGCTATGAACAATAACTTAAATTGATAAGAGGCTCGAGTACTCCATTGTCACAAAATTTAAAGGTTTTAAGACACTCCAGTAAAAAGTTACAAGCATTTGAATGTTGCAAACTTTTGTATTTATAGGACTCACCATATAGAAGTTAGGGCCATTTGAAGTTTTTTCAGTGTTTGATTTGGGACTCAAGGATAGCATATCTATGAGCGATAGCTTAAATTGATAAGAGGCTCGATTACTTTATTGTCACAAAATTTCAAGATTTTATGACGCTCCAGTAAAACGTTACAAGCATTTGATGTTTGCAAATTTTGACAGGTATAGGACGCACCGTATAGAAGTTAGGTCCATTTGAAGTTTTATCAGTGTTTGATTTGGGACTCAAGGGTAGCATAGGTATGAGCGATAGCTTAAATTGACAAGAGGCAAGAGTACTTCATTGTCACAAAAGTTCAAGATTTTATGACGCTCCAGTAAAAAGTTACAAGCATTTAATTGTTGCAAACTTTGATAGGTATACGACGCACCTCATAAAAATTAGGGTCATTTGAAGTTTTATCAGTGTTTGATTTGGAATTCACGGGTAGCATAGCTATGAGCTATAGCTTAAATTGATAACAGCTTTCACCGTATAGGTGTAGGATGCACCGTTAGGGCCATTTGTAGTTTTATCAATGTTTGATTTGGGACCCAAGGGTAGCATAGCTATGAGCGATAGCTTAAATTGACAAGAGGCAAGAGTACTTCATAGCCACAAAATTTCAAGATTTTATTACGCTACAGTAAAAAGTTACAAGCATTTCAATGTTGCAAACTTTGATAGGTGTTGGACGCAACGTATAAAAGTTAGGGCCATCTGAAGTTTTATCAGTGTTTGATTTGGGATTCGCGGGTAGCATAGCTATGAGTGATATTTCAAACTTACAAGAGGCACGAGTATATTATTGTGGGATCGAAAGGAGACGAAGCTCCCCCCTGCTCTCTCATGTCATTACTCTTCAGTTCAGCGTGACGTGTCGAAGCGATAAGACGTTCCCTCCGTGTGTTCTTTTAAATTCTTTTATTACTACTTTGTTTATACTTATTAAATACCTTTAATATACATTTTTTTTATTAAACCTTGCACAAATTGTTCCTGTAAAAATAAAAGACCATAAATTTGGGGGCTCAACCAGGATTTATAGCGAGCTAAAGTGTAAAATAATAGAAAAATTTGTTGTGAAATTCGTTGTGCCAAAAGTATAAGTAAAGAACCGTTATGACGCCGAACCTTGCTTCGTTTGAGTTGGTTCGAGAGAACTTGTTGCGTTGCAGAGGAGACAACGTAGCCGCTCTGCACAAATTTGTTTTTGAGACGGCTGGCGACAGGGGAAATCGCAAGCGTTTACGCGCGTTTGAAGGTTTTGCGTACAATGAGAGCGACGTAAAATACGGAGAAAAGTGCGCTTACGTGGAGGAGAATATAACAGCCGCTGAACTCGTAATTATCTGCAGCATACTTGGTACATATTCAGAAACTTGACGAAGGGGAATCTGCTTGGCGCATATGAGAAAGACGACGACGACGAAAGCGAAGACGAAGAAGACGATCACAGCAGCGATGAAGAACACGCTGATGTGACGATAACGAGGGAAGACGAAGAGAAGCAGAGAAGGAAGCACGTAAACAACGGTACGTCAACGAGCAGCAGATGCAGAGGAGAAGACGAAGATTGTATGTCAACCAAAAGTCCCGACGATAATATTGTAATGACGAGCGGCATGCCAAGATTTGCGATCAGCTTTCGTGATGTTGAAGACTCTATACGGTCTTTCGACGGCAGTAACAAAGTGCTAGTAGAAGTGTGGGTACGGCCATATTGCAAAGAATTGTGATGTAAACAAAAACGAAAATACGAGCAATGTGCGGAAATTAAGCTCAAAACTTGGTTTTATGAACAAAGAAGTACAAATGTGTAACCAAAAGTGCATCGCTTTGTTTGACACGGGCAGCAAATTCAATTTAATTACTGAAAGTGTTTATGCAAAATTGAACAAGCCGGCTATTTTGCAATCTAATGTTTACCTAGTAGGATTCGGTGCAAATAAATGTGAAAACAAAAAAAAACCAATCGGTAATCTAACGTTTGATACCGAAATTGACGGTGAAACGTACAATGTAAAATATCATATTGTGCCGACAAAATGTTTGGATGTTGAAGTTGTGATCGGAGAAGAGTTTTGCTCACAAGCCGAAATAAAAATTGATCGCGACGGTGTTCACATCGAAAAAAATAAAAGTGACGAAATAAGTGAAATGTCCGCCGTGATGAAAATTGATGTGAAGGCGGACAATGAAAACATAAATATTGATAAAACGGCTAGTGTTGCAGCAACGCAAAAAGTGTGCGAAATGGTAAGCAATTATCGCCCAAATCAGCAAAAGACAACCGAAGTGAAAATGCAAATAGTGCTGAAAGATGAAACGCCAATTTTCTCGAGACCGCGTAGGCTGCCAATTGCAGAAAGATGTATCGTGGACGACCAAATCGAACAATGGCTAAGAGACGGTGTGATTGAAAACTCGGAATCGGAGTTTAGTAGCCCTGTCGTGCTGGTAAAGAAACGTGACGGTACGCCACGTTTGTGCATCGATTTTAGAAAAATCAACAAAGTTGTCGTGAAAGATCGTTTCCCGTTACCACTGATTGAAGATCAGCTGGATCGGTTGCAAAACGGCAAAGTATTTAGTTCAATCGACATGAAAAATGGGTTTTTCCATGTGCCGGTCGCGGAAACGAGTCGTAAATACACATCATTTGTCACGCACAATGGACAATACCAGTTTCGAAAAGTGCCGTTCGGACTATCAAACTCTCCCGGTGTTTTCCAAAGGCACGTGAACGCAATATTTCGTGACCTTAGGCGCAAGGGTATCGCATTGCCCTATATTGACGATATTATAATCCCCGCGGAAAATGAAGAACAAGCAGTGAAAAATTTAGAAGAAGTGCTAAATTTATGCGAAGAGTACGGACTTGAACTAAATTTCAAAAAGTGTCAGTTCCTAATGAAACGAGTGGAATTTTTGGGACACGTAATTGAAAATCAGCAGATATCACCGTCACCAACGAAAGTGGACGCACTGCGAAAGTATAAGATGCCACATACGTTAAAGCAACTGGAAAGTTTCCTTGGTCTGGCAGGTTATTTTCGAAAGTTCATACCTAACTTCTCTTTGATCGCGAAGCCTCTAACCGATTTGAAAAAACAAAACAGAAAATTAGAAATTAGAGAAGAACAGGTAGTTGCATTCAATACGCTGAAGACAATTTTAAGTGAAAAACCAGTACTGAACATTTACAATCAAAATTATGAAACGGAAGTGCACACAGATGCATCAATCGATGGCTATGGAGCCGTGATGTTGCAGAAATCACCTGACGACGGACGGTTGCATCCTGTGTATTATATGAGTAAAAAAACTACTGACGCAGAAAGAAAATATACAAGCTACGAGTTAGAAATATTAGCTGCTATTGAGGCGTTGAAAAAGTTTAGGGTGTATCTCCTCGGCATGCATTTTAAGCTGGTCACCGACTGCAATGCATTCACTAAGACTTTGGAGAAAAAAGATTTATGTACGAGAGTAGCGCGCTGGATACTTTTTCTAGAAGAATACGACTATGAGGTGGAGCATCGATCTGGCTTGCAGATGAGGCACGTCGACGCACTGAGTGGCTATGCAGTTATGGTAATCGGCGAAGACAGCCTTCTTTCCAAGATACGACGAGCACAATTACATGACGACGATTTGAATGCACTTATTGATATCCTTAGAGAAAAAACTATACATAACGACTACTACATGAAAACCGACGTACTACACAAGCTACAAGACGATCACGAGCTCATTGTCGTTCCGAAGGACATGCAGCGTGAAATAATCAGGCAGGCGCACGAGCAAGGGCATTTTGCTGTAAAGAAGACAAAGGAGTTGCTGTGTAAAGACTATTTTATAACCAAAATAGACGAAAAGATACTTAAGCACATCTAAAACTGTATTCCGTGCATTGTCGTAAATAGAAAGCAGGGTAAGCAGGAAGGTGAGTTACATCCGCTACGCAAAGGAGGGGTACCCCTACACACCTACCACATCGACTTCGTAGGTCCTTTAGAATCAACCCACAAGCAATATAAGCATATCTTAGCAGTTATTGACAGTTTCACTAAATTTTGTTGGCTCTACCCAACAAAGACGGCGTCAGCAAAAGAAGTAACAGCGAGGCTCCAAGCTCAAAGTGCAATATTTGGAAATTCGATCCAAATAATTTCAGACAGAGGTTCCGCATTCACAGCAGAAGAATTCAAACGATATTGTATCGCCGAAAATATTACTCATCATGTAGTCACGACATGTCTTCCACGAGCGAATGGACAGGTGGAAAGGCTCAACAGTATAATCATTGCAGTTTTGTCCAAACTTACAATAGACGACCCAAGCAAATGGTACAAGTTTGTCGACAAAGTACAGCAAACAATAAATTCAACGCACTGCAGAAGCACAAACACAACGCCTTTTGAACTACTGGTTGGCGCAAAGATGCACACAAACTCTGATGTAAAAATTAAAGAAATGATACAAGACGAAATCATTCAAACATTTAACCACAGCCGTGAAGAACTGCGAAGAGACGCCAAGAAGCAAATACTAAAAATGCAAGAAGAAAATAGGCATTCCTATAATTTACGACGAAAGCCAGCAAGAATATACAAAGTCGGCGATATTGTAGCAATTAAACGTACACAACTGGGTGGGGGACTGAAGTTGAAACCTAAATTCTTAGGTCCATAAGAGGTCACCAAAGCGAAAAACAATGATACCTATAAAGTAACGAAAAACTCTATATACAGTGATGGTCCGCGGCAGACAACTACTTGTGCCGAGTACATGAAACCTTGGCCTAACACCGATGATGACAATTCTACATTCGGGTCGAATGTCTATCAGGATGGCCGAGTTGTGGGTTCGAAAGGAGACGAAGCTCTCCCCTGCTCTCTCATGTCATCACTCTTCAGTTCAGCGTGACGTGTCGAAGCGATAAGAGGTTCCCTCCGTGTATTCTTTTAAATTATTTTATTACTACTTTGTTTATACTTATTAAATACCTTTAATATACATTTTTTTTTATTAAACCTTGCACAAATTGTTCCTGTAAAAATAAAAGACCATATTATTGTCACAAAATTTCAAGGTTTTATGACGCTCCAGTAAAAAGTTACAAGCATTTGAATGTTGCAAACTTTGATAGGTGTAGGATGCACCGTTAGGGCCATTTGAAGTTTTATCAGTGTTTGATTTGGGACTGAAGATTAGCATAGCTATGGACAATAACTTAAATTGATAAGAGGCTCGAGTACTCCATTGTCACAAAATTTAAAGGTTTTAAGACGCTCCAGTAAAAAGTTACAAGCATTTGAATGTTGCAAACTTTTGTATTTATAGGACTCACCATATAGAAGTTAGGGCCATTTGAAGTTTTTTCAGTGTTTGATTTGGGACTCAAGGGTAGCATATCTATGAGCGATAGCTTAAATTGATAAGAGGCTCGATTACTTTATTGTCACAAAATTTCAAGATTTTATGACGCTCCAGTAAAAAGTTAGAAGCATTTTAATGTTGCAAACTTTGATAGGTTTAGGAAGCACCGTATAAAAGTTAGGGTCATTTGAAGTTTTATCACTGTTTGATTTGGGATTCACGGGAAGCATAGCTATGAGCGATAGCTTAAATTGATAACAGGCTTTCACCGTATAGGTGTAGGATGCACCGTTAGGGCCATTTGAAGTTTTATCAGTGTTTGATTTGGGACTCAAGGGTAGCATAACTATGAGCGATAGCTTAAATTGATAAGAGGCTCGAGTACTTTATTGTACCAAAATGTCAAGATTTTATTACGCTCCACTAAAAAGTTACAAGCATTTGAATGTTGCAAACTTTGATAGGTGTAGGACGCACCGTATAGAAGTTAGGGCCATTTGAAGTTTTAGCAGTGTTTCATTTGGGACTCAGGGGTAGCATGCTATGAGCGATAGTTTAAATTGACGAGAGCCACTAGGTACTTTATTTTCACAAAATTTCAAGGTTTTATGACGCTCCAGTAAAAAGTTACAAGCATTTGAATGTTGCAAACTTTGTTAGGTGTAGGCTGCACCGTATAGGTGTACGATGCACCGTTAGGGCCATTTGAAGTTTTATCAGTGTTTGATTTGCGACTCAAGGGTAGCATATCTATGAGCGAGAGCTTAAATTGATACGAGGCTCGAGTACTTCATTGTCACAAAATTTTAAGATTTTATGACGCTCCAGCAAAAAGTTACAAGCATTTGAATGTTGCAGTGTTTGATTTTGCAGTGAATGTTTTATCAGTGTTTGATTTAGGACTCAAGGGTAGCATAGTTATGAGCGATAGCTTAAATTGACCAGAGGCTCGAGTAGTTTATTTTCACAAATTTCAAGGTTTTTTGACCCTCCAGTGAAAAGTTACAAGCATTTGAAAGTTGCAAATTTTGATAGATGTTGGATGCACCGTATAGAAGTTAGAGCCATTTGAAATTTTATCAGTGTTTGATTTGGGGCTCATGGGTAGCATAGCTATGAGCGATAACTTAAATTGATAACAGGCTCGAGTTCATTGTCACAAAATTTCAAGATTTTATGACGCTCCAGTAAAAAGTTACAAGCATTTGATTTTTGCGAACTTTGATAGGTATAGAACGCACCGTATAGAAGTGAGGTCCATTTGAAGTTTTATCAGTGTTTGATTTGCGACTCAAGGGTAGCATAGCTATGAGCGATAGCTTAAATTGACAAGAAGCAAGAGTACTTCATAGCCACAAGATTTCAAGATTTTATTACGCTCCAGTAAAAAGTTACAAGCATTTCAATGTTGCAAACTTTGATAGGTGTTGGACGCACCGTATAAAAGTTAGGGCCATCTGAAGTTTTATCAGTGTTTGATTTGGGATTCACAGGTAGCATAGCTATGAGCGATAGCTTAAATTGATAATAGGCTCGAGAACTTTATTGTCACAAAATTTCAAGGTTTTATGACGCTCCAGTAAAAAGTTACAAGCATATGAATTTTGCAAACTTTGATAGTGTAGGATGCACCGTATAGGTGTAGGATGCACCGTTAGGGCCATTTGAAGTTTTATTAGTTTTTGATTTGGGACTCAAGGGTAGCATAGCTATGAGCGGTAACTTAAATTGATAAGTGGCTCGAGTACTTTAGTGTCACAAAATTTCAGTGTTTTATGGCGCTCCAGTAAAAAGTTACAAGCATTAGAATCTTGCAAATTTTCGTAAGTATAGGTCGCACCGTACAGAAGTTAGGGCCATATGAAGCTTTGGCAGTGTTTCAATTGGGACTCAAGGGTAGCATGCTATGAGCGATAGTTTAAATTGGCAAGAGGCACGAGTACTTTATTGTCACAAAATTTCAAGGTTTTATGACGCTCGAGTAAAAAGTTACAAGCATATGAATGTTGCAAACTTTGATAGGTGTAGGATGCACCGTTAGGGCCATTTGAAGTTTTATCAGTGTTTGATTTGGGACTGAAGAGTATCATAGCTATGAACAATAAATTAAATTGATAAGAGGCTCGAGTACTTCATTGTCACAAAATTTAAAGGTTTTAAGACGGTCCAGTAAAAAGTTACAAGCATTTGAATGTTGCAAACTTTGATAGGTATACAACCCGACGTATAGAAGTTAAGGCCATTTGAAGTTTTATCAGTGTTTGATTTAGGACTCAAGGGTAGCATAGTTATGAGCGATAGCTTAAATTGACCAGAGGCTCGAGTAGTTTATTTTCACAAATTTCAAGGTTTTTTGACCCTCCAGTGAAAAGTTACAAGCATTTGAAAGTTGCAAATTTTGATAGGTGTTGGACGCACCGTATAGAAGTTAGAGCCATTTGAAATTTTATCAGTGTTTGATTTGGGACTCATGGGTAGCATAGCTATGAGCGATAACTTAAATTGATAACAGGCTCGAGTTCATTGTCACAAAATTTCAAGATTTTATGACGCTCCAGTAAAAAGTTACAAGCATTTGATTTTTGCAAACTTTGATAGGTATAGAACGCACCGTATAGAAGTGAGGTCCATTTGAAGTTTTATCAGTGTTTGATTTGGGACTCAAGGATAGCATATCTATGAGCGATAGCTTAAATTGATAAGAGGCTCGATTACTCTATTGTCACAAAATTTCAAGATTTTATGACGCTCCAGTAAAAAGTTAGAATCATTTTAATGTTGCAAACTTTGATAGGTTTAGGAAGCACCGTATAAAAGTTAGGGTCATTTGAAGTTTTATCAGTGTTTGATTTGGGATTCACGGGAAGCATAGCTATGACCGATAGCTTAAATTGATAACAGGCTTTCACCGTATAGGTGTAGGATGCACCGTTAGGGCCATTTGAAGTTTTATCAGTGTTTGATTTGGGACTCAAGGGTAGCATAACTATGAGCGATAGCTTAAATTGATAAGAGGCTCGAGTACTTTATTGTACCAAAATGTCAAGATTTTATTACGCTCCACTAAAAAGTTACAAGCATTTGAATGTTGCAAACTTTGATAGGTGTAGGACGCACCGTATAGAAGTTAGGGCCATTTGAAGTTTTAGCAGTGTTTCATTTGGGACTCAGGGGTAGCATGCTATGAGCGATAGTTTAAATTGACCAGAGCCACGAGTACTTTATTTTCACAAAATTTCAAGGTTTTATGACGCTCCAGTAAAAAGTTACAAGCATTTGAATGTTGCAAACTTTGTTAGGTGTAGGCTGCACCGTATAGGTGTACGATGCACCGTTAGGGCCATTTGAAGTTTTATCATTGTTTGATTTGGGACTCAAGGGTAGCATATCTATGAGCGAGAGCTTAAATTGATACGAGGCTCGATTACTTTATTGTCACAAAATTTTAAGATTTTATGACGCTCCAGCAAAAAGTTACAAGCATTTGAATGTTGCAAACTTTGATAGGTATAGGACCCGACGTATAGAAGTTAAGGCCATTTGATGTTTTATCAGTGTTTGATTTAGGACTCAAGGGTAGCATAGCTATGAGCGATAGCTTAAATTGACCAGAGGCTCGAGTAGTTTATTTTCACAAATTTCAAGGTTTTTGACCCTCCAGTGAAAAGTTACAAGCATTTGAAAGTTGCAAATTTTGATAGGTGTTGGACGCACCGTATAGAAGTTAGAGCCATTTGAAATTTTATAAGTGTTTGATTTGGGACTCATGGGTAGCATAGCTATGAGCGATAACTTAAATTGATAACAGGCTCGAGTTCATTGTCACAAAATTTCAAGATTTTATGACGCTCCAGTAAAAAGTTACAAGCATTTGATTTTTGCAAACTTTGATAGGTATAGGACGCACCGTATAGAAGTTAGGTCCATTTGAAGTTTTATCACTGTTTGATTTGGGACTCAAGGGTAGCATAGCTATGAACGATAGCTTAAATTGACAAGAGGCAAGAGTACTTCATAGCCACAAAATTTCAAGATTTTATGACGCTACAGTAAAAAGTTACAAGCACTTCAATGTTGCAAACTTTGATAGGTGTTGGACGCAACGTATAAAAGTTAGGGCCATCTGAAGTTTTATCAGTGTTTGATTTGGGATTCACGGGTAGCATAGCTAGGAGTGATGGCTTAAATTGATAACAGGCTCGAGTACTTTATTGTCACAAAATTTCAAGGTTTTATGACGCTCCAGTAAAAAGTTACAAGCATATGAATGTTGCAAACTTTGATAGTGTAGGATGCACCGTATGGGTGTAGGATGCACCGTTAGGGCCATTTGAAGTTTTATCAGTTTTTGATTTGGGACTCAAGGGTAGCATAGCTATGAGCGGTAACTTAAATTGATAAGTGGCTCGAGTACTTTAGTGTCACAAAATTTCAATGTTTTATGGCGCTCCAGTAAAAAGTTACAAGCATTAGAATCTTGCAAATTTTCGAAAGTATAGGTCGCACCGTACAGAAGTTAGGGCCATATGAAGCTTTGGCAGTGTTTCATTTGGGACTCAAGGGTAGCATGCTATGAGCGATAGTTTAAATTGGCAAGAGGCACGAGTACTTTATTGTCACAAAATTTCAAGGTTTTATGACGCTCGAGTAAAAAGTTACAAGCATATGAATGTTGCAAACTTTGATAGGTGTAGGATGCACCGTATAGGTGTAGGATGCACCGTTACGGCCATTTGAAGGTTTATCAGTGTTTGATATGGGACTGAAGAGTATCATAGCTATGAACAATAAATTAAATTGATAAGAGGCTCGAGTACTTCATTGTCACAAAATTTAAAGGTTTTAAGACGCTCTAGTAAAAAGTTACAAGCATTTGAATGTTGCAAACTTTGATAGGTATACAACCCGACGTATAGAAGTTAAGGCCATTTGAAGTTTTATCAGTGTTTGATTTAGGACTCAAGGGTAGCATAGTTATGAGCGATAGCTTAAATTGACCAGAGGCTCGAGTAGTTTATTTTCACAAATTTCAAGGTTTTTTGACCCTCCAGTGAAAAGTTACAAGCATTTGAAAGTTGCAAATTTTGATAGGTGTTGGACGCACCGTATAGAAGTTAGAGCCATTTGAAATTTTATTAGTGTTTGATTTGGGACTCATGGGTAGCATAGCTATGAGCGATAACTTAAATTGATAACAGGCTCGAGTTCATTGTCACAAAATTTCAAGATTTTATGACGCTCCAGTAAAAAGTTACAAGCATTTGATTTTTGCAAACTTTGATAGGTATAGAACGCACCGTATAGAAGTGAGGTCCATTTGAAGTTTTATCAGTGTTTGATTTGGGACTCAAGGATAGCATATCTATGAGCGATAGCTTAAATTGATAAGAGGCTCGATTACTTTATTGTCACAAAATTTCAAGATTTTATGACGCTCCAGTAAAAAGTTAGAATCATTTTAATGTTGCAAACTTTGATAGGTTTAGGAAGCACCGTATAAAAGTTAGGGTCATTTGAAGTTTTATCAGTGTTTGATTTGGGATTCACGGGAAGCATAGCTATGACCGATAGCTTAAATTGATAACAGGCTTTCACCGTATAGGTGTAGGATGCACCGTTAGGGCCATTTGAAGTTTTATCAGTGTTTGATTTGGGACTCAAGGGTAGCATAACTATGAGCGATAGCTTAAATTGATAAGAGGCTCGAGTACTTTATTGTACCAAAATGTCAAGATTTTATTACGCTCCACTAAAAAGTTACAAGCATTTGAATGTTGCAAACTTTGATAGGTGTAGGACGCACCGTATAGAAGTTAGGGCCATTTGAAGTTTTAGCAGTGTTTCATTTGGGACTCAGGGGTAGCATGCTATGAGCGATAGTTTAAATTGACCAGAGCCACGAGTACTTTATTTTCACAAAATTTCAAGGTTTTATGACGCTCCAGTAAAAAGTTACAAGCATTTGAATGTTGCAAACTTTGTTAGGTGTAGGCTGCACCGTATAGGTGCACGATGCACCGTTAGGGCCATTTGAAGTTTTATCAGTGTTTGATTTGGGACTCAAGGGTAGCATATCTATGAGCGAGAGCTTAAATTGATACGAGGCTCGATTACTTTATTGTCACAAAATTTTAAGATTTTATGACGCTCCAGCAAAAAGTTACAAGCATTTGAATGTTGCAAACTTTGATAGGTATAGGACCCGACGTATAGAAGTTAAGGCCATTTGATGTTTTATCAGTGTTTGATTTAGGACTCAAGGGTAGCATAGCTATGAGCGATAGCTTAAATTGACCAGAGGCTCGAGTAGTTTATTTTCACAAATATCAAGGTTTTTGACCCTCCAGTGAAAAGTTACAAGCATTTGAAAGTTGCAAATTTTGATAGGTGTTGGACGCACCGTATAGAAGTTAGAGCCATTTGAAATTTTATAAGTGTTTGATTTGGGACTCATGGGTAGCATAGCTATGAGCGATAACTTAAATTGATAACAGGCTCGAGGTCATTGTCACAAAATTTCAAGATTTTATGACGCTCCAGTAAAAAGTTACAAGCATTTGATTTTTGCAAACTTTGATAGGTATAGGACGCACCGTATAGAAGTTAGGTCCATTTGAAGTTTTATCACTGTTTGATTTGGGACTCAAGGGTAGCATAGCTATGAACGATAGCTTAAATTGACAAGAGGCAAGAGTACTTCATAGCCACAAAATTTCAAGATTTTATGACGCTACAGTAAAAAGTTACAAGCACTTCAATGTTGCAAACTTTGATAGGTGTTGGACGCAACGTATAAAAGTTAGGGCCATCTGAAGTTTTATCAGTGTTTGATTTGGGATTCACGGGTAGCATAGCTATGAGTGATGGCTTAAATTGATAACAGGCTCGGATACTTTATTGTCACAAAATTTCAAGGTTTTATGACGCTCCAGTAAAAAGTTACAAGCATATGAATGTTGCAAACTTTGATAGTGTAGGATGCACCGTATAGGTGTAGGATGCACCGTTAGGGCCATTTGAAGTTTTATCAGTTTTTGATTTGGGACTCAAGGGTAGCATAGCTATGAGCGGTAACTTAAATTGATAAGTGGCTCGAGTACTTTAGTGTCACAAAATTTCAATGTTTTATGGCGCTCCAGTAAAAAGTTACAAGCATTAGAATCTTGCAAATTTTCGAAAGTATAGGTCGCACCGTACAGAAGTTAGGGCCATATGAAGCTTTGGCAGTGTTTCATTTGGGACTCAAGGGTAGCATGCTATGAGCGATAGTTTAAATTGGCAAGAGGCACGAGTACTTTATTGTCACAAAATTTCAAGGTTTTATGACGCTCGCGTAAAAAGTTACAAGCATATGAATGTTGCAAACTTTGATAGGTGTAGGATGCACCGTATAGGTGTAGGATGCACCGTTAGGGCCATTTGAAGGTTTATCAGTGTTTGATATGGGACTGAAGAGTATCATAGCTATGAACAATAAATTAAATTGATAAGAGGCTCGAGTACTTCATTGTCACAAAATTTAAAGGTTTTAAGACGCTCTAGTAAAAAGTTACAAGCATTTGAATGTTGCAAACTTTGATAGGTATACAACCCGACGTATAGAAGTTAAGGCCATTTGAAGTTTTATCAGTGTTTGATTTAGGACTCAAGGGTAGCATAGTTATGAGCGATAGCTTAAATTGACCAGAGGCTCGAGTAGTTTATTTTCACAAATTTCAAGGTTTTTTGACCCTCCAGTGAAAAGTTACAAGCATTTGAAAGTTGCAAATTTTGATAGGTGTTGGATGCACCGTATAGAAGTTAGAGCCATTTGAAATTTTATCAGTGTTTGATTTGGGACTCATGGGTAGCATAGCTATGAGCGATAACTTAAATTGATAACAGGCTCGAGTTCATTGTCACAAAATTTCAAGATTTTATGACGCTCCAGTAAAAAGTTACAAGCATTTGATTTTTGCAAACTTTGATAGGTATAGAACGCACCGTATAGAAGTGAGGTCCATTTGAAGTTTAATCAGTGTTTGATTTCCGACACAAGGGTAGCATAGCTATGAGCGATAGCTGAAATTGGCAAGAGGCAAGAGTACTTCAGTGTCACAAAAGTTCAAGATTTTATGACGCTCCAGTAAAAAGTTACAAGCATTTGATTGTTGCAAACTTTAATATTTATAGGACGCACCGTACAAAAATTTAGGGTCATTTGAAGTTTTATCAGTGTTTGATTTGGGATTCACGGGTAGCATAGCAATGAGCGATAGCTTAAATTGATAAGAGGCTTTCACCGTATAGGTGTAGGATGCACCCTTAGGGCTATTTGAAGTTTTATCAGTATTTGATTTGGGACTCAAGGGTAGCATAGCTATGAGCGATAGCTTAAATTGTGACGTTATAGCCACAAAATTTCAAGATTTTATTACGCTCCAGTAAAAAGTTACAAGCATTTCAATGTTGCAAACTTTGATAGGTGTTGGACGCACCGTATAAAAGTTAGGGCCATCTGATGTTTTATCAGTGTTTGATTTGGGATGCACGGGTAGCATAGCTATGAGCGATAGCTAAAATTGATAACAGGCTCGAGTACTTTATTGTCACAAAATTTCAAGGTTTTATGACGCTCCAGTCAAAAGTTAGAAGCATTTGAATGTTGCAAACTTTGATAGTGTAGGATGCACTGTATAGGTGTAGGATGCACCGTTAGGGCCATTTGAAGTTTTATCAGTGTTTGATTTGGGACTCAAGGGTAGGATAGCTATGAGCGATAACTTAAATTGATAAGCGGCTCGAGTACTTTATTGTCACAAAATTTCAAGGTTTTAGGGCGCTCCAGTAAAAAGTTACAAGCATTACAATCTTGCAAATTTTCGTATGTATAGGTCGCACCGTACAGAAGTTAGGGCCATTTGAAGTTTTAGCAGTGTTTGATTTGGGACTTAAGGGAAGCATGCTATGAGCGATAGCTTAAATTGACAAGAGGCACGAGTACTTTATTGTCACCAAATTTCAAGGTTTTATGATGCTCCAGTAAAAAGTTACAAGCATTTGAATACTTTGAAAGGTGTAGGGCGCACCGTATAGAAGTTAGAGCCATTGGAAGTTTTATCAATGTTTTATTTGGGATTCAAGGGTAGAGTAGCTATGAGCGATAGCTTAAATTGATAAGAGGCTCGAATACTTTATTTTGACAAAATTTCAAGATTTTATGACGCTCCAGTAAAAAGTTACAAGCATTTGAATACTTTGATAGGAGTAGGACGCACCGTATAAAAGTTAGAGCCATATGAAATTTTATCAATGTTTGATTTGGGGCTCATGGGTAGCATAGCTATGAGCGATAACTTAAATTGATAAGAGGCGCGAGTTCATTGTGACAAAATTTCAAGATTTTATGACGCTCCAGTAAAAAGTTACAAGCATTTGAATGTTGCAAACTTTGATAGGTGTAGGACGCACCGTATAGAAGTTAGCGCCATTTGAAGTTTAAGCAGTGTTTCATTTGGGACTCAAGGGTAGCATGCTATGAACGATAGCTTAAATTGATAAGAGGCTCGATTATTTTATTGTCACAAAATTTCAAGATTTTATGACGCTCCAGTAAAAAGTTACAAGCATTTGATAGGTATACTACCCGACGTATAGAAGTTAAGACCATTTAAAGTTTTATCAGTGTTTGATTTAGGACTCAGGGTAGCATATCTATGAGCGATAGCTTAAATTGATAATAGGCTCGATAATTTTATATTCACAAAATATCAAGATTTTATGACGCTCCAGTAAAAAGTTACAAGCATTTGAATGTTGCAAACTTTGATAGATATACTACCCGACGTATAGAAGCTAAGACCATTTGAAGTTTTATCAGTGTTTGATTTAGGACTCAAGCGTAGCATAGATATGAGCGATAGCTTAAATTCACCAGAGGCTCGAGTAGTTTATTTTCACAAATTTCAAGGTTTTTTGACCCTCCAGTGAAAAGTTACAAGCATTTGAAAGTTGCAAATTTTGATAGGTGTTGGACGCACCGTATAGAATTTAGAGCCATTTGAAGTTTTATCAGTGTTTGATTTGGGACTCAAGGGTAACATAGCTATGAGCGATAACTTAAATTGATAACAGGCTCGAGTTCATTGTCACTAAATTTCAAGATTTTATGACGCTCCAGTAAAAAGTTACAAGCATTTGATTTTTGCAAACTTTGATAGGTATAGAACGCACCGTATAGAAGTGAGGTCCATTTGAAGTTTTATCAGTGTTTGATTTGGGACTCAAGGGTAGCATAGCTATGAGCGATAGCTGAAATTGGCAAGAGGCAAGAGTACTTCAGTGTCACAAAAGTTCAAGATTTTATGACGCTCCAGTAAAAAATTACAAGCATTTGATTGTTGCAAACTTTGATATTTATAGGACGCACCGTACAAAAATTTAGGGTCATTTGAAGTTTTATCAGTGTTTGATTTGGGATTCACGGGTAGCATAGCAATGAGCGATAGCTTAAATTGATAAGAGGCTTTCACCGTATAGGTGTAGGATGCACCCTTAGGGCTATTTGAAGTTTTATCAGTGTTTGATTTGGGACTCAAGGGTAGCATAGCTATGAGCGATAGCTTAAATTGTGACTTTATAGCCACAAAATTTCAAGATTTTATTACGCTCCAGTAAAAAGTTACAAGCATTTCAATGTTGCAAACTTTGATAGGTGTTGGACGCACCGTATAAAAGTAAGGGCCATCTGATGTTTTATCAGTGTTTGATTTGGGATGCACGGGTAGCATAGCTATGAGCGATAGCTAAAATTGATAACAGGCTCGAGTACTTTATTGTCACAAAATTTCAAGGTTTTATGACGCTCCAGTCAAAAGTTAGAAGCATTTGAATGTTGCAAACTTTGATAGTGTAGGATGCACTGTATAGGTGTAGGATGCACCGTTAGGGCCATTTGAAGTTTTATCAGTGTTTGATTTGGGACTCAAGGGTAGGATAGCTATGAGCGATAACTTAAATTGATAAGCGGCTCGAGTACTTTATTGTCACAAAATTTCAAGGTTTTAGGGCGCTCCAGTAAAAAGTGACAAGCATTACAATCTTGCAAATTTTCGTAAGTATAGGTCGCACCGTACAGAAGTTAGGGCCATTTGAAGTTTTAGCAGTGTTTGATTTGGGACTTAAGGGTAGCATGCTATGAGCGATAGCTTAAATTGACAAGAGGCACGAGTACTTTATTGTCACCAAATTTCAAGGTTTTATGATGCTCCAGTAAAAAGTTACAAGCATTTGAAGACTTTGAAAGGTGTAGGACGCACCGTATAGAAGTTAGAGCCATTGGAAGTTTTACCAATGTTTTATTTGGGATTCAAGGGTAGCGTAGCTATGAGCGATAGCTTAAATTGATAAGAGGCTCGAATACTTTATTTTGACAAAATTTCAAGATTTTATGACGCTCCAGTAAAAAGTTACACGCATTTGAATACTTTGATAGGAGTAGGACGCACCGTATAAAAGTTAGAGCCATATGAAATTTTATCAATGTTTGATTTGGGGCTCATGGGTAGCATAGCTATGAGCGATAACTTAAATTGATAAGAGGCGCGAGTTCATTGTGACAAAATTTCAAGATTTTATGACGCTCCAGTAAAAAGTTACAAGCATTTGAATGTTGCAAACTTTGATAGGTGTAGGACGCACCGTATAGAAGTTAGGGCCATTTGAAGTTTAAGCAGTGTTTCATTTGGGACTCAAGGGTAGCATGCTATGAACGATAGCTTAAATTGATAAGAGGCTCGATTATTTTATTGTCACAAAATTTCAAGATTTTATGACGCTCCAGTAAAAAGTTACAAGCATTTGATAGGTATACTACCCGACGTATAGAAGTTAAGACCATTTAAAGTTTTATCAGAGTTTGATTTAGGATTCAAGGGTAGCATATCTATGAGCGATAGCTTAAATTGATAAGAGGCTCGATAATTTTATATTCACAAAATTTCAAGATTTTATGACGCTCCAGTAAAAAGTTACAAGCATTTGAATGTTGCAAACTTTGATAGATATACTACCCGACGTATAGAAGCTAAGACCATTTGAAGTTTTATCAGTGTTTGATTTAGGACTCAAGCGTAGCATAGATATGAGCGATAGCTTAAATTCACCAGAGGCTCGAGTAGTTTATTTTCACAAATTTCAAGGTTTTTTGACCCTCCAGTGAAAAGTTACAAGCATTTGAAAGTTGCAAATTTTGATAGGTGTTGGACGCACCATATAGAATTTAGAGCCATTTGAAGTTTTATCAGTGTTTGATTTGGGACTCAAGGGTAACATGGCTATGAGCGATAGCTTAAATTGACAAGAGGCAAGAGTACTTCAATGTCACAAAAGTTCCAGATTTTATGACGCTCCAGGAAAAAGTTACAAGCATTTGATTGTTGCAAACTGTGATAGGTATAGGACGCACCGTACAAAAATTTAGGGTCATTTGAAGTTTTATCAGTGTTTGATTTGGGATTAGCGATAGCTTAAATTGACAAGAGGCACGAGTACTCTATTGTCACCAAATTTCAAGGTTTTATTACGCTCCAGTAAAAAGTTACAAGCATTTGAATACTTTGAAAGGTGTAGGACGCACCGTATAGAAGTTAGAGCCATTGGAAGTTTTATCAATGTTTTATTTGGGATTCAAGGGTAGCGTAGCTATGAGCGATAGCTTAAATTGATAAGAGGCTCGAATACTTTATTTTGACAAATTTTCAAGATTTTATGACGCTCCAGTAAAAAGTTACAAGCATTTGAATACTTTGATAGGTGTAGGACGCACCGTATAAAAGTTAGAGCCATATGAAATTTTATCAATGTTTGATTTGGGGCTCATGGGTAGCATAGCTATGAGCGATAACTTAAATTGATAAGAGGCGCGAGTTCATTGTGACAAAATTTCAAGATTTTATGACGCTCCAGTAAAAAGTTACAAGCATTTGAATGTTGCAAACTTTGATAGGTGTAGGACGCACCGTATAGAAGTTAGGGCCATTTGAAGTTTAAGCAGTGTTTCATTTGGGACTCAAGGGTAGCATGCTATGAACGATAGCTTAAATTGATAAGAGGCTCGATTATTTTATTGTCACAAAATTTCAAGATTTTATGACGCTCCAGTAAAAAGTTACAAGCATTTGATAGGTATACTACCCGACGTATAGAAGTTAAGACCATTTAAAGTTTTATCAGTGTTTGATTTAGGACTCAAGGGTAGCATATCTATGAGCGATAGCTTAAATTGATAAGAGGCTCGATAATTTTATATTCACAAAATTTCAAGATTTTATGACGCTCCAGTAAAAAGTTACAAGCATTTGAATGTTGCAAACTTTGATAGGTATACTACCCGACGTATAGAAGCTAAGACCATTTGAAGTTTTATCAGTGTTTGATTTAGGACTCAAGGGTAGCATAGATATGAGCGATAGCTTAAATTCACCAGAGGCTCGAGTAGTTTATTTTCACAAATTTCAAGGTTTTTTGACCCTCCAGTGAAAAGTTTCAAGCATTTGAAAGTTGCAAATTTTGATAGGTGTTGGACGCACCGTATAGAATTTAGAGCCATTTGAAGTTTTATCAGTGTTTAATTTGGGACTCACGGGTAGCATAGCTGTGAGCGATAGCTTAACTTGATAACAGGCTCGAGTACTTTATTGTCACAAAATTTCAAGGTTTTATGACGCTCCAGTAAAAAGTTACAAGCATTTGAATGTTGGAAACCTTGATAGTGTAGGATGCATCGTATAGGTGTAGGATGCACCGTGAGGGCCATTTGAAGTTTTATCAGTGTTTGATTTGGGACTCAATGGTAGCATAGCTATGAGCGATACCTTAAATTGTTAAGCGGTTCGAGTACTTTATTGTCACAAAATTTCAAGGTTTTATGGCGCTCCAGTAAAAAGTTACAAGCATTAGAATCTTACAAATGTTCGTAAGTATAGGTCGCACCGTACAGAAGTTAGGGCCATTTGAAGTTTTAGCAGTGTTTAATTTGGGACTCAAGGGTAGCATGCTATGAGCGATAGCTTAAATTGACAAGAGGCACGAGTACTTTAATGTCACCAAATTTCAAGGTTTTATTACGCTCCAGTAAAAAGTTACAAGCATTTGAATACTTTGATAGATGTAGGACGCACCGTATAGAAGTTAGAGCCGTTTGAAATTTTATCAGTGTTTGATTTGGGACTCATGGGTAGCATATCTATGAGCGATAACTTAAATTGATAAGAGGCTCGAGTTCATTGTCACAAAATTTCAAGATTTTATGACGCTCTAGTAAAAAGTTACAAGCATTTGATTGTTGCAAACTTTGATAGGTATAGGACGCACCGTACAAAAATTTAGGGTCATCTGAAGTTTTATCAGTGTTTGATTTGGGAATCACTGGTAGCATAGCTGTGAGCGATAGCTTAACTTGATAACAGGCTCGAGTACTTTATTGTCACAAAATTTCAAGGTTTTATGACGCTCCAGTAAAAAGTTACAAGCATTTGAATGTTGCAAACCTTGATAGTGTAGGATGCACCGTATAGGTGTAGGATGCACCGTTAGGGCCAGTTGAAGTTTTATCAGTGTTTGATTTGGGACTCAATGGTAGCATAGCTATGAGCGATACCTTAAATTGTTAAGCGGTTCGAGTACTTTATTGTCACAAAATGTCAAGGTTTTATGGCGCTCCAGTAAAAAGTTACAAGCATTAGAATCTTGCAAATTTTCGTAAGTATAGGTCGCACCGTACAGAAGTTAGGGCCATTTGAAGTTTTAGCAGTGTTTCATTTGGGACTCAAGGGTAGCATGCTATGAGCGATAGCTTAAATTGACAAGAGGCACGAGTACTCTATTGTCACCAAATTTCAAGGTTTTATTACGTTTTAGTAAAAAGTTACAAGCGTTTGAATACTTTGATAGATGTAGTACGCACCGTATAGAATTTAGAGCCATTTGAAGTTTTATCAATTTTTGATTTGGGACTCAAGGGTAGCATAGCTATGAGCGATAGCTAAAATTGATAAGAGGCTCGAATACTTTATTTTCACAAAATTTCAAGGTTTTATGACGCTCCAGTAAAAAGTTAGAAGCATTTCAATGATGCAAACTTTGATAGGTGTTGGACGCACCGTATAAAAATTAGGGCCATCTGAAGGTTTATCAGTGTTTGATTTGGGATTCACGGGTAGCATAGCTGTGAACGATAGCTTAACTTGATAACAGGCTCGACTACTTTATTGTCACAAAATTTCAAGGTTTTATGACGCTCCAGTAAAAAGTTACAAGCAATTGAATGTTGCAAACCTTGATAGTGTAGGATGCACCGTATAGGTGTAGGATGCACCGTTAGGGCCATTCGAAGTTTTATCAGTGTTTGATTTGGGACTCAAGGGTAGCATAGCTATAAGCGATACCTTAAATTGTTAAGCGGCTCGAGTACTTTATTGTCACAAAATTTCAAGGTTTTATGGCGCTCCAGTAAAAAGTTACAAGCATTAGAATCTTGCAAATTTTCGTAAGTATAGGTCGCACCGTACAGAAGTTAGGGCCATTTGAAGTTTTAGCTGTGTTTAATTTGGGACTCAAGGGTAGCATAACTATGAGCGATAGGTTAAATTGACAAGAGGCACGAGTACTTTATTGTCACAAAATTTCAAGGTTTTATGACGCTCCAGTAAAAAGTTACAAGCAATTGAATGTTGCAAACCTTGATAGTGTAGGATGCACCGTATAGGTGTAGGATGCACCGTTAGCGCCATTCGAAGTTTTATCAGTGTTTGATTTGGGACTCAAGGGTAGCATAGCTATAAGCGATACCTTAAATTGTTAAGCGGCTCGAGTACTTTATTGTCACAAAATTTCAAGGTTTTATGGCGCTCCAGTAAAAAGTTACAAGCATTAGAATCTTGCAAATTTTCGTAAGTATAGGTCGCACCGTACAGAAGTTAGGGCCATTTGAAGTTTTAGCTGTGTTTAATTTGGGACTCAAGGGTAGCATAGCTATGAGCGATAGGTTAAATTGACAAGAGGCACGAGTACTTTATTGTCACCAAATTTCAAGGTTTTATTACGCTCCAGTAAAAAGTTGGAAGCATTTGAGTACTTTGATAGGTGTAGGACGTACCGTATAAAATTTAGAGCCATTTGAAGTTTTATCAGTGTTTGTTTTAGGACTCAAGGGTAGCATAGCTATGAGCGATAGCTTAAATTGACCAGAGGCTCGAGTAGTTTATTTTCACAAATTTCAAGGTTTTTTGACCCTCCAGTGAAAAGTTAGAAGCATTTGAAAGTTGCAAATTTTGATAGGTGTTGGACGCTCCGTATAGAAGTTAGAGCCATTTGCAATTTGATCAGAGTTTGATTTGGCACTCATGGGTAGCATAGCTATGAGCGATAACTTAAATTGATAACAGGCTCGAGTTCGTTGTCACAAAATTTCAAGATTTTATGACGCTCCAGTAAAAAGTTACAAGCATTTGATTTTTGCAAACTTTGATAGGTATAGGACGCACCGTATAGAAGTTAGGTGCATTTGAAGTTCTATCAGTGTTTGATTTAGGACTCAAGGGTAGCATAGCTATGAGCGATAGCTTAAATGGACAAGAGGCAAGAGTACTTCATTGTCACAAAAGTTCAAGATTTTATGACGCTCCAGTCAAAAGTTACAAGCATTTGATTGTTGCAAACTTTGATAGGTGCTGGACGCACCGTATAAAAGTTAGGGCCATCTGAAGGTGTTATTATCAGTGTTTGATTTGGGATTCACGGGTAGCATAGCTGTGAGCGATAGCTTAAATTGATAAGAGGCTCGAATACTTTATTTTCACAAAATTTCAAGATTTTATGACGCTCCAGTAAAAAGTTACAAGCATTTGAATGCTTTGATAAGTATAGGACGCACCGTATAGAAGTTAGGTGCATTTGAAGTTCTATCAGTGTTTGATTTGGGACTCAAGGGTAGCATAGCTATGAGCGATAGCTTAAATGGACAAGAGGCAAGAGTACTTCATTGTAACAAAAGTTCAAGATTTTATGACGCTCCAGTAAAAAGTTACAAGCATTTGATTGTTGCAAACTTTGATAGTTGTTGGATGCACCGTATAAAAGTTAGGGCCATCTGAAGGTGTTATTATCAGTGTTTGATTTGGGATTCACGGGTAGCATAGCTGTGAGCGATAGCTTAAATTGATAACAGGCAAGAGTACTTTATTGTCACAAAATTTCAAGTTTTTATGACGCTCCAGTAAAAAGTTACAAGCCTTTGAATGTTGCAAACCTTGATAGTGTAGGATGCACCGTATAGGTGTAGGATACACCGTTAGGGCCATTTGAAGTTTTATCAGTATTTGATTTGGGACTCAATGGTAGCATAGCTATGAGCGATAACTTAAATTGTTAAGCGGCTCGAGTACTTTATTGTCACAAAATTTCAAGGTTTTATGGCGCTCCAGTAAAAAGTTACAAGCATTAGAATCTTGCAAATTTTCGTAAGTATATGTCGCACCGTACAGAAGTTAGGGCCATTTGAAGTTTTAGCAGTGTTTAATTTGGGACTCAAGGGTAGCGTGCTATGAGCGATAGCTTAAATGGACAAGAGGCAAGAGTACTTCATTGTCACAAAAGTTCAAGATTTTATGACGCTCCAGTAAAAAGTTACAAGCATTTGATTATTGCAAAATTTGATAGGTGTTGGACGCACCGTATAAAAGTTAGGGCCATCTGAAGGTGTTATTATCAGTGTTTGATTGGGGATTCACGGGTAGCATAGCTGTGAGCGATAGCTTAAATTGATAACAGGCTCGAGTACTTTATTGTCACAAAATTTCAAGGTTTTATGACGCTCCAGTAAAAAGTTACAAGCATTTGCATGTTGCAAACCTTGATAGTGTAGGATGCACCGTATAGGTGTAGATTGCACCGTTAGGGCCATTTGAAGTTTTATCAGTGTTTGATTTGGGACTCAAGGGTAGCATAGCTATGAGCGATAACTTAAATTGTTAAGCGGCTCGAGTATTTTATTGTCACAAAATTTCAAGGTTTTATGGCGCTCCAGTAAAAAGTTACAAGCATTAGAATCTTGCAAATTTTCGTAAGTATAGGTCGCACCATACAGAAGTTAGGGCCATTTGAAGTTTTAGCAGTGTTTAATTTGGGACTCAAGGGTAGCATGCTATGAGCAATAGCTTAAATTCACAAGAAGCACGAGTACTTTATTGTCACCAAATTTCAAGATCTTATTACGCTCCAGTAAAAAGTTACAAGCATTTGAATACTTTGATAGGTGTAGGACGCACCGTATAGAATTTAGAGCCATTTGAAGTTTTATCAATTTTTGATTTGCGACTCAAGAGTAGCATAGCTATGAGCGATAGCTTAAATTGATAAGAGGCGCGAATACTTTATTTTCACAAAATTTCAAGTTTTTATGACGCTCCAGTAAAAAGTTACAAGCATTTGAATACTTTGATATGTGTAGGACGCACCGAATAGAAGTTAGAGCCATTTGAAATTTTATCAGTGTTTGATTTGGGACTCATGGGTAGCATAGCTATAAGCGATAACTTAAATTGATAAGAGGCTCGAGTTCATTGTCACAAAATTTTATGACGCTCCAGTAAAAAGTTACAAGTATTTGAATGTTGCAAACTGTGATAGGTGTAGGATGCACCGTATAGGTGTAGGATGCACCGTTAGGGCCATTCGAAGTTTTATCAGTGTTTGATTTGGGACTCAAGGGTAGCATATCTATGAGCGATAGCTGAAATTGATAAGAGGCTCGATTACTTTATTGTCACAAAATTTCAAAATTTTATGACGCTCCAGTAAAAAGATACAAGCATTTGAATGTTGCAAACTTTGATAGGTATAGGACCCGACGTATAGAAGTTAAGGCCATTTGAAGTTTTATCAGTGTTTGATTTAGGACTCAAGGGTAGCATAGCTATGAGCGATAGCTTAAATTGACCAGAGGCTCGATTAGTTTATTTTCACAAATTTCAAGGTTTTTTGACCCTCCAGTAAAAAGTTACAAGCACATGAAAGTTGCAAATTTTGATAGGTGTTGGACTCACCGTATAGAAGTTAGAGCCATTTGAAATTTTATCAGTGTTTGATTTGGGACTCATGGGTAGCATAGCTATGAGCGATAACTTAAATTGATAACAGGCTCGAGTTTATTGTCACAAAATTTCAAGATTTTATGACGCTCCAATAAAAAGTTACAAGCATTTGATTTTTGCAAACTTTGATAGGTATAGGACGCACCGTATAGAAGTTAGGTCCATTTGAAGTTTTATCAGTGTTTGATTTGGGACTCAAGGGTAGCATAGCTATGAGCGATAGCTTAAATTGACAAGAGGCAAGAGTACTTCATTGTCACAAAAGTTCCAGATTTTATGACGCTCCAGTAAAAAGTTACAAGCATTTGATTGTTGCAAACTTTGATAGGTACAGGACGCACCGTACAAAAATTTAGGGTCATTTGAAGTTTTATCAGTGTTTGATTTGGGATTCACGGGTAGCTTAGCTATGAGCGATAGCTTAAATTGATAACAGGCTTTCACCGTATAGGTGTAGGATGCACCGTTAGGGCTATTTGAAGTTTTATCAGTGTTTGATTTGGGACTCAAGGGTAGCATAGCTATGAGCGATAGCTTAAATTGACAAGAGGCAAGAGTACTTCATAGCCACAACATTTCAAAATTTTATTACGCTCCAGTAAAAAGTTACAAGCATTTCAATGATGCAAACTTTGATAGGTGTTGGACGCAGCGTATAAAAGTTAGGGCCATCTGAAGGTTTATCAGTGTTTGATTTGGGATTCACAGGGAAGCATAGCTGTGATCGATAGCTTAAATTGATAACAGGCTCGAGTACTTTATTGTCACAAATTTTCAAGATTTTATGGCGCTCCAGTAAAAGTTACAAGCATTAGGATCTTGCAAATTTTCGTAAGCATGGGACGCACCGTACAGAAGTTAGGGCCATTTGAAGTTTTAGCAGTGTTTAATTTGGGACTCAAGGGTAGCTATGAGCGATAGCTTAAATTGACAAGAGGCACGAGTACTTTATTGTCACCAAATTTCAAGGTTTTATTACGCTCCAGTAAAAAGTTACAAGCATTTGAATACTTTGATAGGTGTAGGACGCACCGAATAGAATTTAGCGCCATTTGAAGTTTTATCAATTTTTGATTTGGGACTCAAGAGTAGCATAGCTATGAGCGATAACTTAAATTGATAAGAGGCGCGAATACTTTATTTTCACAAAATTTCAAGTTTTTATGACGCTCCAGTAAAAAGTTACAAGCATTTGAATACTTTGATATGTGTAGGACGCACCGTATAGCAGTTAGAGCCATTTGAAATTTTATCAGTGTTTGATTTGGGACTCATGGGTAGCATAGCTATAAGCGATAACTTAAATTGATAAGCGGCTCGAGTTCATTGTCACAAAATTTCAAGATTTTATGACGCTCCAGTAAAAAGTTACAAGTATTTGAATGTTGCAAACTTTGATAGGTGTAGGATGCACCGTATAGGTGTAGGATGCACCGTTAGGGCCATTCGAAGTTTTATCAGTGTTTGATTTGGGACTCAAGGGTAGCATATCTATGAGCGATAGCTTAAATTGATAAGAGGCTCGATTACTTTATTGTCACAAAATTTCTAAATTTTATGACGCTCCAGTAAAAAGTTACAAGCATTTGAATGTTGCAAACTTTGATAGGTATAGGACCCGACTTATAGAAGTTAAAGCCATTTGAAGTTTTATCAGTGTTTGATTTAGGACTCAAGGGTAGCATAGCTATGAGCGATAGCTTAAATTGACCAGAGGCTCGAGTAGTTTATTTTCACAAATTTCAAGGTTTTTTGACCCTCCAGTGAAAAGTTACAAGCACATGAAAGTTGCAAATTTTGATAGGTGTTGGACTCACCGTATAGAAGTTAGAGCCATTTGAAATTTTATCAGTGTTTGATTTGGGACTCATGGGTAGCATAGCTATGAGCGATAACTTAAATTGATAACAGGCTCGAGTTTATTGTCACAAAATTTCAAGATTTTATGACGCTCCAATAAAAAGTTACAAGCATTTGATTTTTGCAAACTTTGATAAGTATAGGACGCACCGTATAGAAGTTAGGTCCATTTGAAGTTTTATCAGTGTTTGATTTGGGACTCAAGGGTAGCATAGCTATGAGCGATAGCTTAAATTGACAAGAGGCAAGAGTACTTCATTGTCACAAAAGTTCCAGATTTTATGACGCTCCAGTAAAAAGTTAGAAGCATTTGATTGTTGCAAACTTTGATAGGTACAGGACGTACCGTACAAAAATTTAGGGTCATTTGAAGTTTTATCAGTGTTTGATTTGGGATTCACGGGTAGCATAGCTATGAGCGATAGCTTAAATTGATAACAGGCTTTCACCGTATAGGTGTAGGATGCACCGTTAGGGCCATTTGAAGTTTTATCAGTGTTTGATTTGGGACTCAAGGGTAGCATAGCTATGAGCGATAGCTTAAATTGACAAGAGGCAAGAGTACTTCATAGCCACAACATTTCAAAATTTTATTACGCTCCAGTAAAAAGTTACAAGCATTTCAATGTTGCAAACTTTGATAGGTGTTGGACGCACCGTATAAAAGTTAGGGCCATCTGAAGTTTTATCAGTGTTTGATTTGGGATTCACGAGTAGCATAGCTCTGAGCGATAGCTTAAATTGATAACAGGCTCGAGTACTTTACTGTCACAAAATTTCAAGGTTTTATGACGCTCCAGTAAAAAGTTAGAAGCATTTCAATGATGCAAACTTTGATAGGTGTTGGACGAAGCGTATAAAAGTTAGGGCCATCTGAAGGTTTATTAGTGTTTGATTTGGGATTCACAGGTAGCATAGCTGTGATCGATAGCTTAAATTGATAACAGGCTCGAGTACTTTATTGTCACAAATTTTCAAGGTTTTATGACGCTCCAGTTACAAGTTACAAGCATTTGAATGTTGCAAACCTTGATAGTGTATGATGCACCGTATAGGTGTAGGATGCACCGTTAGGGCCATTCCAAGTTTTATCAGTGTTTGATTTGGGACTCAAGGGTAGCATAGCTATGAGCGATAACTTAAATTGTTAAGCGGCTCGAGTACTTTATTGTCACAAAATTTCAAGGTTTTATGGCGCTCCAGTAAAAGTTACAAGCATTAGAATCTTGCAAATTTTCGTAAGTATGGGTCGCACCGTACAGAAGTTAGGGCCATTTGAAGTTTTAGCAGTGTTTAATTTGGGACTCAAGGGTAGCTATGAGCGATAGCTTAAATTGACAAGAGGCACGAGTACTTTATTGTCACCAAATTTCAAGGTTTTATTACGCTTCAGTAAAAAGTTACAAGCATTTGAATACTTTGATAGGTGTAGGACGCACCGAATAGAATTTAGCGCGATTTGAAGTTTTATCAATTTTTGATTTGGGACTCAAGAGTAGCATAGCTATGAGCGATAGCTTAAATTGATAAGAGGCGCGAATACTTTATTTTCACAAAATTTCAAGTTTTTATGACGCTCCAGTAAAAAGTTACAAGCATTTGAATACTTTGATATGTGTAGGACGCACCGTATAGCAGTTAGAGCCATTTGAAATTTTATCAGTGTTTGATTTGGGACTCATGGGTAGCATAGCTATAAGCGATAACTTAAATTGATAAGAGGATCGAGTTCATTGTCACAAAATTTTAACATTTTATGACGCTCCAGTAAAAAGTTACAAGTATTTGAATGTTGCAAACTTTGATAGGTGTAGGATGCACCGTATAGGTGTAGGATGCACCGTTAGGGCCATTCGAAGTTTTATCAGTGTTTGATTTGGGACGCAAGGGTAGCATATCTATGAGCGATAGCTTAAATTGATAAGAGGCTCGATTACTTTATTGTCACAAAATTTCAAAATTTTATGACGCTCCAGTTAAAAGTTACAAGCATTTGAATGTTGCAAACTTTGATAGGTATAGGACCTGACGTATAGAAGTTAAGGCCATTTGAAGTTTTATCAGTGTTTGATTTGGGGCTCATGGGTAGCATAGCTATGAGCGATAACTTAAATTGATAACAGGCTCGAGTTTATTGTCACAAAATTTCAAGATTTTATGACGCTCTAATAAAAAGTTACAAGCATTTGATTTTTGCAAACTTTGATAGGTATAGGACGCACCGTATAGAAGTTAGGTCCATTTGAAGTTTAATCAGTGTTTGATTTGGGACTCAAGGGTAGCATAGCTATGAGCGATAACTTAAATTGTTAAGCGGCTCGAGTATTTTATTGTCACAAAATTTCAAGGTTATATGGCGCTCCAGTAAAAAGTTACAAGCATTAGAATCTTGCAAATTTTCGTAAGTATAGGTCGCACCGTACAGAAGTTAGGGCCATTTGAAGTTTTAGCAGTGTTTAATTTGGGACTCAAGGGTAGCATGCTATGAGCGATAGCTTAAATTCACAATAGGCACGAGTACTTTATTGTCACCAAACTTCTAGGTTTTATTACGCTCCAGTAAAAAGTTACAAGCATTTGAATACTTTGATAGGTGTAGGACGCACCGTATAGAATTTAGAGCCATTTGAAGTTTTATCAATTTTTGATTTGGGACTCAAGAGTAGCATAGCTATGAACGATAGCTTAAATTAATAAGAGGCGCGAATACTTTATTTTCACAAAATTTCAAGTTTTTATGACGCTCCAGTAAACAGTTACAAGCATTTGAATACTTTGATATGTGTAGGACGCACCGTATAGAAGTTAGAGCCATTTGAAATTTTATCAGTGTTTGATTTGGGACTCATGGGTAGCATAGCTATAAGCGATAACTTAAATTGATAAGAGGCTCGAGTTCATTGTCACAAAATTTCAAGATTTTATGACGCTCCAGTAAAAAGTTACAAGTATTTGAATGTTGCAAACTTTGATAGGTGTAGGATGCACCGTATAGGTGTAGGATGCACCGTTAGGGCCATTCGAAGTTTTATCAGTGTTTGATTTGGGACTCAAGGGTAGCATATCTATGAGCGATAGCTTAAATTGATAAGAGGCTCGATTACTTTATTGTCACAAAATTTCAAAATTTTATGACGCTCCAGTAAAAAGTTACAAGCATTTGAATGTTGCAAACTTTGATAGGTATAGGACCCGACGTATAGAAGTTAAGGCCATTTGAAGTTTTATCAGTGTTTGATTTAGGACTCAAGGGTAGCATAGCTATGAGCGATAGCTTAAATTGACAAGAGGCAAGAGTACTTCATTGTCACAAAAGTTCCAGATTTTATGACGCTCCAGTAAAAAGTTACAAGCATTTGAATGTTGCAAACTTTGATAGGTATAGGACCCGACGTATAGAAGTTAGGGCCATTTGAAGTTTTAGCAGTGTTTAATTTGGGACTCAAGGGTAGCTATGAGCGATAGCTTAAATTGACAAGAGGCACGAGTACTTTATTGTCACCAAATTTCAAGGTTTTATTACGCTTCAGTAAAAAGTTACAAGCATTTGAATACTTTGATAGGTGTAGGACGCACCGAATAGAATTTAGCGCGATTTGAAGTTTTATCAATTTTTGATTTGGGACTCAAGAGTAGCATAGCTATGAGCGATAGCTTAAATTGATAAGAGGCGCGAATACTTTATTTTCACAAAATTTCAAGTTTTTATGACGCTCCAGTAAAAAGTTACAAGCATTTGAATACTTTGATATGTGTAGGACGCACCGTATAGCAGTTAGAGCCATTTGAAATTTTATCAGTGTTTGATTTGGGACTCATGGGTAGCATAGCTATAAGCGATAACTTAAATTGATAAGAGGATCGAGTTCATTGTCACAAAATTTCAACATTTTATGACGCTCCAGTAAAAAGTTACAAGTATTTGAATGTTGCAAACTTTGATAGGTGTAGGATGCACCGTATAGGTGTAGGATGCACCGTTAGGGCCATTCGAAGTTTTATCAGTGTTTGATTTGGGACGCAAGGGTAGCATATCTATGAGCGATAGCTTAAATTGATAAGAGGCTCGATTACTTTATTGTCACAAAATTTCAAAATTTTATGACGCTCCAGTTAAAAGTTACAAGCATTTGAATGTTGCAAACTTTGATAGGTATAGGACCTGACGTATAGAAGTTAAGGCCATTTGAAGTTTTATCAGTGTTTGATTTGGGGCTCATGGGTAGCATAGCTATGAGCGATAACTTAAATTGATAACAGGCTCGAGTTTATTGTCACAAAATTTCAAGATTTTATGACGCTCTAATAAAAAGTTACAAGCATTTGATTTTTGCAAACTTTGATAGGTATAGGACGCACCGTATAGAAGTTAGGTCCATTTGAAGTTTAATCAGTGTTTGATTTGGGACTCAAGGGTAGCATAGCTATGAGCGATAACTTAAATTGTTAAGCGGCTCGAGTATTTTATTGTCACAAAATTTCAAGGTTATATGGCGCTCCAGTAAAAAGTTACAAGCATTAGAATCTTGCAAATTTTCGTAAGTATAGGTCGCACCGTACAGAAGTTAGGGCCATTTGAAGTTTTAGCAGTGTTTAATTTGGGACTCAAGGGTAGCATGCTATGAGCGATAGCTTAAATTCACAATAGGCACGAGTACTTTATTGTCACCAAACTTCTAGGTTTTATTACGCTCCAGTAAAAAGTTACAAGCATTTGAATACTTTGATAGGTGTAGGACGCACCGTATAGAATTTAGAGCCATTTGAAGTTTTATCAATTTTTGATTTGGGACTCAAGAGTAGCATAGCTATGAACGATAGCTTAAATTAATAAGAGGCGCGAATACTTTATTTTCACAAAATTTCAAGTTTTTATGACGCTCCAGTAAACAGTTACAAGCATTTGAATACTTTGATATGTGTAGGACGCACCGTATAGAAGTTAGAGCCATTTGAAATTTTATCAGTGTTTGATTTGGGACTCATGGGTAGCATAGCTATAAGCGATAACTTAAATTGATAAGAGGCTCGAGTTCATTGTCACAAAATTTCAAGATTTTATGACGCTCCAGTAAAAAGTTACAAGTATTTGAATGTTGCAAACTTTGATAGGTGTAGGATGCACCGTATAGGTGTAGGATGCACCGTTAGGGCCATTCGAAGTTTTATCAGTGTTTGATTTGGGACTCAAGGGTAGCATATCTATGAGCGATAGCTTAAATTGATAAGAGGCTCGATTACTTTATTGTCACAAAATTTCAAAATTTTATGACGCTCCAGTAAAAAGTTACAAGCATTTGAATGTTGCAAACTTTGATAGGTATAGGACCCGACGTATAGAAGTTAAGGCCATTTGAAGTTTTATCAGTGTTTGATTTAGGACTCAAGGGTAGCATAGCTATGAGCGATAGCTTAAATTGACAAGAGGCAAGAGTACTTCATTGTCACAAAAGTTCCAGATTTTATGACGCTCCAGTAAAAAGTTACAAGCATTTGAATGTTGCAAACTTTGATAGGTATAGGACCCGACGTATAGAAGTTAGGGCTATTTGAAGTTTTATCAGTGTTTGATATGGGACTCAAGGGTAGCATAGCTATGAGCGATAGCTTAAATTGACAAAAGGCAAGAGTACTTCATAGCCACAACATTTCAAAATTTTATTACGCTCCAGTAAAAAGTTACAAGCATTTCAATGTTGCAAACTTTGATAGGTGTTGGACGCACCGTATAAAAGTTAGGGCCATCTGAAGTTTTATCAGTGTTTGATTTGGGATTCACGAGTAGCATAGCTCTGAGCGATAGCTTAAATTGATAACAGGCTCGAGTACTTTATTGTCACAAAATTTCAAGGTTTTATGACGCTCCAGTAAAAAGTTAGAAGCATTTCAATGATGCAAACTTTGATAGGTGTTGGACGCAGCGTATAAAAGTTAAGGCCATCTGAAGGTTTATCAGTGTTTGATTTGGGATTCACGGGTAGCATAGCTGTGATCGAAAGCTTAAATTGATAACAGGCTCGAGTACTTTATTGTCACAAATTTTCAAGGTTTTATGACGCTCCAGTGACAAGTTACAAGCATTTGAATGTTGCAAACCTTGATAGTGTATGATGCACCGTATAGGTGTAGGATGCACCGTTAGGGCCATTCCAAGTTTTATCAGTGTTTGATTTGGGACTCAAGGGTAGCATAGCTATGAGCGATAACTTAAATTGTTAAGCGGCTCGAGTACTTTATTGTCACAAAATTTCAAGGTTTTATGGCGCTCCAGTAAAAGTTACAAGCATTAGAATCTTGCAAATTTTCGTAAGTATGGGTCGCACCGTACAGAAGTTAGGGCCATTTGAAGTTTTAGCAGTGTTTAATTTGGGACTCAAGGGTAGCTATGAGCGATAGCTTAAATTGACAAGAGGCACGAGTACTTTATTGTCACCAAATTTCAAGGTTTTATTACGCTCCAGTAAAAAGTTACAAGCATTTGAATACTTTGATAGGTGTAGGACGCACCGTATAGCAGTTAGAGCCATTTGAAATTTTATCAGTGTTTGATTTGGGACTCATGGGTAGCATAGCTATAAGCGATAACTTAAATTGATAAGAGGCTCGAGTTCATTGTCACAAAATTTCAAGATTTTATGACGCTCCAGTAAAAAGTTACAAGTATTTGAATGTTGCAAACTTTGATAGGTGTAGCATGCACCGTATAGGTGTAGGATGCACCGTTAGGGCCATTCGAAGTTTTATCAGTGTTTGATTTGGGACTCAAGGGTAGCATATCTATGAGCGATAGCTTAAATTGATAAGAGGCTCGATTACTTTATTGTCACAAAATTTCAAAAGTTTATGACGCTCCAGTAAAAAGTTACAAGCATTTGAATGTTGCAAACTTTGATAGGTATAGGACCCGACGTATAGAAGTTAAGGCCATTTGAAGTTTTATCAGTGTTTGATTTAGGACTCAAGGATAGCATAGCTATGAGCGATAGCTTAAATTGACCAGAGGCTCGAGTAGTTTATTTTCACAAATTTCAAAGTTTTTTGACCCTCCAGTGAAAAGTTACAAGCACATGAAATTTGCAAATTTTGATAGGTGCTGGACTCACCGTATAGAAGTTAGAGCCATTTGAAATTTTATCAGTGTTTGATTTGGGACTCATGGGTAGCATAGCTATGAGCGATAGCTTAAATTGATAACAGGCTCGAGTACTTTATTGTCACAAAATTTCAAGGTTTTATGACGCTCCAGTAAAAAGTTACAAGCAATTGAATGTTGCAAACCATGATAGTGTAGGATGCATCGTATAGGTGTAGGATGCACCGTTAGGGCCATTCGAAGTTTTATCAGTGTTTGATTTGGGACTCAAGGGTAGCATAGCTTTGAGCGATAATTTAAATTGATAACAGGCTCGAGTTTATTGTCACATGATTTTATGACGCTCCAATAAAAAGTTACAAGCATTTGATTTTTGCAAACTTTGATAGGTATAGGACGCACCGTATAGAAGTTAGGTCCATTTGAAGTTTTATCAGTGTTTGATTTGGGACTCAAGGGTAGCATAGCTATGAGCGATAGCTTAAATTGATAACAGGCTCGAGTACTTTATTGTCACAAAATTTCAAGGTTTTATGACGCTCCAGTAAAAAGTTCAATGATGCAAACTTTGATAGGTGTTGGACGCACCGTATAAAAATTAGGGCCATCTGAAGGTTTATCAGTGTTTGATTTGGGATTCACGGGTAGCATAGCTGTGAGCGATAGCTTAACTTGATAACAGGCTCGACTACTTTATTGTCACAAAATTTCAAGGTTTTATGACGCTCCAGTAAAAAGTTACAAGCAATTGAATGTTGCAAACCATGATAGTGTAGGATGCATCGTATAGGTGTAGGATGCACCGTTAGGGCCATTCGAAGTTTTATCAGTGTTTGATTTGGGACTCAAGGGTAGCATAGCTATGAGCGATACCTTAAATTGTTAAGCGGCTCGAGTACTTTATTGTCACAAAATTTCAAGGTTTTATGGCGCTCCAGTAAAAAGTTACAAGCATTAGAATCTTGCAAATTTTCGTAAGTATAGGTCGCACCGTACAGAAGTTAGGGCCATTTGAAGTTTTAGCAGTGTTTAATTTGGGACTCAAGGGTAGCATAGCTATGAGCGATAGGTTAAATTGACAAGAGGCACGAGTACTTTATTGTCACCAAATTTCAAGGTTTTATTACGCTCCAGTAAAAAGTTGGAAGCATTTGAATACTTTGATAGGTGTAGGACGCACCGTATAGAATTTAGAGCCATTTGAAGTTTTATCAGTGTTTGTTTTAGGACTCATGGGTAGCATAGCTATGAGCGATAACTTAAATTGATAACAGGCTCGAGTTCATTGTCACAAAATTTCAAGATTGTATGACGCTCCAGTAAAAAGTTACAAGCATTTGATTTTGTGTAACTTTGATAGGTATAGGACGCACTGTATAGAAGTTAGGTGCATTTGAAGTTCTATCAGTGTTTGATTTAGGACTCAAGGGTAGCATAGCTATGAGCGATAGCTTAAATGGACAAGAGGCAAGAGTACTTCATTGTCACAAAAGTTCAAGATTTTATGACGCTCCAGTAAAAAGTTACAAGCATTTGATTGTTGCAAACTTTGATAGGTGTTGGACGCACCGTATAAAAGTTAGGGCCATCTGAAGGTGTTATTATCAGTGTTTGATTTGGGATTCACGGGTAGCATAGCTGTGAGCGATAGCTTAAATTGATAAGAGGCTCGAATACTTTATTTTCACAAAATTTCAAGATTTTATGACGCTCCAGTAAAAAGTTACAAGCATTTGAATGCTTTGATAAGGATAGGACGCACCGTATAGAAGTTAGGTGCATTTGAAGTTCTATCAGTGTTTGATTTGGGACTCAAGGGTAGCATAGCTATGAGCGATAGCTTAAATGGACAAGAGGCAAGAGTACTTCATTGTCACAAAAGTTCAAGATTTTATGACGCTCCAGTAAAAAGTTACAGGCATTTGATTGTTGCAAACTTTGATAGTTGTGGGACGCACCGTATAAAAGTTAGGGCCATCTGAAGGTGTTATTATCAGTGTTTGATTTGGGATTCACGGGTAGCATAGCTGTGAGCGATAGCTTAAATTGATAACAGGCTCGAGTACTTTATTGTCACAAAATTTCAAGTTTTTATGACGCTCCAGTAAAAAGTTACAAGCCTTTGAATATTGCAAACCTTGATAGTGTAGGATGCACCGTATAGGTGTAGGAAGCACCGTTAGGGCTATTTGAAGTTTTATCAGTGTTTGATTTGGGACTCAAGGGTAGCATAGCTATGAGCGATAGCTTAAATTGACAAGAGGCAAGAGTACTTCATAGCCACAACATTTCAAGGTTTTATTACGCTCCAGTAAAAAGTTACAAGCATTTGAATACTTTGATAGGTGTAGGACGCACTGTATAGAATTTAGAGCCATTTGAAGTTTTATCAATTTTTGATTTGGGACTCAAGGGTAGCATAGCTATGAGCGATAGCTTAAATTGATAAGAGGCTCGAATACTTTATTTTCACAAAATTTCAAGATTTTATGACGCTCCAGTAAAAAGTTACAAGCATTTGAATACTTTGATAGGTGTAGGATGCACCGTATAGAAGTTAGAGCCATTTGAAATTTTATCAGTGTTTGATTTGGAACTCATGGATAGCATAACTATGAGCCATAACTTAAATTGATAAGAGGCTCGAGTTCATTGTCACAAAATTTCAAGATTTTATGACGCTCCAGTAAAAAGTTACAAGTATTTGAATGTTGCAAACTTTGATAGGTGTATGATGCACCGTATAGGTGTAGGATGCACCGTTAGGGCCATTTGAAGTTTTATCAGTGTTTTATTTGGGACTCAAGGGTAGCATATCTATGAGCGATAGCTTAAATTGATAAGAGGCTCGATTACTTTATTGTCACAAAATTTCAAGATTTTATGACGCTCCAGTAAAAAGTTACAAGCATTTGAATGTTGCAAACTTTGATAGGTATAGGACCCGACGTATAGAAGTTAAGTCCATTTGAAGTTTTATCAGTGTTTGGTTTAGGACTCAAGGGTAGCATAGCTATGAGCGATAGCTTAAATTGACCAGAGGCTCGAGTATTTTATTTTCAGAAATTTCAAGGTTTTTTGACCCTCCAGTGAAAAGTTACAAGCATTTGAAAGTTGCAAATTTTGATAGGTGTTGGACGCTCCGTATAAAAGTTAGAGCCATTTGAAATTTTATCAGAGGTTGATTTGGGACTCATGGGTAGCATAGCTATGAGCGATAACTTAAATTGATAACAGGCTCGAGTTCATTGTCACAAAATTTCAAGATTTTATGACGCTCCAGTAAAAAGTTACAGGCATTTGATTTTTGCAAACTTTGATAGCTATAGGACACACCGTATAGAAGTTAGGTGCATTTGAAGTTCTATCAGTGTTTGATTTGGGACTCAAGGGTAGCATAGCTATGAGCGATAGCTTAAATGGACAAGAGGCAAGAGTACTTCATTGTCACAAAAGTTCAAGGTTTTATGACGCTCCAGTAAAAAGTTACAAGCATTTGATTGTTGCAAAATTTGATAGGTGTTGGACGCACCGTATAAAAGTTAGGGCCATCTGAAGGTGTTATTATCAGTGTTTGATTTGGGATTCACGGGCAGCATAGCTGTGAGCGATAGCTTAAATTGATAACAGGCTCGAGTACTTTATTGTCACAAAATTTCAAGGTTTTATGACGCTCCAGTAAAAAGTTACAAGTATTTGAATGTTGCAAACTTTGATAGGTGTAGGATGCACCGTATAGGTGTAGGATGCACCGTTAGGGCCATTCGAAGTTTTATCAGTGTTTGATTTGGGACTCAAGGATAGCATATCTATGAGCGATAGCTTAAATTGATAAGAGGCTCGATTACTTTATTGTCACAAAATTTCAAAATTTGATGACGCTCCAGTAAAAATTACAAGCATTTGAATGTTGCAAACTTTGATAGGTATAGGACCCGACGTATAGAAGTTAAGGCCATTTGAAGTTTTATCAGTGTTTGATTTAGGACTCAAGGGTAGCATAGCTATGAGCGATAGCTTAAATTGACCAGAGGCTCGAGTAGTTTATTTTCACAAATTTCAAGGTTTTTTGACCCTTCAGTGAAAAGTTACAAGCACATGAAAGTTGCAAATTTTGATAGGTGTTGGACTCACCGTATAGAAGTTAGAGCCATTTGAAATTTTATCAGTGTTTGATTTGGGACTCATGGGTAGCATAGCTATGAGTAATAACTTAAATTGATAACAGGCTCGAGTTTATTGTCACAAAATTTCAAGATTTTATGACGCTCCAGTAAAAAGTTACAAGCATTTGATTGTTGCAAACTTTGATAGGTGTAGTATGCACCGTAGAGAAGTTAGGTCCATTTGAAGTTTTATCAGTGTCTGATTTGGGACTCAAGGGTAGTATAGCTATGAGCGGTAGCTTAAATTGACAAGAGGCAAGAGTACTTCATTGTCACAAAAGTTCCAGATTTTATGACGCTCCAGTAAAAAGTTACAAGCATTTGATTGTTGCAAACTTTGATAGGTACAGGACGCACCGTACAAAAATTTAGGGTCATTTGAAGTTTTATCAGTGTTTGAGTAGGGATTCACGGGTAGCATAGCTATGAGCGATAGCTTAAATTGATAACAGGCTTTCACCGTATAGGTGTAGGATGCACCGTTAAGGCTATTTGAAGTTTCATCAGTGTTTGATTTGGGACTCAAGGGTAGCATAGCTATGAGCGATAGCTTAAATTGACCAGAGGCAAGAGTACTTCATAGCCACAACATTTCAAAATTTTATTACGCTCCAGTAAAAAGTTACAAGCATTTCAATGTTGCAAACTTTGATAGGTGTTGGACGCACCGTATAAAAGTTAGGGCCATCTGAAGTTTTATCAGTGTTTGATTTGGGATTCACGGGTAGCATAGCTCTGAGCGATAGCTTAAATTGATAACAGGCTCGAGTACTTTATTGTCACAAAATTTCAAGGTTTTATGACGCTCCAGTAAAAAGTTAGAAGCATTTCAATGATGCAAACTTTGATAGGTGTTGGACGCAGCGTATAAAAGTTAGGGCCATCTGAAGGTTTATCAGTGTTTGATTTGGGATTCACGGGTAGCATAGCTATGCGCGATAGCTTAAATTGATAAGAGGCGCGAATACTTTATTTTCACAAAATTTCAAGTTTTTATGACGCTCCAGTAAAAAGTTACAAGCATTTGAATACTTTGATATGTGTAGGACGCACCGTATAGCAGTTAGAGCCATTTGAAATTTTATCAGTGTTTGATTTGGGACTCATGGGTAGCATAGCTATAAGCGATAACTTAAATTGATAAGAGGCTCGAGTTCATTGTCACAAAATTTCAAGATTTTATGACGCTCCAGTAAAAAGTTACAAGTATTTGAATGTTGCAAACTTTGATAGGTGTAGGATGCACCGTTAGGGCCATTCGAAGTTTTATCAGTGTTTGATTTGGGACTCAAGGGTAGCATATCTATGAGCGGCAGCTTAAATTGATAAGAGGCTCGATTACTTTATTGTCACAAAATTTCAAAATTTTATGACGCTCCAGTAAAAAGTTACAAGCATTTGAATGTTGCAAACTTTGATAGGTATAGGACCCGACGTATAGAAGTTAAGGCCATTTGAAGTTTTATCAGTGTTTCATTTAGGACTCAAGGGTAGCATAGCTATGAGCGATAGCTTAAATTGACAAGAGGCTCGAGTAGTTTATTTTCACAAATTTCAAGGTTTTTTGACCCTCCAGTGAAAAGTTACAAGCACATGAAAGTTGCAAATTTTGATAGGTGTTGGACTCACCGTATAGAAGTTAGAGCCATTTGAAATTTTATAAGTGTTTGATTTGGGACTCATGGGTAGCATAGCTATGAGCGATAACTTAAATTGATAACAGGCTCGAGTTTATTGTCACAAAATTTCAAGATTTTATGACGCTCCAATAAAAAGTTACAAGCATTTGATTTTTGCAAACTTTGATAGGTATAGGATGCACCGTATAGAAGTTAGGTCCATTTGAAGTTTTATCAGTGTTTGATTTGGGACTCAAGGGTAGCATAGCTATTAGCGATAGCTTAAATTGACAAGAGGCAAGAGTACTTCATTGTCACAAAAGTTCCAGATTTTATGACGCTCCAGTAAAAAGTTACAAGCATTTGATTGTTGCAAACTTTGATAGGTACAGGACGCACCGTACAAAAATTTAGGGCCATTTGAAGTTTTATCAGTGTTTGATTTGGGATTCACGGGTAGCATAGCTATGAGCGATAGCTAAAATTGATAACAGGCTTTCACCGTATAGGTGTAGGGTGCACCGTTAGCGCTATTTGAAGTTTTATCAGTGTTTGATTTGGGACTCAAGGGTAGCATAGCTATGACCGATAGCTTAAATTGACAAGAGGCAAGAGTACTTCACAGCCACAACATTTCAAAATTTTATTACGCTCCAGTAAAAAGTTACAAGCATTTCAATGTTGCAAACTTTGATAGGTGTTGGATGCACCGTATAAAAGTTAGGGCCATCTGAAGGTTTATCAGTGTTTGATTTGGGATTCATGGGTAGCATAGCTTTGATCGATAGCTTAAATTGATAAAAGGCTTGAGTACTTTATTGTCACAAATTTTCAAGGTTTTATGACGCTCCAGTAACAAGTTACAAAGATTTGAATGTTGCAAACCTTGATAGTGTATGATGCACCGTATAGGTGTAGGATGCACCGTTAGGGCCATTCCAAGTTTTATCAGTGTTTGATTTGGGACTCAAGGGTAGCATAGCTATGAGCGATAACTTAAATTGTTAAGCGGCTCGAGTACTTTATTGTCACAAAATTTCAAGGTTTTATGGCGCTCCAGTAAAAGTTACAAGCATTAGAATCTTGCAAATTTTCGTAAGAATGGGTCGCACCGTACAGAAGTTAGGGCCATTTGAAGTTTTAGCAGTGTTTAATTTGAGACTCAAGGGTAGCTATGAGCGATAGCTTAAATTGACAAGAGGCACGAGTACTTTATTGTCACCAAATTTCAAGTTTTTATGACGCTCCAGTAAAAAGTTACAAGCATTTGAATACTTTGATATGTGTAGGACGCACCGTATAGCAGTTAGAGCCATTTGAAATTTTATCAGTGTTTGATTTGGGACTCATGGGTAGCATAGCTATAAGCGATAACTTAAATTGATAAGAGGCTCGAGTTCATTGTCACAAAATTTCAAGATTTTATGACGCTCCAGTAAAAAGTTACAAGTATTTGAATGTTGAAACTTTGATAGGTGTAGGATGCAACGTATAGGTGTAGGATGCACCGTTAGGGCCATTCGAAATTTTATCAGTGTTTGATTTGGGACTCAAGGGTAGCATATCTAGGAGCGGTAGCTTAAATTGATAAGAGGCTCGATTACTTTATTGTCACAAAATTTCAAAATTTTATGACGCTCCAGTAAAAAGTTACAAGCATTTGAATGTTGCAAACTTTGATAGGTATAGGACCCGACGTATAGAAGCTGAGGCCATTTGAAGTTTTATCAGTGTTTGATTTAGGACTCAAGAGTAGCATAGCTATGAGCGATAGCTTAAATTGACCAGAGGCTCGAGTAGTTTATTTTCACAAATTTCAAGGTTTTTTGACCCTCCAGTGAAAAGTTACAAGCACATGAAAGTTGCAAATTTTGATAGGTGTTGGACTCACCGTATAGAAGTTAGAGCCATTTGAAATTTTATCAGTGTTTGATTTGGGACTCATGGGTAGCATAGCTATGAGTAATAACTTAAATTGATAACAGGCTCGAGTTTATTGTCACAAAATTTCAAGATTTTATGACGCTCCAATAAAAAGTTACAAGCATTTAATTTTTGCAAACTTTGATAGGTATAGGACGCACCGTAGAGAAGTTAGGTCCATTTGAAGTTTTATCAGTGTTTGATTTGGGACTCAAGGGTAGCATAGCTATGAGCGGTAGCTTAAATTGACAAGAGGCAAGAGTACTTCATTGTCACAAAAGTTCCAGATTTTATGACGCTCCAGTAAAAAGTTACAAGCATTTGATTGTTGCAAACTATGATAGGTACAGGACGCACCGTACAAAAATTTAGGGTCATTTGAAGTTTTATCAGTGTTTGAGTAGGGATTCACGGGTAGCATAGCTATGAGCGATAGCTTAAATTGATAACAGGCTTTCACCGTATAGGTGTAGGATGCACCGTTAAGGCTATTTGAAGTTTTATCAGTGTTTGATTTGGGACTCAAGGGTAGCATAGCTATGAGCGATAGCTTAAATTGACCAGAGGCAAGAGTACTTCATAGCCACAACATTTCAAAATTTTATTACGCTCCAGTAAAAAGTTACAAGCATTTCAATGTTGCAAACTTTGATAGGTGTTGGACGCACCGTATAAAAGTTAGGGCCATCTGAAGTTTTATCAGTGTTTGATTTGGGATTCACGGGTAGCATAGCTCTGAGCGATAGCTTAAATTGATAACAGGCTCGAGTACTTTATTGTCACAAAATTTCAAGGTTTTATGACGCTCCAGTAAAAAGTTAGAAGCATTTCAATGATGCAAACTTTGATAGGTGTTGGATGCAGCCTGTAAAAGTTAGGGCCATCTGAAGGTTTATCAGTGTTTGATTTGGGATTCACGGGTAGCATAGCTATGCGCGATAGCTTAAATTGATAAGAGGCGCGAATACTTTATTTTCACAAAATTTCAAGTTTTTATGACGCTCCAGTAAAAAGTTACAAGCATTTGAATACTTTGATATGTGTAGGACGCACCGTATAGCAGTTAGAGCCATTTGAAATTTTATCAGTGTTTGATTTGGGACTCATGGGTAGCATAGCTATAAGCGATAACTTAAATTGATAAGAGGCTCGAGTTCATTGTCACAAAATTTCAAGATTTTATGACGTTCCAGTAAAAAGTTACAAGTATTTGAATGTTGCAAACTTTGATAGGTGTAGGATGCACCGTTAGGGCCATTCGAAGTTTTATCAGTGTTTGATTTGGGACTCAAGGGTAGCATATCTATGAGCGGTAGCTTAAATTGATAAGAGGCTCGATTACTTTATTGTCACAAAATTTCAAAATTTTATGACGCTCCAGTAAAAAGTTACAAGCATTTGAATGTTGCAAACTTTGATAGGTATAGGACCCGACGTATAGAAGTTAAGGCCATTTGAAGTTTTATCAGTGTTTGATTTAGGACTCAAAGGTTACATAGCTATGAGCGATAGCTTAAATTGACAAGAGGCTCGAGTAGTTTATTTTCACAAATTTCAAGGTTTTTTGACCCTCCAGTGAAAAGTTACAAGCACATGAAAGTTGCAAATTTTGATAGGTGTTGGACTCACCGTATAGAAGTTAGAGCCATTTGAAATTTTATAAGTGTTTGATTTGGGACTCATGGGTAGCATAGCTATGAGCGATAACTTAAATTGATAACAGGCTCGAGTTTATTGTCACAAAATTTCAAGATTTTATGACGCTCCAATAAAAAGTTACAAGCATTTGATTTTTGCAAACTTTGATAGGTATAGGATGCACCGTATAGAAGTTAGGTCCATTTGAAGTTTTATCAGTGTTTGATTTGGGACTCAAGGGTAGCATAGCTATTAGCGATAGCTTACATTGACAAGAGGCAAGAGTACTTCATTGTCACAAAAGTTCCAGATTTTATGACGCTCCAGTAAAAAGTTACAAGCATTTGATTGTTGCAAACTTTGATAGGTACAGGACGCACCGTACAAAAATTTAGGGCCATTTGAAGTTTTATCAGTGTTTGATTTGGGATTCACGGGTAGCATAGCTATGAGCGATAGCTTAAATTGATAACAGGCTTTCACCGTATAGGTGTAGGGTGCACCGTTAGCGCTATTTGAAGTTTTATCAGTGTTTGATTTGGGACTCAAGGGTAGCATAGCTATGACCGATAGCTTAAATTGACAAGAGGCAAGAGTACTTCATAGCCACAACATTTCAAAATTTTATTACGCTCCAGTAAAAAGTTACAAGCATTTCAATGTTGCAAACTTTGATAGGTGTTGGATGCACCGTATAAAAGTTAGGGCCATCTGAAGGTTTATCAGTGTTTGATTTGGGATTCATGGGTAGCATAGCTGTGATCGATAGCTTAAATTGATAACAGGCTTGAGTACTTTATTGTCACAAATTTTCAAGGTTTTATGACGCTCCAGTAACAAGTTACAAAGATTTGAATGTTGCAAACCTTGATAGTGTATGATGCACCGTATAGGTGTAGGATGCACCGTTAGGGCCATTCCAAGTTTTATCAGTGTTTGATTTGGGACTCAAGGGTAGCATAGCTATGAGCGATAACTTAAATTGTTAAGCGGCTCGAGTACTTTATTGTCACAAAATTTCAAGGTTTTATGGCGCTCCAGTAAAAGTTACAAGCATTAGAATCTTGCAAATTTTCGTAAGAATGGGTCGCACCGTACAGAAGTTAGGGCCATTTGAAGTTTTAGCAGTGTTTATTTTGGGACTCATGGGTAGCATAGCTATAAGCGGTAACTTAAATTGATAAGAGGCTCGAGTTCATTGTCACAAAATTTCAAGATTTTATGACGCTCCAGTAAAAAGTTACAAGTATTTGAATGTTGCAAACTTTGATAGGTGTAGGATGCACCGTTAGGGCCATTCGAAGTTTTATCAGTGTTTGATTTGGGACTCAAGGGTAGCATATCTATGAGCGGTAGCTTAAATTGATAAGAGGCTCGATTACTTTATTGTCACAAAATTTCAAAATTTTATGACGCTCCAGTAAAAAGTTACAAGCATTTGAATGTTGCAAACTTTGATAGGTATAGGACCCGACGTATAGAAGTTTAGGCCATTTGAAGTTTTATCAGTGTTTGATTTAGGACTCAAAGGTTACATAGCTATGAGCGATAGCTTAAATTGACAAGAGGCTCGAGTAGTTTATTTTCACAAATTTCAAGGTTTTTTGACCCTCCAGTGAAAAGTTACAAGCACATGAAAGTTGCAAATTTGGTTAGGTGTTGGACTCACCGTATAGAAGTTAGAGCCATTTGAAATTTTATAAGTGTTTGATTTGGGACTCATGGGTAGCATAGCTATGAGCGATAACTTAAATTGATAACAGGCTCGAGTTTATTGTCACAAAATTTCAAGATTTTATGACGCTCCAATAAAAAGTTACAAGCATTTGATTTTTGCAAACTTTGATAGGTATAGGATGCACCGTATAGAAGTTAGGTCCATTTGAAGTTTTATCAGTGTTTGATTTGGGACTCAAGGGTAGCATAGCTATTAGCGATAGCTTACATTGACAAGAGGCAAGAGTACTTCATTGTCACAAAAGTTCCAGATTTTATGACGCTCCAGTAAAAAGTTACAAGCATTTGATTGTTGCAAACTTTGATAGGTACAGGACGCACCGTACAAAAATTTAGGGCCATTTGAAGTTTTATCAGTGTTTGATTTGGGATTCACGGGTAGCATAGCTATGAGCGATAGCTTAAATTGATAACAGGCTTTCACCGTATAGGTGTAGGGTGCACCGTTAGCGCTATTTGAAGTTTTATCAGTGTTTGATTTGGGACTCAAGGGTAGCATAGCTATGACCGATAGCTTAAATTGACAAGAGGCAAGAGTACTTCATAGCCACAACATTTCAAAATTTTATTACGCTCCAGTAAAAAGTTACAAGCATTTCAATGTTGCAAACTTTGATAGGTGTTGGATGCACCGTATAAAAGTTAGGGCCATCTGAAGGTTTATCAGTGTTTGATTTGGGATTCATGGGTAGCATAGCTGTGATCGATAGCTTAAATTGATAACAGGCTTGAGTACTTTATTGTCACAAATTTTCAAGGTTTTATGACGCTCCAGTAACAAGTTACAAAGATTTGAATGTTGCAAACCTTGATAGTGTATGATGCACCGTATTGGTGTAGGATGCACCGTTAGGGCCATTCCAAGTTTTATCAGTGTTTGATTTGGGACTCAAGGGTAGCATAGCTATGAGCGATAACTTAAATTGTTAAGCGGCTCGAGTACTTTATTGTCACAAAATTTCAAGGTTTTATGGCGCTCCAGTAAAAGTTACAAGCATTAGAATCTTGCAAATTTTCGTAAGAATGGGTCGCACCGTACAGAAGTTAGGGCCATTTGAAGTTTTAGCAGTGTTTATTTTGGGACTCATGGGTAGCATAGCTATAAGCGATAACTTAAATTGATAAGAGGCTCGAGTTCATTGTCACAAAATTTCAAGATTTTATGACGCTCCAGTAAAAAGTTACAAGTATTTGAATGTTGCAAACTTTGATAGGTGTAGGATGCAACGTATAGGTGTAGGATGCACCGTTAGGGCCATTCGAAGTTTTATCAGTGTTTGATTTGGGACTCAAGGGTAGCATATCTAGGAGCGGTAGCTTAAATTGATAAGAGGCTCGATTACTTTATTGTCACAAAATTTCAAAATTTTATGACGCTCCAGTAAAAAGTTACAAGCATTTGAATGTTGCAAACTTTGATAGGTATAGGACCCGACGTATAGAAGTTAAGGCCATTTGAAGTTTTATCAGTGTTTGATTTAGGACTCAAGAGTAGCATAGCTATGAGCGACAGCTTAAATTGATAAGAGGCTCGAATACTTTATTTTCACAAAATTTCAAGATTTTATGACGCTCCAGTAAAAAGTTACAAGCATTTGAATACTTTGATAGGTGTAGGACCACCGTATAGAAGTTAGAGCCATTTGTAATGTTATCAGTGTTTGATTTGGGACTCATGGGTAGCATACCTATGAGCGATAACTTAAATTGATAACAGGCTCGAGTTTATTGTCACAAAATTTCAAGATTTTATGACGCTCCAATAAAAAGTTACAAGCATTTGATTTTTGCAAACTTTGATAGGTATAGGACGCACCGTAGAAAAATTTAGGGTCATTTGAAGTTTTATCAGTGTTTGATTTTGGATTCACGGGTAGCATAGCTATGAGCGATAGCTTAAATTGATAACAGGCTTTCACCGTATAGGTGTAGGATGCACCGTTAGGGCTAATTTAAGTTTTATCAGTGTTTGATTTGGGACTCAAGGGTAGCATAGCTATGAGCGATAGCTTAAATTGACAAAAGGCAAGAGTACTTCATAGCCACAACATTTCAAGATTTTATTACGCTCCAGTAAAAAGTTACAAGCATTTCAATGTTGCAAACTTTGATAGGTGTTGGACGCACCGTATAAAAGTTAGGGCCATCTGAAGTTTTATCAGTGTTTTATTTGGGATTCACGGGTAGCATAGCGCTGAGCGATAGCTTAAATTGATAACAGGCTCGAGTACTTTATTGTCACAAAATTTCAAGGTTTTATGACGCTCCAGTAAAAAGTTAGAAGCATTTCAATGACGCAAACTTTGTTAGGTGTTGGACGCACCGTATAAAAGTTAGGACCATCTGAAGGTTTATCAATGTTTGATTTGGGATTCACGGGTAGCATAGCTGTGAGCGATAGCTTAAATTGATAACAGGCTCGACTACTTTATTGTCACAAAATTTCAAGGTTTTATGACGCTCCAGTAACAAGTTACAAGCATTTCAATGTTGCAAACCCTGATAGTTTATGATGCACCGTATAGGTGTAGGATGCACCGTTAGGGCCATTCGAAGTTTTATCAGTGTTTGATTTGGGACTAAAGGGTAGCATAGCTATGAGCGATAAATTAAATTGTTAAGCGGCTCGAGTACTTCATTGTCACAAAATTTCAAGGTAAAGTAAAGTAAAAAGTTACAAGCATTAGAATCTTGAAAATTTTCGTAAGTATAGGGCGCACCGTACAGAAGTTAGGGCCATTTGAAGTTTTAGCAGTGTTTAATTTGGGACTCAAGGGTAGCATAGCTATGAGCGATAAATTCAATTGTTAAGAGGCTCGAGTTCATTGTCACAAAATTTCAAGATTTTATGACGCTCCAGTAAAAAGTTACAAGCATTTGAATGTTGCAAACTTTGATAGGTGTAGGATGCACCGTATAGGTGTAGGATGCACCGTTAGGGCCATTTGAAGTTTTATCAGTGTTTGATTTGGGACTCAAAGGTAGCATATCTATGAGCGATAGCTTAAATTGATAAGAGGCTCGATTACTTTATTGTCACAAAATTTCAAGATTTTATGACGCTCCAGTAAAAAGTTACAAGCATTTGAATATTGCAAACTTTGATAGGTATAGGACCCGACGTATAGAAGTTAAGGCCATTTCAAGTTTTATCAGTGTTTGATTTAGGACTCAAGGGTAGCGTAGCTATGAGCGATAGCTTAAATTGACCAGAGGCTCGAGTAGTTTATTTTCAAAAATTTCAAGGTTTTTTGACCCTCCAGTGAAAAGTTACAAGCATTTGAAAGGTGCAAATTTTGATAGGTTTTGGACGCTCCGTATAGAAGTTAGAGCCATTTGAAATTTTATCAGTGTTTGATTTGGGACTCATGGGTAGTATAGCTATGAGCGATAACTTAAATTGATAACAGGGTCGAGTTCATTGTCACAAAATTTCAAGATTTTATGACGCTCCAGTAAAAAGTTACAAGCATTTGATTTTTGCAAACTTTGATAGGTATAGGACGCACCGTATAGAAGTTAGGTGCATTTGAAGTTCTATAAGTGTTTGATTTGGGACTCAAGGGTAGCATAGCTATGAGCGATAGCTTAAATGGACAAGAGGCAAGAGTACTTCATTGTCACAAAAGTTCAAGATTTTATGACGCTCCAGTAAAAAGTTACAAGCATTTGATTGTTGCAAACTTTGATAAGTGTTCGACGCAACGTATAAAAGTTAGGTCCATCTGAAGGTGTTATTATCAGTGTTTGATTTGGGATTCACGGGTAGCATAGCTGTGAGCGATAGCTTAAATTGATAACAGGCTCGAGTACTTTATTGTCACAAAATTTCAAGGTTTTATGACGCTCCGGTAAAAAGTTACAAGCATTTGAATGTTGCAAACCTTGATAGTGTAGGATGCACCGTATAGATGTAGGATGCACCGTTAGGGCCATTTGAAGTTTTATCAGTGTTTGATTTGGGACTCAAGGGTAGCATAGCTATGAGCGATAAATTAAATTGTTAAGCGGCTCGAGTACTTCATTGTCACAAAATTTCAAGGTTTTATGGCGCTCTAGTAAAAAGTTACAAGCATTAGAATCTTGAAAATTTTCGTAAGTATAGGTCGCACCGTACAGAAGTTAGGGCCATTTGAAGTTTTAGTTTTTAATTTTGTTTAATTTAGTTTTTAATTTGGGACTCAAGGGTAGCATGCTATGAGCGATAGCTTAAATTGACAAGAGGCACGAGTACTTTATTGTCACCAAATTTCAAGGTTTTATTAGTAAAAAGTTACAAGCATTTGAATACTTTGATAGGTGTAGGACGCACCGTATAGAAGTTAGAGCCATTTGAAATTTTATCAGTGTCTGATTTGGGACTCATGGGTAGCATAGCTATGAGCGATAACTTAAATTGAGAAGAGGCTCGAGTTCATTGTCACAAAATTTCAAGATTTTATGAGGCTCCAGTAAAAAGTTACAAGCATTTGAAAGTTGCAAATTTTCATAGGTGTTGGACGCTCCGTATAGAAGTTAGAACCATTTGAAATTTTATCAGTGTTAGATTTGGGACTCATGGGTAGCATAACCATGAGCGATAGCTTAAATTGATAAGAGGCTCGAGTACTTTATTGTCACAAAATTTCAAGGTTTTATGACGCTGTAGTAAAAACATACAAGCATTTGAATGTTGCAAACTTTGATATGTGTAGGATGCACCGTATAGGTGTAGGATGCGGCGTTAGGGCCATTTGAAGTTTTATCAGTGTTTGATTTGGGACTCAAGGGTAGCATATCTATGAGCGATAGCTTAAATTGACCAGAGGCTCGAGTAGTTTATTTTTACAAATTTCAAGGTTTTTTGACCGTCCAGTGAAAAGTTACAAGCATTTGAAAGTTGCAAATTTTGATAGGTGTTGGATGCACCGTATAGAAGTTAGAGCCATTTGAAATTTTATCAGTGTTTGATTTGGGACTCATGGGTAGCATAGCTATGAGCGATAACTTAAATTGATAACAGGCTCGAGTTCATTGTCACAAAATTTCAAGATTTTATGACGCTCCGGTAAAAAGTTACAAGCATTTGAATGTTGCAAACCTTGATAGTGTAGGATGCACCGTATAGATGTAGGATGCACCGTTAGGGCCATTTGAAGTTTTATCAGTGTTTGATTTGACTCAAGGGTAGCATAGCTATGAGCGATAAATTAAATTGTTAAGCGGCTCGAGTACTTCATTGTCACAAAATTTCAAGGTTTTATGGCGCTCCAGTAAAAAGTTACAAGCATTAGAATCTTGAAAATTTTCGTAAGTATAGGTCGCACCGTACAGAAGTTAGCGCCATTTGAAGTTTTAGTTTTTAATTTTGTTTAATTTAGTTTTTAATTTAGGACTCAAGGGTAGCATGCTATGAGCGATAGCTTAAATTGACAAGAGGCACGAGTACTTTATTGTCACCAAATTTCAAGGTTTTATTAGTAAAAAGTTACAAGCATTTGAATACTTTGATAGGTGTAGGACGCACCGTATAGAAGTTAGAGCCATTTGAAATTTTATCAGTGTCTGATTTGGGACTCATGGGTAGCATAGCTATGAGCGATAACTTAAATTGATAAGAGGCTCGAATTCATTGTCACAAAATTTCAAGATTTTATGAGGCTCCAGTAAAAAGTTACAAGCATTTGAAAGTTGCAAATTTTCATAGGTGTTGGACGCTCCGTATAGAAGTTATAACCATTTGAAATTTTATCAGTGTTAGATTTGGGACTCATGGGTAGCATAACGATGAGCGATAGCTTAAATTGATAAGAGGCTCGAGTACTTTATTGTCACAAAATTTCAAGGTTTTATGACGCTGTAGTAAAAACTTACAAGCATTTGAATGTTGCAAACTTTGATATGTGTAGGATGCACCGGCCTCTTGTCCATTTAAGCTATCGCTCATAGCTATGTTACCCTTGAGTCCCAAATCAAACACTGATAAAACTTCAAATGGACCTAACTTCTATACGGTGCGTCCTATACCTATCAAAGTTTGCAAAAATCAAATGCTTGTAACATTTTATTGGAGAGTCATAAAATCTTGAAATTTTGTGACAATGAACTCGAGCCTATTATCAATTTAACTTATCGCTCATAGCTATGCTACCCATGATTCCCAAATCAAACACTGATAAAATTTCAAATCGCTCTAACTTCTATACGGTGCGTCCAACACCTATCAAAATTTGCAACTTTCAAATGCTTGTAACTTTTCACTGGACGGTCAAAAAACCTTGAAATTTGTGAAAATAAACTACTCGACCCTCTGGTCAATTTAAGCTATCGCTCATAGATATGCTACCCTTGAGTCCCAAATCAAACACTGATAAAACTTCAAATGGCCCTAACTCCGCATCCTACACCTATACGGTGCATCCTACACATATCAAAGTTTGCAACATTCAAATGCTTGTAAGTTTTTACTACAGCGTCATAAAACCTTGAAATTTTGTGACAATAAAGTACTCGAGCCTCTTATCAATTTAAGCTATCGCTCATGGTTATGCTACCCTTGGGTCCCAAATGAAACACTGATAAAACTTCAAATGGCCCTAACGGTGCATCCTACACCAATACGGTGCATCCTACACTATTAAGGTTTGCAACATTCAAATGCTTGTAACTTTTTACCGGAGCGTCATAAAACCTTGAAATTTTGTGACAATAAAGTACTCGAGCCTGTTATCAATTTAAGCTATCAATAACACCTTCAGATGGCACTAACTTTTATGCGGTGCGTCCAACACCTATCAAAGTTTGCAACAATCAAATGCTTGTAGCTTTTTACTGGAGCGTCATAAAATCTTGAACTTTTGTGACAATGAAGTACTCTTGCCTCTTGTACATTTAACCTATCGCTCATAGCTATGCTACCCTTGAGTCCCAAATCAAACACTGATAAAACTTCAAATGACCCTACATTTTTGTACGGTGCGTCCTATACCTATCAAAGTTTGCAACAATCAAATGCTTGTAACTTTTAACTGGAGCGTCATAAAATCTGGAACTTTTGTGACAATGAAGTACTCTTGCCTCTTGTCAATTTAAGCTATCGCTCATAGCTATGTTAACCTTGAGTCCCAAATCAAACACTGATAAAACTTCAAATGGACCTAACTTCTATACGGTGCGTCCTATACCTATCCAAGTTTGCAAAAATCAAATGCTTGTAACTTTTTATTGGAGAGTCTTAAAATCTTGAAATTGTGTGACAATGAACTCGAGCCTGTTATCAATTTAACTTATCGCTCATAGCTATGCTACCCATGAGTCCCAAATCAAACACTGATAAAATTTCAAATGGCTCTAACTTCTATACGGTGCGTCCAACACCTATCAAAATTTGCAACTTTCAAATGCTTGTAACTTTTCACTGGAGGGTCAAAAAACCTTGAAATTTGTGAAAATAAACTACTCGAGCCTCTGGTCAATTCAAGCTATCGCTCATAGCTATGCTACCCTTGAGTCCTAAATCAAACACTGATAAAACTTCAAATGGCCTTAACTTCTATACGTCGGGTCCTATACCTATCAAAGTTTGCAATATTCAAATGCTTGTAACTTTTTACTGGAGCGTCATAAAATCTTGAAATTTTGTGACAATAAAGTAATCGAGCCTCTTATCAATTTAAGCTATCGCTCATAGATATGCTACCCTTGAGTCCCAAATCAAACACTGATAAAACTTCAAATGGCCCTAACGGTGCATCCTACACCTATACGGTGCATCCTACACCTATCAATGTTTGCAACATTCAAATGCTTGTAACTTTTTATTGGAGCGTCATAAAATCTTGAAATTTTGTGACAATAAAGTACTCGAGCCTCTTATCAATTTAAGCTATCGCTCATGGTTATGCTACCCTTGGGTCCCAAATGAAACACTGATAAAACTTCAAATGGCCCTAACGGTGCATCCTACACCTATACGGTGCATCCTACACTATTAAGGTTTGCAACATTCAAATGCTTGTAACTTTTTACCGGAGCGTCATAAAATCTTGAAATTTTGTGACAATGAACTCGAGCCTGTTATCAATTTAACTTATCGCTCATAGCTATGCTACCCATGAGTCCCAAATCAAACACTGATAAAATTTCAAATGGCTCTAACTTCTATACGGTGCATCCAACACCTATCAAAATTTGCAACTTTCAAATGCTTGTAACTTTTCACTGGACGGTCAAAAAACCTTGAAATTTGTGAAAATAAACTACTCGAGCCTCTGGTCAATTTAAGCTATCGCTCATAGATATGCTACCCTTGAGTCCCAAATCAAACACTGATAAAACTTCAAATGGCCCTAACGCCGCATCCTACACCTATACGGTGCATCCTACACATATCAAAGTTTGCAACATTCAAATGCTTGTAAGTTTTTACTACAGCGTCATAAAACCTTGAAATTTTGTGACAATAAAGTACTCGAGCCTCTTATCAATTTAAGCTATCGCTCATCGTTATGCTACCCATGAGTCCCAAATCTAACACTGATAAAATTTCAAATGGTTATAACTTCTATACGGAGCGTCCAACACCTATGAAAATTTGCAACTTTCAAATGCTTGTAACTTTTTACTGGAGCCTCATAAAATCTTGAAATTTTGTGACAATGAATTCGAGCCTCTTATCAATTTAAGTTATCGCTCATAGCTATGCTACCCATGAGTCCCAAATCAGACACTGATAAAATTTCAAATGGCTCTAACTTCTATACGGTGCGTCCTACACCTATCAAAGTATTCAAATGCTTGTAACTTTTTACTAATAAAACCTTGAAATTTGGTGACAATAAAGTACTCGTGCCTCTTGTCAATTTAAGCTATCGCTCATAGCATGCTACCCTTGAGTCCCAAATTAAAAACTAAATTAAACAAAATTAAAAACTAAAACTTCAAATGGCCCTAACTTCTGTACGGTGCGACCTATACTTACGAAAATTTTCAAGATTCTAATGCTTGTAACTTTTTACTAGAGCGCCATAAAACCTTGAAATTTTGTGACAATGAAGTACTCGAGCCGCTTAACAATTTAATTTATCGCTCATAGCTATGCTACCCTTGAGTCAAATCAAACACTGATAAAACTTCAAATGGCCCTAACGGTGCATCCTACATCTATACGGTGCATCCTACACTATCAAGGTTTGCAACATTCAAATGCTTGTAACTTTTTACCGGAGCGTCATAAAATCTTGAAATTTTGTGACAATGAACTCGAGCCTGTTATCAATTTAAGTTATCGCTCATAGCTATGCTACCCATGAGTCCCAAATCAAACACTGATAAAATTTCAAATGGCTCTAACTTCTATACGGTGCATCCAACACCTATCAAAATTTGCAACTTTCAAATGCTTGTAACTTTTCACTGGACGGTCAAAAAACCTTGAAATTTGTGAAAATAAACTACTCGAGCCTCTGGTCAATTTAAGCTATCGCTCATAGATATGCTACCCTTGAGTCCCAAATCAAACACTGATAAAACTTCAAATGGCCCTAACGCCGCATCCTACACCTATACGGTGCATCCTACACATATCAAAGTTTGCAACATTCAAATGCTTGTATGTTTTTACTACAGCGTCATAAAACCTTGAAATTTTGTGACAATAAAGTACTCGAGCCTCTTATCAATTTAAGCTATCGCTCATGGTTATGCTACCCATGAGTCCCAAATCTAACACTGATAAAATTTCAAATGGTTCTAACTTCTATACGGAGCGTCCAACACCTATGAAAATTTGCAACTTTCAAATGCTTGTAACTTTTTACTGGAGCCTCATAAAATCTTGAAATTTTGTGACAATGAACTCGAGCCTCTTATCAATTTAAGTTATCGCTCATAGCTATGCTACCCATGAGTCCCAAATCAGACACTGATAAAATTTCAAATGGCTCTAACTTCTATACGGTGCGTCCTACACCTATCAAAGTATTCAAATGCTTGTAACTTTTTACTAATAAAGCCTTGAAATTTGGTGACAATAAAGTACTCGTGCCTCTTGTCAATTTAAGCTATCGCTCATAGCATGCTACCCTTGAGTCCCAAATTAAAAACTAAATTAAACAAAATTAAAAACTAAAACTTCAAATGGCCCTAACTTCTGTACGGTGCGACCTATACTTACGAAAATTTTCAAGATTCTAATGCTTGTAACTTTTTACTAGAGCGCCATAAAACCTTGAAATTTTGTGACAATGAAGTACTCGAGCCGCTTAACAATTTAATTTATCGCTCATAGCTATGCTACCCTTGAGTCCCAAATCAAACACTGATAAAACTTCAAATGGCCCTAACGGTGCATCCTACATCTATACGGTGCATCCTACACTATCAAGGTTTGCAACATTCAAATGCTTGTAACTTTTTACCGGAGCGTCATAAAACCTTGAAATTTTGTGACAATAAAGTACTCGAGCCTGTTATCAATTTAAGCTATCGCTCACAGCTATGCTACCCGTGAATCCCAAATCAAACACTGATAATAACACCTTCAGATGGACCTAACTTTTATACGTTGCGTCCAACACTTATCAAAGTTTGCAACAATCAAATGCTTGTAACTTTTTACTGGAGCGTCATAAAATCTTGAACTTTTGTGACAATGAAGTACTCTTGCCTCTTGTCCATTTAAGCTATCGCTCATAGCTATGCTACCCTTGAGTCCCAAATCAAACACTTATAGAACTTCAAATGCACCTAACTTCTATACGGTGCGTCCTATACCTATCAAAGTTTGCAAAAATCAAATGCTTGTAACTTTTTACTGGAGCGTCATAAAATCTTGAAATTTTGTGACAATGAACTCGAAACTGTTATCAATTTAAGTTATCGCTCATAGCTATACTACCCATGAGTCCCAAATCAAACACTGATAAAATTTCAAATGGCTCTAACTTCTATACGGAGCGTCCAAAACCTATCAAAATTTGCACCTTTCAAATGCTTGTAACTTTTCACTGGAGGGTCAAAAAACCTTGAAATTTTTGAAAATAAACTACTCGAGCCTCTGGTCAATTTAAGCTATCGCTCATAGCTACGCTACCCTTGAGTCCTAAATCAAACACTGATAAAACTTCAAATGGCCTTAACTTCTATACGTCGGGTCCTATACCTATCAAAGTTTGCAATATTCAAATGCTTGTAACTTTTTACTGGAGCGTCATAAAATCTTGAAATTTTGTGACAATAAAGTAATCGAGCCTCTTATCAATTTAAGCTATCGCTCATAGATATGCTACCTTTGAGTCCCAAATCAAACACTGATAAAACTTCAAATGGCCCTAACGGTGCATCCTACACCTATACGGTGCATCCTACACCTATCAAAGTTTGCAACATTCAAATGCTTGTAACTTTTTACTGGAGCGTCATAAAATCTTGAAATTTTGTGACAATGAACTCGAGCCTCTTAACAATTGAATTTATCGCTCATAGCTATGCTACCCTTGAGTCCCAAATTAAACACTGCTAAAACTTCAAATGGCCCTAACTTCTGTACGGTGCGCCCTATACTTACGAAAATTTTCAAGATTCTAATGCTTGTAACTTTTTACTTTACTTTACCTTGAAATTTTGTGACAATGAAGTACTCGAACCGCTTAACAATTTAATTTATCGCTCATAGCTATGCTACCCTTTAGTCCCAAATCAAACACTGATAAAACTTCGAATGGCCCTAACGGTGCATCCTACACCTATACGGTGCATCATAAACTATCAGGGTTTGCAACATTGAAATGCTTGTAACTTGTTACTGGAGCGTCATAAAACCTTGAAATTTTGTGACAATAAAGTAGTCGAGCCTGTTATCAATTTAAGCTATCGCTCACAGCTATGCTACCCGTGAATCCCAAATCAAACATTGATAAACCTTCAGATGGTCCTAACTTTTATACGGTGCGTCCAACACCTAACAAAGTTTGCGTCATTGAAATGCTTCTAACTTTTTACTGGAGCGTCATAAAACCTTGAAATTTTGTGACAATAAAGTACTCGAGCCTGTTATCAATTTAAGCTATCGCTCAGCGCTATGCTACCCGTGAATCCCAAATAAAACACTGATAAAACTTCAGATGGCCCTAACTTTTATACGGTGCGTCCAAAACCTATCAAAGTTTGCAACATTTAAATGCTTGTAACTTTTTACTGGAGCGTAATAAAATCTTGAAATGTTGTGGCTATGAAGTACTCTTGCCTCTTGTCAATTTAAGCTATCGCTCATAGCTATGCTACCCTTGAGTCCCAAATCAAACACTGATAAAACTTAAATTAGCCCTAACGGTGCATCCTACACCTATACGGTGAAAGCCTGTTATCAATTTAAGCTATCGCTCATAGCTATGCTACCCGTGAATCCAAAATCAAACACTGATAAAACTTCAAATGACCCTAAATTTTTCTACGGTGCGTCCTATACCTATCAAAGTTTGCAAAAATCAAATGCTTGTAACTTTTTATTGGAGCGTCATAAAATCTTGAAATTTTGTGACAATAAACTCGAGCCTGTTATCAATTTAAGTTATCGCTCATAGGTATGCTACCCATGAGTCCCAAATCAAACACTGATAAAATTTCAAATGGATCTAACTTCTATACGGTGAGTTCAACACCTATCAAAATTTGCAACTTTCATGTGCTTATAACTTTTCACTGGAGGGTCAAAAAACCTTGAAATTTGTGAAAATAAACTACTCGAGCCTCTGGTCAATTTAAGCTATCGCTCATAGATATGCTACCCTTGAGTCCCAAATGAAACACTGATAACATTACAAATGGCTCTAACTTCTATACGGTGGTCCTACACCTATCAAAGTATTCAAATGCTTGTAACTTTTTACTGGAGCGTCATAAAATCTTGAAATTTTGTGAAAATAAAGTATTCGAGCCTCTTATCAATTTAAGCTGTCGCTCATAGCTATGCTACTCTTGAGTCCTAAATCAAACACTGATAAAACTTCAAATGGCCTTAACTTCTATACGTCGGGTCCTATACCTATCAAAGTTTGCAACATTCAAATGCTTGTAACTTTTTACTGGAGCGTCATAAAATTTTGAAATTTTGTGACAATAAAGTAATCGAGCCTCTTATCAATTTAAGCTACCGCTCCTAGATATGCTACCCTTGAGTCCCAAATCAAACACTGATAAAACTTCGAATGGCCCTAACGGTGCATCCTACACCTATACGTTGCATCCTACACCTATCAAAGTTTGCAACATTCAAATACTTGTAACTTTTTACTGGAGCGTCATAAAATCTTGAAATTTTGTGACAATGAACTCGAGCCTCTTATCAATTTAAGTTATCGCTTATAGCTATGCTACCCATGAGTCCCAAAATAAACACTGCTAAAACTTCAAATGGCCCTAACTTCTGTACGGTGCGACCCATTCTTACGAAAATTTGCAAGATTCTAATGCTTGTAACTTTTACTGGAGCGCCATAAAACCTTGAAATTTTGTGACAATAAAGTACTCGAGCCGCTTAACAATTTAAGTTATCGCTCATAGCTATGCTACCCTTGAGTCCCAAATCAAACACTGATAAAACTTGGAATGGCCCTAACGGTGCATCCTACACCTATACGGTGCATCATACACTATCAAGGTTTGCAACATTCAAATCTTTGTAACTTGTTACTGGAGCGTCATAAAACCTTGAAAATTTGTGACAATAAAGTACTCAAGCCTGTTATCAATTTAAGCTATCGATCACAGCTATGCTACCCATGAATCCCAAATCAAACACTGATAAACCTTCAGATGGCCCTAACTTTTATACGGTGCATCCAACACCTATCAAAGTTTGCAACATTGAAATGCTTGTAACTTTTTACTGGAGCGTAATAAAATTTTGAAATGTTGTGGCTATGAAGTACTCTTGCCTCTTGTCAATTTAAGCTATCGGTCATAGCTATGCTACCCTTGAGTCCCAAATCAAACACTGATAAAACTTCAAATAGCGCTAACTGTGCACCCTACACCTATACGGTGAAAGCCTGTTATCAATTTAAGCTATCGCTCATAGCTATGCTACCCGTGAATCCCAAATCAAACACTGATAAAACTTCAAATGGCCCTAAATTTTTGTACGGTGCGTCCTGTACCTATCAAAGTTTGCAACAATCAAATGCTTGTAACTTTTTACTGGAGCATCATAAAATCTGGAACTTTTGTGACAATGAAGTACTCTTGCCTCTTGTCAATGTAAGCTATCGCTAATAGCTATGCTACCCTTGAGTCCCAAATCAAACACTGATAAAACTTCAAATGGACCTAACTTCTATACGGTGCATCCTATACCTATCAAAGTTTGCAAAAATCAAATGCTTGTAACTTTTTATTGGAGCGTCATAAAATCTTGAAATTTTGTGACAATAAATAATACTTGTAACTTTTTACTGGAGCGTCATAAAATCTTGAAATTTTGTGACAATGAACTCGAGCCTCTTATCAATTTAAGTTATCGCTTATAGCTATGCTACCCATGAGTCCCAAATCAAACACTGATAAAATTTCAAATGGCTCTAACTGCTATACGGTGCGTCCTACACATATCAAAGTATTCAAATGCTTGTAACTATGCTTTGTTGTGGCTATGAAGTACTCTTGCCTCTGGTCAATTTAAGCTATCGCTCATAGCTATGCTACCCTTGAGTCCCAAATCAAACACTGATAAAACTTCAAATAGCCTTAACGGTGCATCCTACACCTATACGGTGAAAGCCTGTTATCAATTTAAGCTATCGCTCATAGCTATGCTACCCGTGAATCCCTACTCAAACACTGATAAAACTTCAAATGACCCTAAATTTTTGTACGGTGCGTCCTGTACCTATCAAAGTTTGCAACAATCAAATGCTTGTAACTTTTTACTGGAGCGTCATAAAATCTGGAACTTTTGTGACAATGAAGTACTCTTGCCTCTTGTCAATTTAAGCTACCGCTCATAGCTATGCTACCCTTGAGTCCCAAATCAAACACTGATAAAACTTCAAATGGACCTAACTTCTCTACGGTGCGTCCTATACCTATCAAAGTTTGCAAAAATTAAATGCTTGTAACTTTTTATTGGAGCGTCATAAAATCTTGAAATTTTGTGACAATAAACTCGAGCCTGTTATCAATTTAAGTTATTACTCATAGCTATGCTACCCATGAGTCCCAAATCAAACACTGATAAAATTTCAAATGGCTCTAACTTCTATACGGTGAGTCCAACACCTATCAAAATTTGCAACTTTCATGTGCTTGTAACTTTTCACTGGAGGGTCAAAAAACCTTGAAATTTGTGAAAATAAACTACTCGAGCCTCTGGTCAATTTAAGCTATCGCTCATAGCTATGCTACTCTTGAGTCCTAAATCAAACACTGATAAAACTTCAAATGGCCTCAACTTCTATACGTCGGGTCCTATACCTATCAAAGTTTGCAACATTCAAATGCTTGTAACTTTTTACTGGAGCGTCATAAAATTTTGAAATTTTGTGACAATAAAGTAATCGAGCCTCTTATCAATTTAAGCTACCGCTCCTAGATATGCTACCCTTGAGTCCCAAATCAAACACTGATAAAATTTCGAATGGCCCTAACGGTGCATCCTACACCTATACATTGCATCCTACACCTATCAAAGTTTGCAACATTCAAATACTTGTAACTTTTTACTGGAGCGTCATAAAATCTTGAAATTTTGTGACAATGAACTCGAGCCTCTTATCAATTTAAGTTATCGCTTATAGCTATGCTACCCATGAGTCCCAAATCAAACACTGATAAAATTTCAAATGGCTCTAACTGCTATACGGTGCGTCCTACACATATCAAAGTATTCAAATGCTTGTAACTTTTTACTGGAGCGTCATAAAATCTTGAAATTTGGTGACAATAAAGTACTCGTGCCTCTTGTCAATTTAAGCTATCGCTCATAGCTACCCTTGAGTCTCAAATTAAACACTGCTAAAACTTCAAATGGCCCTAACTTCTGTACGGTGCGACCCATTCTTACGAAAATTTGCAAGATTCTAATGCTTGTAACTTTTACTGGAGCGCCATAAAACCTTGAAATTTTGTGACAATAAAGTACTCGAGCCGCTTAACAATTTAAGTTATCGCTCATAGCTATGCTACCCTTGAGTCCCAAATCAAACACTGATAAAACTTGGAATGGCCCTAACGGTGCATCCTACACCTATACGGTGCATCATACACTATCAAGGTTTGCAACATTCAAATCTTTGTAACTTGTTACTGGAGCGTCATAAAACCTTGAAAATTTGTGACAATAAAGTACTCAAGCCTTTTATCAATTTAAGCTATCGATCACAGCTATGCTACCCATGAATCCCAAATCAAACACTGATAAACCTTCAGATGGCCCTAACTTTTATACGGTGCATCCAACACCTATCAAAGTTTGCAACATTGAAATGCTTGTAACTTTTTACTGGAGCGTAATAAAATTTTGAAATGTTGTGGCTGTGAAGTACTCTTGCCTCTTGTCAATTTAAGCTATCGGTCATAGCTATGCTACCCTTGAGTCCCAAATCAAACACTGATAAAACTTCAAATAGCGCTAACGGTGCACCCTACACCTATACGGTGAAAGCCTGTTATCAATTTAAGCTATCGCTCATAGCTATGCTACCCGTGAATCCCAAATCAAACACTGATAAAACTTCAAATGGCCCTAAATTTTTGTACGGTGCGTCCTGTACCTATCAAAGTTTGCAACAATCAAATGCTTGTAACTTTTTACTGGAGCGTCATAAAATCTGGAACTTTTGTGACAATGAAGTACTCTTGCCTCTTGTCAATTTAAGCTATCGCTAATAGCTATGCTACCCTTGAGTCCCAAATCAAACACTGATAAAACTTCAAATGGACCTAACTTCTATACGGTGCATCCTATACCTATCAAAGTTTGCAAAAATCAAATGCTTGTAACTTTTTATTGGAGCGTCATAAAATCTTGAAATTTTGTGACAATAAACTCGAGCCTGTTATCAATTTAAGTTATCGCTCATAGCTATGCTACCCATGAGTCCCAAATCAAACACTTATAAAATTTCAAATGGCTCTAACTTCTATACGGTGAGTCCAACACCTATCAAAATTTGCAACTTTCATGTGCTTGTAACTTTTCACTGGAGGGTCAAAAAACCTTGAAATTTGTGAAAATAAACTACTCGAGCCTCTTGTCAATTTAAGCTATCGCTCATAGCTATGCTACCCTTGAGTCCTAAATGAAACACTGATAAAACTTCAAATGGCCTTAACTTCTATACGTCGGGTCCTATACCTATCAAAGTTTGCAACATTCAAATGCTTGTAACTTTTTACTGGAGCGTCATAAAATTTTGAAATTTTGTGACAATAAAGTAATCGAGCCTCTTATCAATTTAAGCTGCCGCTCATAGATATGCTACCCTTGAGTCCCAAATCAAACACTGATAAAACTTCGAATGGCCCTAACGGTGCATCCTACACCTATCAAAGTTTGCAACATTCAAATACTTGTAACTTTTTACTGGAGCGTCATAAAATCTTGAAATTTTGTGACAATGAACTCGAGCCTCTTATCAATTTAAGTTATCGCTTATAGCTATGCTACCCATGAGTCCCAAATCAAACACTGATAAAATTTCAAATGGCTCTAACTGCTATACGGTGCGTCCTACACATATCAAAGTATTCAAATGCTTGTAACTTTTTACTGGAGCGTCATAAAAACTTGAAATTTTGTGAAAATAAAGTATTCGCGCCTCTTATCAATTTAAGCTATCGCGCATAGCTATACTACCCGTGAATCCCAAATCAAACACTGATAAACATTCAGATGGCCCTAACTTTTATACGCTGCGTCCAACACCTATCAAAGTTTGCATCATTGAAATGCTTCTAACTTTTTACTGGAGCGTCATAAAACCTTGAAATTTTGTGACAATAAAGTACTCGAGCCTGTTATCAATTTAAGCTATCGCTCAGAGCTATGCTACCCGTGAATCCCAAATCAAACACTGATAAAACTTCAGATGGCCCTAACTTTTATACGGTGCGTCCAACACCTATCAAAGTTTGCAACATTGAAATGCTTGTAACTTTTTACTGGAGCGTAATAAAATTTTGAAATGTTGTGGCTATGAAGTACTCTTGCCTCTGGTCAATTTAAGCTATCGCTCATAGCTATGCTACCCTTGAGTCCCAAATCAAACACTGATGAAACTTCAAATAGCCTTAACGGTGCATCCTACACCTATACGGTGAAAGCCTGTTATCAATTTAAGCTATCGCTCATAGCTATGCTACCCGTGAATCCCTACTCAAACACTGATAAAACTTCAAATGACCCTAAATTTTTGTACGGTGCGTCCTGTACCTATCAAAGTTTGCAACAATCAAATGCTTGTAACTTTTTACTGGAGCGTCATAAAATCTGGAACTTTTGTGACAATGAAGTACTCTTGCCTCTTGTCAATTTAAGCTACCGCTCATAGCTATGCTACCCTTGAGTCCCAAATCAAACACTGATAAAACTTCAAATGGACCTAACTTCTCTACGGTGCGTCCTATACCTATCAAAGTTTGCAAAAATCAAATGCTTGTAACTTTTTATTGGAGCGTCATAAAATCTTGAAATTTTGTGACAATAAACTCGAGCCTGTTATCAATTTAAGTTATTACTCATAGCTATGCTACCCATGAGTCCCAAATCAAACACTGATAAAATTTCAAATGGCTCTAACTTCTATACGGTGAGTCCAACACCTATCAAAATTTGCAACTTTCATGTGCTTGTAACTTTTCACTGAAGGGTCAAAAAACCTTGAAATTTGTGAAAATAAACTACTCGAGCCTCTGGTCAATTTAAGCTATCGCTCATAGCTATGCTACCCTTGAGTCCTAAATCAAACACTGATAAAACTTCAAATGGCCTTAACTTCTATACGTCGGGTCCTATACCTATCAAAGTTTGCAACATTCAAATGCTTGTAATTTTTACTGGAGCGTCATCAAATTTTGAAATTTTGTGACAATAAAGTAATCGAGCCTCTTATCAATTTAAGCTATCGCTCATAGATATGCTATCCTTGAGTCCCAAATCAAACACTGATAAAACTTCGAATGGCCCTAACGGTGCATCCTACACCTATACGGTGCATCCTACACCTATCAAAGTTTGCAACATTCAAATACTTGTAACTTTTTACTGGAGCGTCATAAAACCTTGAAATTTTGTGACAATAAAGTACTCGAGCCTGTTATCAATTTAAGCTATCGCTCAGAGCTATGCTACCCGTGAATCCCAAATCAAACACTGATAAAACTTCAGATGGCCCTAACTTTTATACGGTGCGTCCAACACCTATCAAAGTTTGCAACATTGAAATGCTTGTAACTTTTTACTGGAGCGTAATAAAATTTTGAAATGTTGTGGCTATGAAGTACTCTTGCCTCTGGTCAATTTAAGCTATCGCTCATAGCTATGCTACCCTTGAGTCCCAAATCAAACACTGATGAAACTTCAAATAGCCTTAACGGTGCATCCTACACCTATACGGTGAAAGCCTGTTATCAATTTAAGCTATCGCTCATAGCTATGCTACCCGTGAATCCCTACTCAAACACTGATAAAACTTCAAATGACCCTAAATTTTTGTACGGTGCGTCCTGTACCTATCAAAGTTTGCAACAATCAAATGCTTGTAACTTTTTACTGGAGCGTCATAAAATCTGGAACTTTTGTGACAATGAAGTACTCTTGCCTCTTGTCAATTTAAGCTACCGCTCATAGCTATGCTACCCTTGAGTCCCAAATCAAACACTGATAAAACTTCAAATGGACCTAACTTCTCTACGGTGCGTCCTATACCTATCAAAGTTTGCAAAAATCAAATGCTTGTAACTTTTTATTGGAGCGTCATAAAATCTTGAAATTTTGTGACAATAAACTCGAGCCTGTTATCAATTTAAGTTATTACTCATAGCTATGCTACCCATGAGTCCCAAATCAAACACTGATAAAATTTCAAATGGCTCTAACTTCTATACGGTGAGTCCAACACCTATCAAAATTTGCAACTTTCATGTGCTTGTAACTTTTCACTGAAGGGTCAAAAAACCTTGAAATTTGTGAAAATAAACTACTCGAGCCTCTGGTCAATTTAAGCTATCGCTCATAGCTATGCTACCCTTGAGTCCTAAATCAAACACTGATAAAACTTCAAATGGCCTTAACTTCTATACGTCGGGTCCTATACCTATCAAAGTTTGCAACATTCAAATGCTTGTAATTTTTACTGGAGCGTCATCAAATTTTGAAATTTTGTGACAATAAAGTAATCGAGCCTCTTATCAATTTAAGCTATCGCTCATAGATATGCTATCCTTGAGTCCCAAATCAAACACTGATAAAACTTCGAATGGCCCTAACGGTGCATCCTACACCTATACGGTGCATCCTACACCTATCAAAGTTTGCAACATTCAAATACTTGTAACTTTATACTGGAGCGTCATAAAACCTTGAAATTTTGTGACAATAAAGTACTCGAGCCTGTTATCAATTTAAGCTATCGCTCACAGCTATGCTGCCCGTGAATCCCAAATCAAACACTGATAATAACACCTTCAGATGGCCCTAACTTTTATACGGTGCGTCCAACACCTATCAAATTTTGCAACAATCAAATGCTTGTAACTTTTTACTGGAGCGTCATAAAACCTTGAACTTTTGTGACAATGAAGTACTCTTGCCTCTTGTCCATTTAAGCTATCGCTCATAGCTATGCTACCCTTGAGTCCCAAATCAAACACTGATAGAACTTCAAATGCACCTAACTTCTATACGGTGTATAGCTATCAAAGTTTGCAAAAATCAAATGCCTGTAACTTTTTACTGGAGCGTCATAAAATCTTGAAATTTTGTGACAATGAACTCGAGCCTGTTATCAATTTAAGTTATCGCTCATAGCTATGCTACCCATGAGTCCCAAATCAACCTCTGATAAAATTTCAAATGGCTCTAACTTTTATACGGAGCGTCCAACACCTATCAAAATTTGCAACTTTCAAATGCTTGTAACTTTTCACTGGAGGGTCAAAAAACCTTGAAATTTCTGAAAATAAAATACTCGAGCCTCTGGTCAATTTAAGCTATCGCTCATAGCTATGCTACCCTTGAGTCCTAAACCAAACACTGATAAAACTTCAAATGGACTTAACTTCTATACGTCGGGTCCTATACCTATCAAAGTTTGCAACATTCAAATGCTTGTAACTTTTTACTGGAGCGTCATAAAATCTTGAAATTTTGTGACAATAAAGTAATCGAGCCTCTTATCAATTTAAGCTAACGCTCATAGATATGCTACCCTTGAATCCCAAATAAAACACTGATAAAACTTCAAATGGCCCTAACGGTGCATCCTACACCTATACGGTGCATCATACACCTATCAAAGTTTGCAACATTCAAATACTTGTAACTTTTTACTGGAGCGTCATAAAATCTTGAAATTTTGTGACAATGAACTCGAGCCTCTTATCAATTTAAGTTATGGCTCATAGTTATGCTATCCATGAGTTCCAAATCAAACACTGATAAAATTTCAAATGGCTCTAACTTCTATACGGTGCATCCTACACCTATCAAAGTATTCAAATGCTTGTAACTTTTTACTGGAGCGTCATAAAATCTTGAAATTTTGTGAAAATAAAGTATTCGAGCCTCTTATCAATTTAAGCTATCGCTCATAGCTATGCTACCCTTGAGTCCCAAATCAAAAATTGATAAAACTTCAAATGGCTCTAAATTCTATACAGTGCGTCCTACACCTATCAAAGTATTCAAATGCTTGTAACTTTTTACTGGAGCGTAATAAAACCTTGAAATGTTGTGGCTATGAAGTACTCTTGAATCTTGTCAATTTAAGCTATCGCTCATAGCTATGCTACCCTTGAGTCCCAAATCAAACACTGATAAAACTTCAAATAGCCCTAACGGTGCTTCCTACACCTATACGGTGCATCCTACACTATCAAGGTTTGCAATATTCAAAGGCTTGTAACTTTTTACTGGAGCGTCATAAAAACTTGAAATTTTGTGACAATAAAGTACTCGAGCCTGTTATCAATTTAAGCTATCGCTCACAGCTATGCTACCCGTGAATCCCAAATCAAACACTGATAATAACACCTTCAGATGGCCCTAACTTTTATACGGTGCGTCCCACAACTATCAAAGTTTGCAACAATCAAATGCCTGTAACTTTTTACTGGAGCGTCATAAAATCTTGAACTTTTGTGACAATGAAGTACTCTTGCCTCTTGTCCATTTAAGCTATCGCTCATAGCTATGCTACCCTTGAGTCCCAAATCAAACACTGATAGAACTTCAAATGCACCTAACTTCTATACGGTGCGTCCTATCCTTATCAAAGCATTCAAATGCTTGTAACTTTTTACTGGAGCGTCATAAAATCTTGAAATTTTGTGAAAATAAAGTATTCGAGCCTCTTATCAATTTAAGCTATCGCTCACAGCTATGCTACCCGTGAATCCCAAATCAAACACTGATAATAACACCTTCATATGGCCCTAACTTTTATACGGTGCGTCCAACACCTATCAAAGTTTGCAACAATCAAATGCTTGTAACTTTTTACTGGAGCGTCATAAAATCTTGAACTTTTGTGACAATGAAGTACTCTTGCCTCTTGTCCATTTAAGCTATCGCTCATAGCTATGCTACCCTTGAGTCCTAAATCAAACACTGATAGAACTTCAAATGCACCTAACTTCTATACAGTGCGTCCTATACCTATCAAAGTTACACAAAATCAAATGCTTGTAACTTTTTACTGGAGCGTCATACAATCTTGAAATTTTGTGACAATGAACTCGAGCCTGTTATCAATTTAAGTTATCGCTCATAGCTATGCTACCCATGAGTCCTAAAACAAACACTGATAAAACTTCAAATGGCTCTAAATTCTATACGGTGCGTCCTACACCTATCAAAGTATTCAAATGCTTCCAACTTTTTACTGGAGCGTAATAAAACCTTGAAATTTGGTGACAATAAAGTACTCGTGCCTCTTGTCAATTTAACCTATCGCTCATAGCTATGCTACCCTTGAGTCCCAAATTAAACACTGCTAAAACTTCAAATGGCCCTAACTTCTGTACGGTGCGACCTATACTTACGAAAATTTGCAAGATTCTAATGCTTGTAACTTTTTACTGGAGCGCCATAAAACCTTGAAATTTTGTGACAATAAAGTACTCGAGCCGCTTAACAATTTAAGGTATCGCTCATAGCTATGCTACCCTTGAGTCCCAAATCAAACACTGATAAAACTTCGAATGGCCCTAACGGTGCATCCTACACCTATACGATGCATCCTACACTATCATGGTTTGCAACATTCAATTGCTTGTAACTTTTTACTGGAGCGTCATAAAACCTTGAAATTTTGTGACAATAAAGTAGTCGAGCCTGTTATCAAGTTAAGCTATCGCTCACAGCTATGCTACCCGTGAATCCCAAATCAAACACTGATAAACCTTCAGATGGCCCTAATTTTTATACGGTGCGTCCAACACCTATCAAAGTTTGCATCATTGAACTTTTTACTGGAGCGTCATAAAACCTTGAAATTTTGTGAGAATAAAGTACTCGAGCCTGTTATCAATTTAAGCTATCGCTCATAGCTATGCTACCCTTGAGTCCCAAATCAAACACTGATAAAACTTCAAATGGACCTAACTTCTATACGGTGCGTCCTATACCTATCAAAGTTTGCAAAAATCAAATGCTTGTAACTTTTTATTGGAGCGTCATAAAATCATGTGACAATAAACTCGAGCCTGTTATCAATTTAAATTATCGCTCATAGCTATGCTACCCTTGAGTCCCAAATCAAACACTGATAAAACTTCGAATGGCCCTAACGGTGCATCCTACACCTATACGATGCATCCTACACTATCATGGTTTGCAACATTCAATTGCTTGTAACTTTTTACTGGAGCGTCATAAAACCTTGAAATTTTGTGACAATAAAGTACTCGAGCCTGTTATCAATTTAAGCTATCGCTCATAGCTATGCTACCCATGAGTCCCAAATCAAACACTGATAAAATTTCAAATGGCTCTAACTTCTATACGGTGAGTCCAGCACCTATCAAAATTTGCAAATTTCATGTGCTTGTAACTTTTCACTGGAGGGTCAAAAAACTTTGAAATTTGTGAAAATAAACTACTCGAGCCTCTGGTCAATTTAAGCTATCGCTCATAGCTATGCTATCCTTGAGTCCTAAATCAAACACTGATAAAACTTCAAATGGCCTTAACTTCTATACGTCGGGTCCTATACCTATCAAAGTTTGCAACATTCAAATGCTTGTAACTTTTTACTGGAGCGTCATAAACTTTTGAAATTTTGTGACAATAAAGTAATCGAGCCTCTTATCAATTTAAGCTATCGCTCATAGATATGCTACCCTTGAGTCCCAAATCAAACACTGATAAAACTTCGAATGGCCCTAACGGTGCATCCTACACCTATACGGTGCATGCTACACCTATCAAAGTTTGCAACATTCAAATACTTGTAACTTTTTACTGGAGCGTCATAAAATCTTGAAATTTTGTGACAATGAACTCGAGCCTCTTATCAATTTAAGTTATCGCTTATAGCTATGCTACCCATGAGTCCCAAATCAAACACTGATAAAATTTCAAATGGCTCTAACTGCTATACGGTGCGTCCTACACCTATCAAAGTATTCAAATGCTTGTAACTTTTTACTGGAGCGTCATAAAACCTTGAAATTTTGCGACAATAAAGTACTCGAGCCTGTTATCAATTTAAGCTATCGCTCAGAGCTATGCTACTCGTGAATCCCAAATCAAACACTGATAAAACTTCAGATGGCCCTAACTTTTATACGGTGCGTCCAACACCTATCAAAGTTTGCAACATTGAAATGCTTGTAACTTTTTACTGGAGCGTAATAAAATTTTGAAATGTTGTGGCTATGAAGTACTCTTGCCTTTTGTCAATTTAAGCTATCGCTCATAGCTATGCTACCCTTGAGTCCCATATCAAACACTGATAAAACTTCAAATAGCCCTAACGGTGCATCCTACACCTATACGGTGAAAGCCTGTTATCAATTTAAGCTATCGCTCATAGCTATGCTACCCGTGAATCCCAACTCAAACACTGATAAAACTTCAAATGACCCTAAATTTTTGTACGGTGCGTCCTGTACCTATCAAAGTTTGCAACAATCAAATGCTTGTAACTTTTTACTGGAGCGTCATAAAATCTGGAACTTTTGTGACAATGAAGTACTCTTGCCTCTTGTCAATTTAAGCTATCGCTCATAGCTATGCTACCCTTGAGTCCTAAATCAAACACTGATAAAACTTCAAATGGCCTTAACTTCTATACGTCGGGTCCTATACCTATCAAAGTTTGCAACATTCAAATGCTTGTAACTTTTTACTGGAGCGTCATAAAATTTTGAAATTTTGTGACAATAAAGTAATCGAGCCTCTTATCAATTTAAGCTATCACTCATAGATATGCTACCCTTGAGTCCCAAATCAAACACTGATAAAACTTCGAATGGCCCTAACGGTGCATCCTACACCTATACGGTGCATCCTACACCTATCAAAGTTTGCAACATTCAAATACTTGTAACTTTTTACTGGAGCGTCATAAAATCTTGAAATTTTGTGACAATGAACTCGAGCCTCTTATCAATTTAAGTTATCGCTTATAGCTATGCTACCCATGAGTCCCAAATCAAACACTGATAAAATTTCAAATGGCTCTAACTTCTATACGGTGCGTCCTACACATATCAAAGTATTCAAATGCTTGTAACTGTTTACTGGAGCGTCATAAAAACTTGAAATTTTGTGAAAATAAAGTATTCGCGCCTCTTATTAATTTAAGCTATCGTTCATAGCTATGCTACTCTTGAGTCCCAAATCAAAAATTGATAAAACTTCAAATGGCTCTAAATTCTATACGGTGCGTCCTACACCTATCAAAGTATTCAAATGCTTGTAACTTTTTACTGGAGCGTAATAAAACCTAGAAGTTTGGTGACAATAAAGTACTCGTGCCTATTGTGAATTTAAGCTATCGCTCATAGCATGCTACCCTTGAGTCCCAAATTAAACACTGCTAAAACTTCAAATGGCCCTAACTTCTGTACGGTGCGACCTATACTTACGAAAATTTGCAAGATTCTAATGCTTGTAACTTTTTACTGGAGCGCCATAAAACCTTGAAATTTTGTGACAATAAAATACTCGAGCCGCTTAACAATTTAAGTTATCGCTCATAGCTATGCTACCCTTGAGTCCCAAATCAAACACTGATAAAACTTCAAATGGACCTAACTTCTATACGGTGCGTCCTATACCTATCAAAGTTTGCCAAAATCAAATGCTTGTAACTTTTTATTAGAGCGTCATAAAATCTTGAAATTTTGTGACAATAAACTCGAGCCTGTTATCAATTTAAGTTATCGCTCATAGCTATGCTACCCATGAGCCCCAAATCAAACACTGATAAAACTTCAAATGGCCTTAACTTCTATACGTCAGGTCCTATACCTATCAAAGTTTGCAACATTCAAATGCTTGTAACTTTTAACTGGAGCGTCATAAAATTTTGAAATTTTGTGACAATAAAGTAATCGAGCCTCTTATCAATTTAAGCTATCGCTCATAGATATGCTACCCTTGCGTCCCAAATCAAACACTGATAAAACTTCGAATGGCCCTAACGGTGCATCCTACACCTATACGGTGCATCCTACACCTATCAAAGTTTGCAACATTCAAATACTTGTAACTTTTTACTGGAGCGTCATAAAATGTTGAAATTTTGTGACAATGAACTCGATCCTCTTATCAATTTAAGTTATCGCTTATAGCTATGCTACCCATGAGTCCCAAATCAAACACTGATAAAATTTCAAATGGCTCTAACTGCTATACGGTGCGTCCTACAAATATCAAAGTATTCAAATGCTTGTAACTTTTTACTGGAGCGTCATAAAAACTTGAAATTTTGTGAAAATAAAGTATTCGCGCCTCTTATCAATTTAAGCTATCGCTCATAGCTATGCTACTCTTGAGTCCCAAATCAAAAATTGATAAAACTTCAAATCGCGCTAAATTCTATTCGGTGCGTCCTACACCTATCAAAGTATTCAAATGCTTGTAACTTTTTACTGAAGCGTAATAAAACCTTGAAATTTGGTGACAATAAAGTACTCGTGCCTCTTGTCAATTTAAGCTATCGCTCATAGCTACCCTTGAGTCCCAAATTAAACACTGCTAAAACTTCAAATGGCCCTAACTTCTGTACGGTGCGACCCATACTTACGAAAATTTGCAAGATTCTAATGCTTGTAACTTTTACTGGAGCGCCATAAAACCTTGAAATTTTGTGACAATAAAGTACTCGAGCCGCTTAACAATTTAAGTTATCGCTCATAGCTATGCTACCCTTGAGTCCCAAATCAAACACTGATAAAACTTGGAATGGCCCTAACGGTGCATCCTACACCTATACGGTGCATCATACACTATCAAGGTTTGCAACATTCAAATGCTTGTAACTTGTAACTGGAGCGTCATAAAACCTTGAAAATTTGTGACAATAAAGTACTCGAGCCTGTTATCAATTTAAGCTATCGATCACAGCTATGCTACCTGTGAATCCCAAATCAAACACTGATAAACCTTCAGATGGCCCTAACTTTTATACGCTTCGTCCAACACCTATCAAAGTTTGCATCATTGAAATGCTTCTAACTTTTTACTGGAGCGTCATAAAACCTTGAAATTTTGTGACAGTAAAGTACTCGAGCCTGTTATCAATTTAAGCTATCGCTCAGAGCTATGCTACTCGTGAATCCCAAATCAAACACTGATAAAACTTCAGATGGCCCTAACTTTTATACGGTGCGTCCAACACCTATCAAAGTTTGCAACATTGAAATGCTTGTAACTTTTTACTGGAGCGTAATAAAATTTTGAAATGTTGTGGCTATGAAGTACTCTTGCCTCTTGTCAATTTAAGCTATCGCTCATAGCTATGCTACCCTTGAGTCCCAAATCAAACACTGATAAAACTTCAAATAGCCCTAACGGTGCATCCTACACCTATACGGTGAAAGCCTGTTATCAATTTAAGCTATCGCTCATAGCTATGCTACCCGTGAATCCCAAATCAAACACTGATAAAACTTCAAATGACCCTAAATTTTTGTACGGTACGTCCTGTACCTATCAAAGTTTGCAACAATCAAATGCTTCTAACTTTTTACTGGAGCGTCATAAAATCTGGAACTTTTGTGACAATGAAGTACTCTTGCCTCTTGTCAATTTAAGCTATCGCTCATAGCTATGCTACCCTTGAGTCCCAAATCAAACACTGATAAAACTTCAAATGGACCTAACTTCTATACGGTGCGTCCTATACTTATCAAAGTTTGCAAAAATCAAATGCTTGTAACTTTTTATTGGAGCGTCATAAAATCTTGAAATTTTGTGACAATAAACTCGAGCCTCTTATCAATTTAAGTTATCGCTCATAGCTATGCTACCCATGAGTCCCAAATCAAACACTGATAAAATTTCAAATGGCTCTAACTTCTATACGGTGAGTCCAACACCTATCAAAATTTGCAACTTTCATGTGCTTGTAACTTTTCACTGGAGGGTCAAAAAACCTTGAAATTTGTGAAAATAAACTACTCGAGCCTCTGGTCAATTTAAGCTATCGCTCATAGCTATGCTACCCTTGAGTCCTAAATCAAACACTGATAAAACTTCAAATGGCTTTAACTTCTATAAGTCGGGTCCTATACCTATCAAAGTTTGCAACATTCAAATGCTTGTAACTTTTTACTGGAGCGTCATAAAATTTAGAAATTTTGTGACAATAAAGTAATCGAGCCTCTTATCAATTTAAGCTATCGCTCATAGATATGCTACCCTTGAGTCCCAAATCAAACACTGATAAAACTTCGAATGGCCCTAACGGTGCATCCTACACCTATACGGTGCATCCTACACCTATCAAAGTTTGCAACATTCAAATACTTGTAACTTTTTACTGGAGCGTCATAAAATCTTGAAATTTTGTGACTATGAACTCGAGCCGCTTATCAATTTAAGTTATCGCTTATAGCTATGCTACCCATGAGTCCCAAATCAAACACTGATAAAATTTCAAATGGCTCTAACTGCTATACGGTGCGTCCTACACATATCAAAGTATTCAAATGCTTGTAACTTTTTACTGGAGCGTCATAAAAACTTGAAATTTTGTGAAAATAAAGTATTCGCGCCTCTTATCAATTTAAGTTATCGCTCATAGCTATGCTACTCTTGAGTCCCAAATCAAACACTGATAAAACTTCAGATGGCCCTAACTTTTATACGGTGCGTCCAACACCTATCAAAGTTTGCAACATTGAAATGCTTGTAACTTTTTACTGGAGCGTAATAAAATTTTGAAATGTTGTGGCTATGAAGTACTCTTGCCTTTTGTCAATTTAAGCTATCGCTCATAGCTATGCTACCCTTGAGTCCCATATCAAACACTGATAAAACTTCAAATAGCCCTAACGGTGCATCCTACACCTATACGGTGAAAGCCTGTTATCAATTTAAGCTATCGCTCATAGCTATGCTACCCGTGAATCCCAACTCAAACACTGATAAAACTTCAAATGACCCTAAATTTTTGTACGGTGCGTCCTGTACCTATCAAAGTTTGCAACAATCAAATGCTTGTAACTTTTTACTGGAGCGTCATAAAATCTGGAACTTTTGTGACAATGAAGTACTCTTGCCTCTTGTCAATTTAAGCTATCGCTCATAGCTATGCTACCCTTGAGTCCTAAATCAAACACTGATAAAACTTCAAATGGCCTTAACTTCTATACGTCGGGTCCTATACCTATCAAAGTTTGCAACATTCAAATGCTTGTAACTTTTTACTGGAGCGTCATAAAATTTTGAAATTTTGTGACAATAAAGTAATCGAGCCTCTTATCAATGTAAGCTATCACTCATAGATATGCTACCCTTGAGTCCCAAATCAAACACTGATAAAACTTCGAATGGCCCTAACGGTGCATCCTACACCTATACGGTGCATCCTACACCTATCAAAGTTTGCAACATTCAAATACTTGTAACTTTTTACTGGAGCGTCATAAAATCTTGAAATTTTGTGACAATGAACTCGAGCCTCTTATCAATTTAAGTTATCGCTTATAGCTATGCTACCCATGAGTCCCAAATCAAACACTGATAAAATTTCAAATGGCTCTAACTTCTATACGGTGCGTCCTACACATATCAAAGTATTCAAATGCTTGTAACTGTTTACTGGAGCGTAATAAAACCTAGAAGTTTGGTGACAATAAAGTACTCGTGCCTATTGTGAATTTAAGCTATCGCTCATAGCATGCTACCCTTGAGTCCCAAATTAAACACTGCTAAAACTTCAAATGGCCCTAACTTCTGTACGGTGCGACCTATACTTACGAAAATTTGCAAGATTCTAATGCTTGTAACTTTTTACTGGAGCGCCATTAAACCTTGAAATTTTGTGACAATAAAATACTCGAGCCGCTTAACAATTTAAGTTATCGCTCATAGCTATGCTACCCTTGAGTCCCAAATCAAACACTGATAAAACTTCAAATGGACCTAACTTCTATACGGTGCGTCCTATACCTATCAAAGTTTGCAAAAATCAAATGCTTGTAACTTTTTATTAGAGCGTCATAAAATCTTGAAATTTTGTGACAATAAACTCGAGCCTGTTATCAATTTAAGTTATCGCTCATAGCTATGCTACCCATGAGCCCCAAATCAAACACTGATAAAACTTCAAATGGCCTTAACTTCTATACGTCAGGTCCTATACCTATCAAAGTTTGCAACATTCAAATGCTTGTAACTTTTAACTGGAGCGTCATAAAATTTTGAAATTTTGTGACAATAAAGTAATCGAGCCTCTTATCAATTTAAGCTATCGCTCATAGATATGCTACCCTTGCGTCCCAAATCAAACACTGATAAAACTTCGAATGGCCCTAACGGTGCATCCTACACCTATACGGTGCATCCTACACCTATCAAAGTTTGCAACATTCAAATACTTGTAACTTTTTACTGGAGCGTCATAAAATGTTGAAATTTTGTGACAATGAACTCGATCCTCTTATCAATTTAAGTTATCGCTTATAGCTATGCTACCCATGAGTCCCAAATCAAACACTGATAAAATTTCAAATGGCTCTAACTGCTATACGGTGCGTCCTACAAATATCAAAGTATTCAAATGCTTGTAACTTTTTACTGGAGCGTCATAAAAACTTGAAATTTTGTGAAAATAAAGTATTCGCGCCTCTTATCAATTTAAGCTATCGCTCATAGCTATGCTACTCTTGAGTCCCAAATCAAAAATTGATAAAACTTCAAATCGCGCTAAATTCTATTCGGTGCGTCCTACACCTATCAAAGTATTCAAATGCTTGTAACTTTTTACTGAAGCGTAATAAAACCTTGAAATTTGGTGACAATAAAGTACTCGTGCCTCTTGTCAATTTAAGCTATCGCTCATAGCTACCCTTGAGTCCCAAATTAAACACTGCTAAAACTTCAAATGGCCCTAACTTCTGTACGGTGCGACCCATACTTACGAAAATTTGCAAGATTCTAATGCTTGTAACTTTTACTGGAGCGCCATAAAACCTTGAAATTTTGTGACAATAAAGTACTCGAGCCGCTTAACAATTTAAGTTATCGCTCATAGCTATGCTACCCTTGAGTCCCAAATCAAACACTGATAAAACTTGGAATGGCCCTAACGGTGCATCCTACACCTATACGGTGCATCATACACTATCAAGGTTTGCAACATTCAAATGCTTGTAACTTGTAACTGGAGCGTCATAAAACCTTGAAAATTTGTGACAATAAAGTACTCGAGCCTGTTATCAATTTAAGCTATCGATCACAGCTATGCTACCTGTGAATCCCAAATCAAACACTGATAAACCTTCAGATGGCCCTAACTTTTATACGCTTCGTCCAACACCTATCAAAGTTTGCATCATTGAAATGCTTCTAACTTTTTACTGGAGCGTCATAAAACCTTGAAATTTTGTGACAGTAAAGTACTCGAGCCTGTTATCAATTTAAGCTATCGCTCAGAGCTATGCTACTCGTGAATCCCAAATCAAACACTGATAAAACTTCAGATGGCCCTAACTTTTATACGGTGCGTCCAACACCTATCAAAGTTTGCAACATTGAAATGCTTGTAACTTTTTACTGGAGCGTAATAAAATTTTGAAATGTTGTGGCTATGAAGTACTCTTGCCTCTTGTCAATTTAAGCTATCGCTCATAGCTATGCTACCCTTGAGTCCCAAATCAAACACTGATAAAACTTCAAATAGCCCTAACGGTGCATCCTACACCTATACGGTGAAAGCCTGTTATCAATTTAAGCTATCGCTCATAGCTATGCTACCCGTGAATCCCAAATCAAACACTGATAAAACTTCAAATGACCCTAAATTTTTGTACGGTACGTCCTGTACCTATCAAAGTTTGCAACAATCAAATGCTTCTAACTTTTTACTGGAGCGTCATAAAATCTGGAACTTTTGTGACAATGAAGTACTCTTGCCTCTTGTCAATTTAAGCTATCGCTCATAGCTATGCTACCCTTGAGTCCCAAATCAAACACTGATAAAACTTCAAATGGACCTAACTTCTATACGGTGCGTCCTATACTTATCAAAGTTTGCAAAAATCAAATGCTTGTAACTTTTTATTGGAGCGTCATAAAATCTTGAAATTTTGTGACAATAAACTCGAGCCTGTTATCAATTTAAGTTATCGCTCATAGCTATGCTACCCATGAGTCCCAAATCAAACACTGATAAAATTTCAAATGGCTCTAACTTCTATACGGTGAGTCCAACACCTATCAAAATTTGCAACTTTCATGTGCTTGTAACTTTTCACTGGAGGGTCAAAAAACCTTGAAATTTGTGAAAATAAACTACTCGAGCCTCTGGTCAATTTAAGCTATCGCTCATAGCTATGCTACCCTTGAGTCCTAAATCAAACACTGATAAAACTTCAAATGGCTTTAACTTCTATAAGTCGGGTCCTATACCTATCAAAGTTTGCAACATTCAAATGCTTGTAACTTTTTACTGGAGCGTCATAAAATTTAGAAATTTTGTGACAATAAAGTAATCGAGCCTCTTATCAATTTAAGCTATCGCTCATAGATATGCTACCCTTGAGTCCCAAATCAAACACTGATAAAACTTCGAATGGCCCTAACGGTGCATCCTACACCTATACGGTGCATCCTACACCTATCAAAGTTTGCAACATTCAAATACTTGTAACTTTTTACTGGAGCGTCATAAAATCTTGAAATTTTGTGACAATGAACTCGAGCCGCTTATCAATTTAAGTTATCGCTTATAGCTATGCTACCCATGAGTCCCAAATCAAACACTGATAAAATTTCAAATGGCTCTAACTGCTATACGGTGCGTCCTACACATATCAAAGTATTCAAATGCTTGTAACTTTTTACTGGAGCGTCATAAAAACTTGAAATTTTGTGAAAATAAAGTATTCGCGCCTCTTATCAATTTAAGTTATCGCTCATAGCTATGCTACTCTTGAGTCCCAAATCAAAAATTGATAAAACTTCAAATGGCGCTAAATTCTATTCGGTGCGTCCTACACCTATCAAAGTATTCAAATGCTTGTAACTTTTTACTGGAGCGTAATAAAACCTTGAAATTTGGTGACAATAAAGTACTCGTGCCTCTTGTCAATTTAAGCTATCGCTCATAGCTACCCTTGAGTCCCAAATTAAACACTGCTAAAACTTCAAATGGCCCTAACTTCTGTACGGTGCGTCCCATACTTACGAAAATTTGCAAGATCCTAATGCTTGTAACTTTTACTGGAGCGCCATAAAATCTTGAAAATTTGTGACAATAAAGTACTCGAGCCTGTTATCAATTTAAGCTATCGATCACAGCTATGCTTCCCTGTGAATCCCAAATCAAACACTGATAAACCTTCAGATGGCCCTAACTTTTATACGCTGCGTCCAACACCTATCAAAGTTTGCATCATTGAAATGCTTGTAACTTTTTACTGGAGCGTAATAAAATTTTGAAATGTTGTGGCTATGAAGTACTCTTGCCTCTTGTCAATTTAAGCTATCGCTCATAGCTATGCTACCCTTGAGTCCCAAATCAAACACTGATAAAACTTCAAATGGACCTAACTTCTATACGGTGCGTCCTATACCTATCAAAGTTTGCAAAAATCAAATGCTTGTAACTTTTTATTGGAGCGTCATAAAATCTTGAAATTTTGTGACAATAAACTCGAGCCTGTTATCAATTTAAGTTATCGCTCATAGCTATGCTACCCATGAGTCCCAAATCAAACACTGATAAAATTTCAAATGGCTCTAACTTCTATTCGGTGCGTCCTACACATATCAAAGTATTCAAATGCTTGTAACTTTTTACTGGAGCGTCATAAAAACTTGAAATTTTGTGAAAATAAAGTATTCGCGCCTCTTATCAATTTAAGCTATCGCTCATAGCTATGCTACTCTTGAGTCCCAAATCAAAAATTGATAAAACTTCAAATGGCTCTAAATTCTATACGGTGCGTCCTACACCTATCAAAGTATTCAAATGCTTGTAACTTTTTACTGGAGCGTAATAAGACCTTGAAATTTGGTGACAATAAAGTACTCGTGCTTCTTGTGAATTTAAGCTATTCCTCATAGCATGCTACCCTTGAGTCCCAAATTAAACACTGCTAAAACTTCAAATGGCCCTAACTTCTGTACGGTGCGACCTATACTTACGAAAATTTGCAAGATTCTAATGCTTGTAACTTTTTACTGGAGCGCCATAAAACCTTGAAATTTTGTGACAATAAAATACTCGAGCCGCTTAACAATTTAAGTTATCGCTCATAGCTATGCTACCCTTGAGTCCCAAATCAAACACTGATAAAACTTCAAATGGCCCTAACGGTGCAATCTACACCTATACGGTGCATCCTACACTATCAAGGTTTGCAACATGCAAATGCTTGTAACTTTTTACTGGAGCGTCATAAAACCTTGAAATTTTGTGACAATAAAGTACTCGAGCCTGTTATCAATTTAAGCTATCGCTCACAGCTATGCTACCCGTGAATCCCAAATCAAACACTGATAATAACACCTTCAGATGGCCCTAACTTTTATACGGTGCGTCCAACACCTATCAAATTTTGCAATAATCAAATGCTTGTAACTTTTTACTGGAGCGTCATAAAATCTTGAACTTTTGTGACAATGAAGTACTCTTGCCTCTTGTCCATTTAAGCTATCGCTCATAGCACGCTACCCTTGAGTCCCAAATTAAACACTGCTAAAACTTCAAATGGCCCTAACTTCTGTACGGTGCGACATATACTTACGAAAATTTGCAAGATTCTAATGCTTGTAACTTTTTACTGGAGCGCCATAAAACCTTGAAATTTTGTGACAATAAAGTACTCGAGCCGCTTAACAATTTAAGTTATCGCTCATAGCTATGCTACCATTGAGTCCCAAATCAAATACTGATAAAACTTCAAATGGCCCTAACGGTGAATCCTACACCTATACGGTGCATCCTACACTATCAAGGTTTGCAACATTCAAAGGCTTGTAACTTTTTACTGCAGCGTCATAAAAACTTGAAATTTTGTGACAATAAAGTACTCTTGCCTGTTATCAATTTAAGCTATCGCTCACAGCTATGCTACCCGTGAATCCCAAATCAAACACTGATAATAACACCTTCAGATGGCCCTAACTTTTATACGGTGCATCCAACAACTATCAAAGTTTGCAACAATCAAATGCTTGTAACTTTTTACTGGAGCGTCATAAAATCTTGAACTTTTGTTACAATGAAGTACTCTTGCCTCTTGTCCATTTAAGCTATCGCTCATAGCTATGCTACCCTTGAGTCCCAAATCAAACACTGATAGAACTTCAAATGCACCTAACTTCTATACGGTGCGTCCTATACTTATCAAAGCATTCAAATGCTTGTAACTTTTTACTGGAGCGTCATAAAATCTTGAAATTTTGTGAAAATAAAGTATTCGAGCCTCTTATCAATTTAAGCTATCGCTCACAGCTATGCTACCCGTGAATCCCAAATCAAACACTGATAATAACACCTTCAGATGGCCCTAACTTTTATACGGTGCGTCCAGCACCTATCAAAGTTTGCAACAATCAAATGCTTGTAACTTTTTACTGGAGCGTCATAAAATCTTGAACTTTTGTGACAATGAAGTACTCTTGCCTCTTGTCCATTTAAGCTATCGCTCATAGCTATGCTATCCTTGAGTCCTAAATCAAACACTGATAGAACTTCAAATGCACCTAACTTCTATACGGTGCGTCCTATACCTATCAAAGTTTGCAAAAATCAAATGCTTGTAACTTTTTACTGGAGCGTCATAAAATCTTGAAATTTTGTGACAACGAACTCGAGCCTGTTATCAATTTAAGTTATCGCTCATAGCTATGCTACCCATGAGTGCCAAATCAAACTCTGATCAAATTGCAAATGGCTCTAACTTCTATACGGAGCGTCCAACACCTATCAAAATTTGCAACTTTCAAATGCTTCTAACTTTTCACTGGAGGGTCAAAAAACCTTGAAATTTGTGAAAATAAACTACTCGAGCCTCTGGTCAATTTAAGCTATCGCTCATAGCTATGCTACCCTTGAGTCCTAAAACAAACACTGATAAAACTTCAAATGGCTCTAAATTTTATACGGTACGTCCTACACCTATCAAAGTACTCAAATGCTTCCAACTTTTTACTGGAGCGTAATAAAACCTTGAAATTTGGTGACAATAAAGTACTCGTGCCTCTTGTCAATTTAACCTATCGCTCATAGCTATGCTACCCTTGAGTCCCAAATTAAACACAGCTAAAACTTCAAATGGCCCTAACTTCTGTACGGTGCGACCTATACTTACGAAAATTTGCAAGATTCTAATGCTTGTAACTTTTTACTGGAGCGCCATAAAACCTTGAAATTTTGTGACAATAAAGTACTCGAGCCGCTTAACAATTTAAGGTATCGCTTATAGCTATGCTACCCTTGAGTCCCAAATCAAACACTGATAGAACTTCGAATGGCGCTAACGGTGCATCCTGCACCTATACGGTGCATCCTACACTATCAAGGTTTGCAACATTCAATTGCTTGTAACTTTTTACTGGAGCGTCATAAAACTTTGAAATTTTGTGACAATAAAGTACTCGTGCCTCTTGTCAATTTAACCTATCGCTCATAGTTATGCTATCCTTGAGTCCCAAATTAAACACAGCTAAAACTTCAAATGGCCCTAACTTCTGTACGGTGCGACCTATACTTACGAAAATTTGCAAGATTCTAATGCTTGTAACTTTTTACTGGAGCGCCATAAAACCTTGAAATTTTGTGACAATAAAGTACTCGAGCCGCTTAACAATTTAAGGTATCGCTTATAGCTATGCTACCCTTGAGTCCCAAATCAAACACTGATAAAACTTCGAATGGCCCTAACGGTGCATCCTACACCTATACGGTGCATCCTACACTATCAAGGTTTGCAACATTCAATTGCTTGTAACTTTTTACTGGAGCGTCATAAAACCTTGAAATTTTGTGACAATAAAGTAGTCGAGCCTGTTATCAAGTTAAGCTATCGTTCACAGCTATGCTACCCGTGAATCCCAAATCAAACACTGATAAACCTTCAGATGGCCCTAATTTTTATACGGTGCGTCCAACACCTATCAAAGTTTGCATCATTGAAATGCTTCTAACTTTTTACTGGAGCGTCATAAAACCTTGAAATTTTGTGAAAATAAAGTATTCGAGCCTCTTATCAATTTTAGCTATCGCTCATAGCTATGCTACCCTTGAGTCCCAAATCAAAAATTGATAAAACTTCAAATGGCTCTAAATTCTATACGGTGCGTACTACATCTATCAAAGTATTCAAACGCTTGTAACTTTTTACTAAAACGTAATAAAACCTTGAAATTTGGTGACAATAGAGTACTCGTGCCTCTTGTCAATTTAAGCTATCGCTCATAGCATGCTACCCTTGAGTCCCAAATGAAATACTGCTAAAACTTCAAATGGCCCTAACTTCTGTACGGTGCGACCTATACTTACGAAAATTTGCAAGATTCTAATGCTTGTAACTTTTTACTGGAGCGCCATAAAACCTTGAAATTTTGTGACAATAAAGTACTCGAACCGCTTAACAATTTAAGGTATCGCTCATAGCTATGCTACCATTGAGTCCCAAATCAAAAACTGATAAAACTTCAACTGGCCCTAACGGTGCATCCTACACCTATACGGTGCATCCTACACTATCAAGGTTTGCAACATTCAAATGCTTGTAACTTTTTACTGGAGCGTCATAAAACCTTGAAATTTTGTGACAATAAAGTACTCGAGCCTGTTATCAAGTTAAGCTATCGCTCACAGCTATGCTACCAGTGAATCCCAAATCAAACACTGATAAAACTTCAGATGACCCTAAATTTTTGTACGGTGCGTCCTATACCTATCAAAGTTTGCAACAATCAAATGCTTGTAACTTTTTACTAGAGCGTCATAAAATCTTGAAATTTTGTGACAATGAACTCGAGCCTCTTATCAATTTAAGTTATCGCTCATAGATATGCTACCCATGATTCCCAAATCAAACACTGATAAAATTTCAAATGGCTCTAACTACTATACGGTGCGTCCTACACCTATCAAGGTATTCAAATGCTTGTAACTTTTTACTGGAGCGTCATAAAATCTTGAAATTTTGTGAAAATAAAGTATTCGAGCCTCTTATCAATTTTAGCTATCGCTCATAGCTATGCTACCCTTGAGTCCCAAATCAAAAATTGATAAAACTTCAAATGGCTCTAAATTCTATACGGTGCGTACTACATCTATCAAAGTATTCAAATGCTTGTAACTTTTTACTGGAGCGTAATAAAACCTTGAAATTTGGTGACAATAGAGTACTCGTGCCTCTTGTCAATTTAAGCTATCGCTCATAGCATGCTACCCTTGAGTCCCAAATGAAACACTGCTAAAACTTCAAATGGCCCTAACTTCTGTACGGTGCGACCTATACTTACGAAAATTTGCAAGATTCTAATGCTTGTAACTTTTTACTGGAGCGCCATAAAACCTTGACATTTTGTGACAATAAAGTACTCGAACCGCTTAACAATTTAAGGTATCGCTAATAGCTATGCTACCATTGAGTCCCAAATCAAACACTGATAAAACTTCAACTGGCCCTAACGGTGCATCCTACACCTATACGGTGCATCCTACACTATCAAGGTTTGCAACATTCAAATGCTTGTAACTTTTTACTGGAGCGTCATAAAACCTTGAAATTTTGTGACAATAAAGTACTCGAGCCTGTTATCAAGTTAAGCTATCGCTCACAGCTATGCTACCAGTGATTCCCAAATCAAACACTGATAAAACTTCAGATGACCCTAAATTTTTGTACGGTGCGTCCTATACCTATCAAAGTTTGCAACAATCAAATGCTTGTAACTTTTTACTAGAGCGTCATAAAATCTTGAAATTTTGTGACAATGAACTCGAGCCTCTTATCAATTTAAGTTATCGCTCATAGATATGCTACCCATGAGTCCCAAATCAAACACTGATAAAATTTCAAACGGCTCTAACTTCTATACGGTGCGTCCTACATCTATCAAAGTATTCAAATGCTTGTAACTTTTTACTGGAGCGTAATAAAGCCTTGAAATTTGGTGACATTAAAGTACTCGTGCCTCTTGTCAATTTAAGCTATCGCTCATAGCATGCTACCCTTGAGTCCCAAATTAAACACTGCTAAAACTTCAAATGGCCCTAACTTCTGTACGGTGCGACCTATACTTACGAACATTTGTAAGATTCTAATGCTTGTAACTTTTTACTGGAGCGCCATAAAACCTTGAAATTTTGTGACAATAAAGTACTCGAACCGCTTAACAATTTAAGGTATCGCTCATAGCTATGCTACCATTGAGTCCCAAATCAAACACTGATAAAACTTCAAATGGCCCTCACGGTGCATCCTACACCTATACGATGCATCCTACACTATCAAGGTTTGCAACATTCAAATGCTTGTAACTTTTTACTGGAGCGTCATAAAACCTTGAAATTTTGTGACAATAAAGTACTCGAGCCTGTTATCAAGTTAAGCTATCGCTCACAGCTATGCTACCCGTGAGTCCCAAATTAAACACTGATAAAACTTCAAATGGCTCTAAATTCTATACGGTGCGTCCAACACCTATCAAAATTTGCAACTTTCAAATGCTTGTAACTTTTCACTGGAGGGTCAAAAAACCTTGAAATTTGTGAAAATAAACTACTCGAGCCTCTGGTGAATTTAAGCTATCGCTCATATCTATGCTACCCTTGAGTCCTAAATCAAACACTGATAAAACTTCAAATGGTCTTAGCTTCTATACGTCGGGTAGTATACCTATCAAAGTTTGCAACATTCAAATGCTTGTAACTTTTTACTGGAGCGTCATAAAATCTTGAAATTTTGTGAATATAAAATTATCGAGCCTCTTATCAATTTAAGCTATCGCTCATAGATATGCTACCCTTGAGTCCTAAATCAAACACTGATAAAACTTTAAATGGTCTTAACTTCTATACGTCGGGTAGTATACCTATCAAATGCTTGTAACTTTTTACTGGAGCGTCATAAAATCTTGAAATTTTGTGACAATAAAATAATCGAGCCTCTTATCAATTTAAGCTATCGTTCATAGCATGCTACCCTTGAGTCCCAAATGAAACACTGCTTAAACTTCAAATGGCCCTAACTTCTATACGGTGCGTCCTACACCTATCAAAGTTTGCAACATTCAAATGCTTGTAACTTTTTACTGGAGCGTCATAAAATCTTGAAATTTTGTCACAATGAACTCGCGCCTCTTATCAATTTAAGTTATCGCTCATAGCTATGCTACCCATGAGCCCCAAATCAAACATTGATAAAATTTCATATGGCTCTAACTTTTATACGGTGCGTCCTACACCTATCAAAGTATTCAAATGCTTGTAACTTTTTACTGGAGCGTCATAAAATCTTGAAAATTTGTCAAAATAAAGTATTCGAGCCTCTTATCAATTTAAGCTATCGCTCATAGCTACGCTACCCTTGAATCCCAAATAAAACATTGATAAAACTTCCAATGGCTCTAACTTCTATACGGTGCGTCCTACACCTTTCAAAGTATTCAAATGCTTGTAACTTTTTACTGGAGCGTAATAAAACCTCGAAATTTGGTGACAATAGAGTACTCGTGCCTCTTGTCAATTTAAGCTATCGCTCATAGCATGCCACCCTTGAGTCCCAAATGAAACACTGCTAAAACTTCAAATGGCCCTAACTTCTGTACGGTGCGACCTATACTTACGAAAATTTGCAAGATTCTAATGCTTGTAACTTTTTACTGGAGCGCCATAAAACCTTTAAAAATTTTGTGACAATAAAGTACTCGAACCGCTTAACAATTTAAGGTATCGCTCATAGCTATGCTACCATTGAGTCCCAAATCAAACACTGATAAAACTTCAACTGGCCCTAACGGTGCATCCTACACCTATACGGTGCATCCTACACTATCAAGGTTTGCAACATTCAAATGCTTGTAACTTTTTACTGGAGCGTCATAAAACCTTGAAATTTTGTGACAATAAAGTACTCGAGCCTGTTATCAAGTTAAGCTATCGCTCACAGCTATGCTACCAGTGAATCCCAAATCAAACACTGATAAAACTTCAGATGACCCTAAATTTTTGTACGGTGCGTCCTATACCTATCAAAGTTTGCATCATTGAAATGCTTCTAACTTTTTACTGGAGCGTCATAAAATCTTGAAATTTTGTGACAATAAAGTACTCGAGCCTGTTATCAATTTAAGCTATCGCTCATAGCTATGCTACCCGTGAATCCCAAATCAAACACTGATAAAACTTCAAATGACCCTAAATTTTTGTACGGTGCGTCCTATACCTATCACAGTTTGCAACAATCAAATGCTTGTAACTTTTTCCTGGAGCGTCATAAAATCTGGAACTTTTGTGACATTGAAGTACTCTTGCCTCTTGTCAATTTAAGCTATCGCTCATAGCTATGTTACCCTTGAGTCCCAAATCAAACACTGATAAAACTTCAAATGGCTCTAAATTCTATACGGTGCGTCCAACACCTATCAAAATTTGCAACTTTCAAATGCTTGTAACTTTTCACTGGAGGGTCAAAAAACCTTGAAATTTGTGAAAATAAACTACTCGAGCCTCTGGTGAATTTAAGCTATCGCTCATATCTATGCTACGCTTGAGTCCTAAATCAAACACTGATAAAACTTCAAATGGTCTTAGCTTCTATACGTCGGGTAGTATATCTATCAAAGTTTGCAACATTCAAATGCTTGTAACTTTTTACTGGAGCGTCATAAAATCTTGAAATTTTGTGAATATAAAATTATCGAGCCTCTTATCAATTTAAGCTATCGCTCATAGATATGCTACCCTTGAGTCCTAAATCAAACTCTGATAAAACTTTAAATGGTCTTAACTTCTATACGTCGGGTAGTATACCTATCAAATGCTTGTAACTTTTTACTGGAGCGTCATAAAATCTTGAAATTTTGTGACAATAAAATAATCGAGCCTCTTATCAATTTAAGCTATCGTTCATAGCATGCTACCCTTGAGTCCCAAATGAAACACTGCTTAAACTTCAAATGGCCCTAACTTCTATACGGTGCGTCCTACACCTATCAAAGTTTGCAACATTCAAATGCTTGTAACTTTTTACTGGAGCGTCATAAAATCTTGAAATTTTGTCACAATGAACTCGCGCCTCTTATCAATTTAAGTTATCGCTCATAGCTATGCTACCCATGAGCCCCAAATCAAACATTGATAAAATTTCATATGGCTCTAACTTTTATACGGTGCGTCCTACTCCTATCAAAGTATTCAAATGCGTGTAACTTTTTACTGGAGCGTCATAAAATCTTGAAATTTTGTCAAAATAAAGTATTCGAGCCTCTTATCAATTTAAGCTATCGCTCATAGCTACGCTACCCTTGAATCCCAAATAAAACATTGATAAAACTTCCAATGGCTCTAACTTCTATACGGTGCGTCCTACACCTTTCAAAGTATTCAAATGCTTGTAACTTTTTACTGGAGCATCATAAAACCTTGAAATTTGGTGACAATAAAGTACTCGTGCCTCTTGTCAATTTAAGCTATCGCTCATAGCATGCTACCCTTAAGTCCCAAATCAAACACTGCTAAAACTTCAAATGGCCCTAACTTCTGTACGGTGCGACCTATACTTACGAAAATTTGCAAGATTGTAATGCTTGTCACTTTTTACTGGAGCGCCCTAAAACCTTGAAATTTTGTGACAATAAAGTACTCGAGCCGCTTATCAATTTAAGTTATCGCTCATAGCTATCCTACCCTTGAGTCCCAAATCAAACACTGATAAAACTTCAAATGGCCCTAACGGTGCATCCTACACCTATACAGTGCATCCTACACTATCAAAGTTTGCAACATTCAAATGCTTCTAACTTTTGACTGGAGCGTCATAAAACCTTGAAATTTTGTGACAATAAAGTACTCGAGCCTGTTATCAATTTTAGCTATCGCTCATAGCTATGCTACCCGTGCATCCCAAATCAAACACTGATAAAACATCAGATGGCCCTTACGTTTATACGGTGCGTCCAACACCTATCAAAGTTTGCAACATTGAAATGCTTGTAACTTTTTACTGGAGCGTAATAAAATCTTGAAATTTTGTGGCTATAAAGTCACAATTTAAGCTATCGCTCATAGCTATGCTACCCTTGAGTCCCAAATCAAACACTGATAAAACTTCAAATAGCCCTAAGGGTGCATCCTACACCTATACGGTGAAAGCCTCTTATCAATTTAAGCTATCGCTCATTGCTATGCTACCCGTGAATCCCAAATCAAACACTGATAAAACTTCAAATGACCCTAAATTTTTGTACGGTGCGTCCTATAAATATCAAAGTTTGCAACAATCAAATGCTTGTAACTTTTTACTGGAGCGTCATAAATTTTGAACTTTTGTGACACTGAAGTACTCTTGCCTCTTGCCAATTTCAGCTATCGCTCATAGCTATGCTACCCTTGAGTCCCAAATCAAACACTGATAAAACTTCAAATGGACCTCACTTCTATACGGTGCGTTCTATACCTATCAAAGTTTGCAAAAATCAAATGCTTGTAACTTTTTACTGGAGCGTCATAAAATCTTGAAATTTAGTGACAATGAACTCGAGCCTGTTATCAATTTAAGTTATCGCTCATAGCTATGTTACCCTTGAGTCCCAAATCAAACACTGATAAAACTTCAAATGGCTCTAAATTCTATACGGTGCGTCCAACACCTATCAAAATTTGCAACTTTCAAATGCTTGTAACTTTTCACTGGAGGGTCAAAAAACCTTGAAATTTGTGAAAATAAACTACTCGAGCCTCTGGTGAATTTAAGCTATCGCTCATATCTATGCTACGCTTGAGTCCTAAATCAAACACTGATAAAACTTCAAATGGTCTTAGCTTCTATACGTCGGGTAGTATATCTATCAAAGTTTGCAACATTCAAATGCTTGTAACTTTTTACTGGAGCGTCATAAAATCTTGATATTTTGTGAATATAAAATTATCGAGCCTATTATCAATTTAAGCTATCGCTCATAGATATGCTACCCTTGAGTCCTAAATCAAACACTGATAAAACTTTAAATGGTCTTAACTTCTATACGTCGGGTAGTATACCTATCAAATGCTTGTAACTTTTTACTGGAGCGTCATAAAATCTTGAAATTTTGTGACAATAAAATAATCGAGCCTCTTATCAATTTAAGCTATCGTTCATAGCATGCTACCCTTGAGTCCCAAATGAAACACTGCTTAAACTTCAAATGGCGCTAACTTCTATACGGTGCGTCCTACACCTATCAAAGTTTGCAACATTCAAATGCTTGTAACTTTTTACTGGAGCGTCATAAAATCTTGAAATTTTGTCACAATGAACTCGCGCCTCTTATCAATTTAAGTTATCGCTCATAGCTATGCTACCCATGAGCCCCAAATCAAACATTGATAAAATTTCATATGGCTCTAACTTTTATACGGTGCGTCCTACTCCTATCAAAGTATTCAAATGCTTGTAACTTTTTACTGGAGCGTCATAAAATCTTGAAATTTTGTCAAAATAAAGTATTCGAGCCTCTTATCAATTTAAGCTATCGCTCATAGCTACTCTACCCTTGAATCCCAAATAAAACATTGATAATACTTCCAATGGCTCTAACTTCTATACGGTGCGCCCTACACCTTACAAAGTATTCAAATGCTTGTAACTTTTTACTGGAGCATCATAAAACCTTGAAATTTGGTGACAATAAAGTACTCGTGCCTCTTGTCAATTTAAGCTATCGCTCATAGCATGCTTCCCTTAAGTCCCAAATCAAACACTGCTAAAACTTCAAATGGCCCTAACTTCTGTACGGTGCGACCTATACATACGAAAATTTGCAAGATTGTAATGCTTGTAACTTTTTACTGGAGCGCCCTAAAACCTTGAAATTTTGTGACAATAAAGTACTCGAGCCGCTTATCAATTTAAGTTATCGCTCATAGCTATCCTACCCTTGAGTCCCAAATCAAACACTGATAAAACTTCAAATGGCCCTAACGGTGCATCCTACACCTATACAGTGCATCCTACACTATCAAAGTTTGCAACATTCAAATGCTTCTAACTTTTGACTGGAGCGTCATAAAACCTTGAAATTTTGTGACAATAAAGTACTCGAGCCTGTTATCAATTTTAGCTATCGCTCATAGCTATGCTACCCGTGCATCCCAAATCAAACACTGATAAAACATCAGATGGCCCTAACTTTTTGTACGGTGCGTCCTATAAATATTAAAGTTTGCAACAATCAAATGCTTGTAACTTTTTACTGGAGCGTCATAAAATCTTGAACTTTTGTGACACTGAAGTACTCTTGCCTCTTGCCAATTTCAGCTATCGCTCATAGCTATGCTACCCTTGAGTCGCAAATCAAACGCTGATTAAACTTCAAATGGACCTCACTTCTATACGGTGCGTTCTATACCTATCAAAGTTTGCAAAAATCAAATGCTTGTAACTTTTTACTGGAGCGTCATAAAATCTTGAAATTTTGTGACAATGAACTCGAGCCTGTTATCAATTTAAGTTATCGCTCATAGCTATGCTACCCATGAGTCCCAAATCAAACACTGATAAAATTTCAAATGGCTCTAACTTCTATACGGTGCATCCAACACCTATCAAAATTTGCAACTTTCAAATGCTTGTAACTTTTCACTGGAGGGTCAAAAAACCTTGAAATTTGTGAAAATAAACTACTCGAGCCTCTGGTCAATTTAAGCTATCGCTCATAACTATGCTACCCTTGAGTCCTAAATCAAACACTGATAAAACTTCAAATGGCCTTAACTTCTATACGTCGGGTTGTATACCTATCAAAGTTTGCAACATTCAAATGCTTGTAACTTTTTACTAGAGCGTCTTAAAACCTTTAAATTTTGTGACAATGAAGTACTCGAGCCTCTTATCAATTTAATTTATTGTTCATAGCTATGATACTCTTCAGTCCCATATCAAACACTGATAAACCTTCAAATGGCCCTAACGGTGCATCCTACACCTATATGGTGCATCCTACACCTATCAAAGTTTGCAACATTCATATGCTTGTAACTTTCTTTTTACTCGAGCGTCATAAAACCTTGAAATTTTGTGACAATAAAGTACTCGTGCCTCTTGCCAATTTAAACTATCGCTCATAGCATGCTACCCTTGAGTCCCAAATGAAACACTGCCAAAGCTTCATATGGCCCTAACTTCTGTACGGTGCGACCTATACTTTCGAAAATTTGCAAGATTCTAATGCTTGTAACTTTTTACTGGAGCGCCATAAAACATTGAAATTTTGTGACACTAAAGTACTCGAGCCACTTATCAATTTAAGTTACCGCTCATAGCTATGCTACCCTTGAGTCCCAAATCAAAAACTGATAAAACTTCAAATGGCCCTAACGGTGCATCCTACACCTATACGGTGCATCCTACACTATCAAAGTTTGCAACATTCATATGCTTGTAACTTTTTACTGGAGCGTCATAAAACCTTGAAATTTTGTGACAATAAAGTATCCGAGCCTGTTATCAATTTAAGCCATCACTCATAGCTATGCTACCCGTGAATCCCAAATCAAACACTGATAAAACTTCAGATGGCCCTAACTTTTATACGTTGCGTCCAACACCTATCAAAGTTTGCAACATTGAAGTGCTTGTAACTTTTTACTGTAGCGTCATAAAATCTTGAAATTTTGTGGCTATGAAGTACTCTTGCCTCTTGTCAATTTAAGCTATCGTTCATAGCTATGCTACCCTTGAGTCCCAAATCAAACAGTGATAAAACTTCAAATGGACCTAACTTCTATACGGTGCGTCCTATACCTATCAAAGTTTGCAAAAATCAAATGCTTGTAACTTTTTACTGGAGCGTCATAAAATCTTGAAATTTTGTGACAATGAACTCGAGCCTGTTATCAATTTAAGTTATCGCTCATAGCTATGCTACCCATGAGTCCCAAATCAAACACTTATAAAATTTCAAATGGCTCTAACTTCTATACGGTGCGTCCAACACCTATCAAAATTTGCAACTTTCAAATGCTTGTAACTTTTCACTGGAGGGTCAAAAACCTTGAAATTTGTGAAAATAAACTACTCGAGCCTCTGGTCAATTTAAGCTATCGCTCATAGCTATGCTACCCTTGAGTCCTAAATCAAACACTGATAAAACATCAAATGGCCTTAACTTCTATACGTCGGGTCCTATACCTATCAAAGTTTGCAACATTCAAATGCTTGTAACTTTTTGCTGGAGCGTCATAAAATCTTAAAATTTTGTGACAATAAAGTAATCGAGCCTCGTATCAATTTAAGCTCTCGCTCATAGATATGCTACCCTTGAGTCCCAAATCAAACACTGATAAAACTTCAAATGGCCCTAACGGTGCATCGTGCACCTATACGGTGCAGCCTACACCTAACAAAGTTTGCAACATTCAAATGCTTGTAACTTTTTACTGGAGCGTCATAAAACCTTGAAATTTTGTGACAATAAAGTATCCGAGCCTGTTATCAATTTAAGCCATCACTCATAGCTATGCTACCCGTGAATCCCAAATCAAACACTGATAAAACTTCAGATGGCCCTAACTTTTATACGTTGCGTCCAACACCTATCAAAGTTTGCAACATTGAAGTGCTTGTAACTTTTTACTGTAGCGTCATAAAATCTTGAAATTTTGTGGCTATGAAGTACTCTTGCCTCTTGTCAATTTAAGCTATCGTTCATAGCTATGCTACCCTTGAGTCCCAAATCAAACAGTGATAAAACTTCAAATGGACCTAACTTCTATACGGTGCGTCCTATACCTATCAAAGTTTGCAAAAATCAAATGCTTGTAACTTTTTACTGGAGCGTCATAAAATCTTGAAATTTTGTGACAATGAACTCGAGCCTGTTATCAATTTAAGTTATCGCTCATAGCTATGCTACCCATGAGTCCCAAATCAAACACTTATAAAATTTCAAATGGCTCTAACTTCTATACGGTGCGTCCAACACCTATCAAAATTTGCAACTTTCAAATGCTTGTAACTTTTCACTGGAGGGTCAAAAACCTTGAAATTTGTGAAAATAAACTACTCGAGCCTCTGGTCAATTTAAGCTATCGCTCATAGCTATGCTACCCTTGAGTCCTAAATCAAACACTGATAAAACATCAAATGGCCTTAACTTCTATACGTCGGGTCCTATACCTATCAAAGTTTGCAACATTCAAATGCTTGTAACTTTTTGCTGGAGCGTCATAAAATCTTAAAATTTTGTGACAATAAAGTAATCGAGCCTCGTATCAATTTAAGCTCTCGCTCATAGATATGCTACCCTTGAGTCCCAAATCAAACACTGATAAAACTTCAAATGGCCCTAACGGTGCATCGTGCACCTATACGGTGCAGCCTACACCTAACAAAGTTTGCAACATTCAAATGCTTGTAACTTTTTACTGGAGCGTCATAAAACCTTGAAATTTTGTGACAATAAAGTATCCGAGCCTGTTATCAATTTAAGCCATCACTCATAGCTATGCTACCCGTGAATCCCAAATCAAACACTGATAAAACTATGAGGCAGTTGCGGTTCCCTAAATTATTCTTTATTAAATGTCATCGTACTAACTATGCTCTAAGTGAACCTTTAACTAGAGCATTGTCTTTATGTAACTCATTGTCAATTAATAATTGTATTGATTTCTCATTGTCTAAATTTACTTTTAAAAATTTCATTGTTAATTTATCCTAATGTTGGTTTTCAATGTTATCTGTCACTTTAAATTTATATATTATGTTAAATCTTATTAATGTGTATTTTTACTCACTTCATATTAACTCTAGTCTGTAAGGATTTCTGTTATCCATAGACTCAATAAAGATCAATAATAATAATAAAAATTTTGTGAAAATAAAGTACTCGTGGCTCTGGTCAATTTAAACTATCGCTCATAGCATGCTACCCCTGAGTCCCAAATGAAACACTGCTAAAACTTCAAATGGCCCTAACTTCTATACGGTGCGTCCTACACCTATCAAAGTTTGCAACATTCAAATGCTTGTAACTTTTTAGTGGAGCGTAATAAAATCTTGACATTTTGGTACAATAAAGTACTCGAGCCTCTTATCAATTTAAGCTATCGCTCATAGTTATGCTACCCTTGAGTCCCAAATCAAACACTGATAAAACTTCAAATGGCCCTAACGGTGCATCCTACACCTATACGGTGAAAGCCTGTTATCAATTTAAGCTATCGGTCATAGCTATGCTTCCCGTGAATCCCAAATCAAACACTGATAAAACTTCAAATGACCCTAACTTTTATACGGTGCTTCCTAAACCTATCAAAGTTTGCAACATTCAAATGCTTGTAACTTTTTAGTGGAGCGTAATAAAATCTTGACATTTTGGTACAATAAAGTACTCGAGCCTCTTATCAATTTAAGCTATCGCTCATAGTTATGCTACCCTTGAGTCCCAAATCAAACACTGATAAAACTTCAAATGGCCCTAACGGTGCATCCTACACCTATACGGTGAAAGCCTGTTATCAATTTAAGCTATCGGTCATAGCTATGCTACCCATGAGTCCCAAATCAAACACTGATAAAATTTCAAATGGCTCTAACTTCTATACGGTGCGTCCAACACCTATCAAAATTTGCAACTTTCAAATGCTTGTAACTTTTCACTGGAGGGTCAAAAAACCTTGAAATTTGTGAAAATAAACTACTCGAGCCTCTGGTCAATTTAAGCTATCGCTCATAACTATGCTACCCTTGAGTCCTAAATCAAACACTGATAAAACTTCAAATGGCCTTAACTTCTATACGTCGGGTTGTATACCTATCAAAGTTTGCAACATTCAAATGCTTGTAACTTTTTACTAGAGCGTCTTAAAACCTTTAAATTTTGTGACAATGAAGTACTCGAGCCTCTTATCAATTTAATTTATTGTTCATAGCTATGATACTCTTCAGTCCCATATCAAACACTGATAAACCTTCAAATGGCCCTAACGGTGCATCCTACACCTATACGGTGCATCCTACACCTATCAAAGTTTGCAACATTCATATGCTTGTAACTTTTTACTCGAGCGTCATAAAACCTTGAAATTTTGTGACAATAAAGTACTCGTGCCTCTTGCCAATTTAAACTATCGCTCATAGCATGCTACCCTTGAGTCCCAAATGAAACACTGCCAAAGCTTCATATGGCCCTAACTTCTGTACGGTGCGACCTATACTTTCGAAAATTTGCAAGATTCTAATGCTTGTAACTTTTTACTGGAGCGCCATAAAACATTGAAATTTTGTGACACTAAAGTACTCGACCCACTTATCAATTTAAGTTACCGCTCATAGCTATGCTACCCTTGAGTCCCAAATCAAAAACTGATAAAACTTCAAATGGCCCTAACGGTGCATTCTACACCTATACGGTGCATCCTACACTATCAAAGTTTGCAACATTCATATGCTTGTAACTTTTTACTGGAGCGTCATAAAACCTTGAAATTTTGTGACAATAAAGTACTCGAGCCTGTTATCAATTTAAGCCATCACTCATAGCTATGCTACCCGTGAATCCCAAATCAAACACTGATAAAACTTCAGATGGCCCTAACTTTTATACGTTGCGTCCAACACCTATCAAAGTTTGCAACATTGAAGTGCTTGTAACTTTTTACTGTAGCGTCATAAAATCTTGAAATTTTGTGGCTATGAAGTACTCTTGCCTCTTGTCAATTTAAGCTATCGTTCATAGCTATGCTACCCTTGAGTCCCAAATCAAACAGTGATAAAACTTCAAATGGACCTAACTTCTATACGGTGCGTCCTATACCTATCAAAGTTTGCAAAAATCAAATGCTTATAACTTTTTACTGGAGCGTCATAAAATCTTGAAATTTTGTGACAATGAACTCGAGCCTGTTATCAATTTAAGTTATCGCTCATAGCTATGCTACCCATGAGTCCCAAATCAAACACTTATAAAATTTCAAATGGCTCTAACTTCTATACGGTGCGTCCAACACCTATCAAAATTTGCAACTTTCAAATGCTTGTAACTTTTCACTGGAGGGTCAAAAACCTTGAAATTTGTGAAAATAAACTACTCGAGCCTCTGGTCAATTTAAGCTATCGCTCATAGCTATGCTACCCTTGAGTCCTAAATCAAACACTGATAAAACATCAAATGGCCTTAACTTCTATACGTCGGGTCCTATACCTATCAAAGTTTGCAACATTCAAATGCTTGTAACTTTTTGCTGGAGCGTCATAAAATCTTAAAATTTTGTGACAATAAAGTAATCGAGCCTCGTATCAATTTAAGCTCTCGCTCATAGATATGCTACCCTTGAGTCGCAAATCAAACACTGATAAAACTTCAAATGGCCCTAACGGTGCATCGTACACCTATACGGTGCAGCCTACACCTAACAAAGTTTGCAACATTCAAATGCTTGTAACTTTTTACTGGAGCGTCATAAAACCTTGAAATTTTGTGAAAATAAAGTACCTAGTGGCTCTCGTCAATTTAAACTATCGCTCATAGCATGCTACCCCTGAGTCCCAAATGAAACACTGCTAAAACTTCAAATGGCCCTAACTTCTATACGGTGCGTCCTACACCTATCAAAGTTTGCAACATTCAAATGCTTGTAACTTTTTAGTGGAGCGTAATAAAATCTTGACATTTTGGTACAATAAAGTACTCGAGCCTCTTATCAATTTAAGCTATCGCTCATAGTTATGCTACCCTTGAGTCCCAAATCAAACACTGATAAAACTTCAAATGGCCCTAACGGTGCATCCTACACCTATACGGTGAAAGCCTGTTATCAATTTAAGCTATCGGTCATAGCTATGCTTCCCGTGAATCCCAAATCAAACACTGATAAAACTTCAAATGACCCTAACTTTTATACGGTGCTTCCTAAACCTATCAAAGTTTGCAACATTAAAATGATTCTAACTTTTTACTGGAGCGTCATAAAATCTTGAAATTTTGTGACAATAAAGTAATCGAGCCTCTTATCAATTTAAGCTATCGCTCATAGATATGCTATCCTTGAGTCCCAAATCAAACACTGAAAAAACTTCAAATGGCCCTAACTTCTATATGGTGAGTCCTATAAATACAAAAGTTTGCAACATTCAAATGCTTGTAACTTTTTACTGGAGCGTCTTAAAACCTTCAAATTTTGTGACAATGGAGTACTCGAGCCTCTTATCAATTTAAGTTATTGTCCATAGCTATGCTAATCTTCAGTCCCAAATCAAACACTGATAAAACTTCAAATGGCCCTAACGGTGCATCCTACACCTATGAAAGTTTGCAACATTCAAATGCTTGTAACTTTTTACTGGAGCGTCATAAAACCTTGAAATTTTGTGACAATAATATGGTCTTTTATTTTTACAGGAACAATTTGTGCAAGGTTTAATAAAAAAAAATGTATATTAAAGGTATTTAATAAGTATAAACAAAGTAGTAATACAATAATTTAAAAGAATACACGGAGGGAACCTCTTATCGCTTCGACACGTCACGCTGAACTGAAGAGTGATGACATGAGAGAGCAGGGGAGAGCTTCGTCTCCTTTCGAACCCACAACTCGGCCATCCTGATAGACATTCGACCCGAATGTAGAATTGTCATCATCGGTGTTAGGCCAAGGTTTCATGTACTCGGCACAAGTAGTTGTCTGCCGCGGACCATCACTGTATATAGAGTTTTTCGTTACTTTATAGGTATCATTGTTTTTCGCTTTGGTGACCTCTTATGGACCTAAGAATTTAGGTTTCAACTTCAGTCCCCCACCCAGTTGTGTACGTTTAATTGCTACAATATCGCCGACTTTGTATATTCTTGCTGGCTTTCGTCGTAAATTATAGGAATGCCTATTTTCTTCTTGCATTTTTAGTATTTGCTTCTTGGCGTCTCTTCGCAGTTCTTCACGGCTGTGGTTAAATGTTTGAATGATTTCGTCTTGTATCATTTCTTTAATTTTTACATCAGAGTTTGTGTGCATCTTTGCGCCAACCAGTAGTTCAAAAGGCGTTGTGTTTGTGCTTCTGCAGTGCGTTGAATTTATTGTTTGCTGTACTTTGTCGACAAACTTGTACCATTTGCTTGGGTCGTCTATTGTAAGTTTGGACAAAACTGCAATGATTATACTGTTGAGCCTTTCCACCTGTCCATTCGCTCGTGGAAGACATGTCGTGACTACATGATGAGTAATATTTTCGGCGATACAATATCGTTTGAATTCTTCTGCTGTGAATGCGGAACCTCTGTCTGAAATTATTTGGATCGAATTTCCAAATATTGCACTTTGAGCTTGGAGCCTCGCTGTTACTTCTTTTGCTGACGCCGTCTTTGTTGGGTAGAGCCAACAAAATTTAGTGAAACTGTCAATAACTGCTAAGATATGCTTATATTGCTTGTGGGTTGATTCTAAAGGACCTACGAAGTCGATGTGGTAGGTGTGTAGGGGTACCCCTCCTTTGCGTAGCGGATGTAACTCACCTTCCTGCTTACCCTGCTTTCTATTTACGACAATGCACGGAATACAGTTTTAGATGTGCTTAAGTATCTTTTCGTCTATTTTGGTTATAAAATAGTCTTTACACAGCAACTCCTTTGTCTTCTTTACAGCAAAATGCCCTTGCTCGTGCGCCTGCCTGATTATTTCACGCTGCATGTCCTTCGGAACGACAATGAGCTCGTGATCGTCTTGTAGCTTGTGTAGTACGTCGGTTTTCATGTAGTAGTCGTTATGTATAGTTTTTTCTCTAAGGATATCAATAAGTGCATTCAAATCGTCGTCATGTAATTGTGCTCGTCGTATCTTGGAAAGAAGGCTGTCTTCGCCGATTACCATAACTGCATAGCCACTCAGTGCGTCGACGTGCCTCATCTGCAAGCCAGATCGATGCTCCACCTCATAGTCGTATTCTTCTAGAAAAAGTATCCAGCGCGCTACTCTCGTACATAAATCTTTTTTCTCCAAAGTCTTAGTGAATGCATTGCAGTCGGTGACCAGCTTAAAATGCATGCCGAGGAGATACACCCTAAACTTTTTCAACGCCTCAATAGCAGCTAATATTTCTAACTCGTAGCTTGTATATTTTCTTTCTGCGTCAGTAGTTTTTTTACTCATATAATACACAGGATGCAACCGTCCGTCGTCAGGTGATTTCTGCAACATCACGGCTCCATAGCCATCGATTGATGCATCTGTGTGCACTTCCGTTTCATAATTTTGATTGTAAATGTTCAGTACTGGTTTTTCACTTAAAATTGTCTTCAGCGTATTGAATGCAACTACCTGTTCTTCTCTAATTTCTAATTTTCTGTTTTGTTTTTTCAAATCGGTTAGAGGCTTCGCGATCAAAGAGAAGTTAGGTATGAACTTTCGAAAATAACCTGCCAGACCAAGGAAACTTTCCAGTTGCTTTAACGTATGTGGCATCTTATACTTTCGCAGTGCGTCCACTTTCGTTGGTGACGGTGATATCTGCTGATTTTCAATTACGTGTCCCAAAAATTCCACTCGTTTCATTAGGAACTGACACTTTTTGAAATTTAGTTCAAGTCCGTACTCTTCGCATAAATTTAGCACTTCTTCTAAATTTTTCACTGCTTGTTCTTCATTTTCCGCGGGGATTATAATATCGTCAATATAGGGCAATGCGATACCCTTGCGCCTAAGGTCACGAAATATTGCGTTCACGTGCCTTTGGAAAACACCGGGAGAGTTTGATAGTCCGAACGGCACTTTTCGAAACTGGTATTGTCCATTGTGCGTGACAAATGATGTGTATTTACGACTCGTTTCCGCGACCGGCACATGGAAAAACCCATTTTTCATGTCGATTGAACTAAATACTTTGCCGTTTTGCAACCGATCCAGCTGATCTTCAATCAGTGGTAACGGGAAACGATCTTTCACGACAACTTTGTTGATTTTTCTAAAATCGATGCACAAACGTGGCGTACCGTCACGTTTCTTTACCAGCACGACAGGGCTACTAAACTCCGATTCCGAGCTTTCAATCACACCGTCTCTTAGCCATTGTTCGATTTGGTCGTCCACGATACATCTTTCTGCAATTGGCAGCCTACGCGGTCTCGAGAAAATTGGCGTTTCATCTTTCAGCACTATTTGCATTTTCACTTCGGTTGTCTTTTGCTGATTTGGGCGATAATTGCTTACCATTTCGCACACTTTTTGCGTTGCTGCAACACTAGCCGTTTTATCAATATTTATGTTTTCATTGTCCGCCTTCACATCAATTTTCATCACGGCGGACATTTCACTTATTTCGTCACTTTTATTTTTTTCGATGTGAACACCGTCGCGATCAATTTTTACGTTAGGGCCATTTGAAGTTTTATCAGTGTTTGATTTGGGACTCAAGGGTAGCATAGCTATGAGCGATAAATTAAATTGTTAAGCGGCTCGAGTACTTCATTGTCACAAAATTTCAAGGTTTTATGGCGCTCCAGTAAAAAGTTACAAGCATTAGAATCTTGAAAATTTTCGTAAGTATAGGTCGCACCGTACAGAAGTTAGGGCCATTTGAAGTTTTAGTTTTTAATTTGGTTTAATTTAGTTTTTAATTTGGGACTCAAGGGTAGCATGCTATGAGCGATAGCTTAAATTGACAAGAGGCACGAGTACTTTATTGTCACCAAATTTCAAGGTTTTATTAGTAAAAATTTACAAGCATTTGAATACTTTGATAGGTGTAGGACGCACCGTATAGAAGTTACAACCATTTGAAATTTTATCAGTGTTAGATTTGGGACTCATGGGTAGCATAGCTATGAGCGATAACTTAAATTGATAACAGGCTCGAGTTCATTGTCACAAAATTTCAAGATTTTATGACGCTCCAGTAAAGAGTTACAAGCATTTGAATGTTGCAAACTTTGATAGGTTTAGGATGCGCCGCATAGGTGTAGGATGCACCGTTAGGGCCATTTGAAGTTTTATCAGTGTTTGATTTGGGATTCTCGGGTAGCATAGCTATGAGCGATAGCTTAAATTGATAACAGGCTTTCACCGTATAAGTATAGGATGCACCGTTAGAGCCATTTGAAGTTTTATCAGTGTTTCATTTGGGACCCAAGGGTAGCATAACCATGAGCGATAGCCTAAATTGATAAGAGGCTCGAATACTTTATTGTCACAAAATTTCAAGGTTTTATGACGCTGTAGTAAAAACTTACAAGAATTTGAATGTTGCAAACTTTGATATGTGTAGGATGCACCGTATAGGTGTAGGATGCGGCGTTAGGGCCATTTGAAGTTTTATCAGTGTTTGATTTGGGACTCAAGGGTAGCATATCTATGAGCGATAGCTTAAATTGACCAGAGGCTCGAGTAGTTTATTTTCACAAATTTCAAGGTTTTTTGACCGTCCAGTTAAAGTTACAAGCATTTGAAAGTTGCAAATTTTGATAGGTGTTGGACGCACCGTATAGAAGTTAGAGCCATTTGAAATTTTATCAGTGTTTGATTTGGGACTCATGGGTAGCATAGCTATGAGCGATAAGTTAAATTGATAACAGGCTCGAGTTCATTGTCACAAAATTTCATGATTTTATGACGCTCCGGTAAAAAGTTACAAGCATTTGAATGTTGCAAACCTTAATAGTGTAGGATGCACCGTATAGGTGTAGGATGCACCGTTAGGGCCATTTGAAGTTTTATCAGTGTTTCATTTGGGACCCAAGGGTAGCATAACCATGAGCGATAGCTTAAATTGATAAGAGGCTCGAGTACTTTATTGTCACAAAATTTCAAGATTTTAGGACGCTCCAATAAAAAGTTACAAGCATTTGAATGTTGCAAACATTGATAGGTGTAGGATGCACCGTATAGGTGTAGGATGCACCGTTAGGGCCATTTGAAGTTTTATCAGTGTTTGATTTGGGACTCAAGGGTAGCATATCTATGAGCGATAGCTTAAATTGATAAGAGGCTCGATTACTTTATTGTCACAAAATTTCAAGATTTTATGACGCTCCAGTAAAAAGTTACAAGCATTTGAATATTGCAAACTTTGATAGGTATAGGACCCGACGTATAGAAGTTAAGGCCATTTGAAGTTTTATCAGTGTTTGATTTAGGACTCAAGGGTAGCATAGCTATGAGCGATAGCTTGAATTGACCAGAGGCTCGAGTAGTTTATTTTCACAAATTTCAAGGTTTTTTGACCCTCCAGTGAAAAGTTACAAGCATTTGAAAGTTGCAAATTTTGATAGGTGTTGGACGCACCGTATAGAAGTTAGAGCCATTTGAAATTTTATCTGTGTTTGATTTGGGACTCATGGGTAGCATAGCTATGAGCGATAAGTTAAATTCATAACAGGCTCGAGTTCATTGTCACAAAATTTCAAGATTTTATGACTCTCCAATAAAAAGTTACAAGCATTTGATTTTTGCAAACTTTGATAGGTATAGGACGCACCGTATAGAAGTTAGGTCCATTTGAAGTTTTATCAGTGTTTGATTTGGGACTCAAGGGTAGCATAGCTATGAGCGATAGCTTAAATTGACAAGAGGCAAGAGTACTTCATTGTCACAAAAGTTCCAGATTTTATGACGCTCCAGTTAAAAGTTACAAGCATTTGATTGTTGCAATCTTTGATAGGTATAGGACGCACCGTACAAAAATTTAGGGTCATTTGAAGTTTTATCAGTGTTTGCTTTGGGATTCACGGGTAGCATATCTATGAGCAATAGCTTAAATTGATAAGAGGCTCGATTACTTTATTATCACAAAATTTCAAGATTTTATGACGCTCCAGTAAAAAGTTACAAGCATTTGAATATTGCAAACTTTGATAGGTATAGGACCCGACGTATAGAAGTTAAGGCCATTTGAAGTTTTATCAGTGTTTGATTTAGGACTCAAGGGTAGCATAGCTATGAACGATAGCTTAAATTGACCAGAGGCTCGAGTAGTTTATTTTCACAAATTTCAAGTTTTTTTGACCCTCCAGTGAAAAGTTACAAGCATTTGAAAGTTGCAAATTTTGATAGGTGTTGGACGCTCCGTATAGAAGTTAGAGCCATTTGAAATTTTATCAGTGTTTGATTTGGGACTCATGGGTAGCATAGCTATGAGCGATAAATTAAATTGATAACAGGCTCGAGTTCATTGTCACAAAATTTCAAGATTTTATGACGCTCCAGTAAAAAGTTACAAGCATTTGATTTTTGCAAACTTTGATTGGTATAGGACGCACCGTATAGAAGTTAGGTGCATTTGAAGTTTTATCAGTGTTTGATTTGGGAATCAAGGATAGCATAGCTATGAGCGATAGCTTAAATTGACAAGAGGCAAGAGTACTTCATTGTCACAAAAGTTCCAGATTTTATGACGCTCCAGTAAAAGTTACAAGCATTTGATTGTTGCAAACTTTGATAGGTATAGGACGCACCGTACAAAAATGTAGGGTCATTTGAAGTTTTATCAGTGTTTGATTTGGGGCTCAAGGGTAGCATAGCTATGAGCGATAGGTTAAATGTACAAGAGGCAAGAGTACTTCATTGTCACAAAAGTTCCAGATTTTATGACGCTCCAGTTAAAAGTTACAAGCATTTGATTGTTGCAAACTTTGATAGGTGTTGGACGCACCACATAAAACTTAGGGCCATCTGAAGGTGTTATTGATAGCTTAATTTGATAACAGGCTCGAGTACTTTATTGTCACAAAATTTCAAGGTTTTATGACGCTCCGGTAAAAAGTTACAAGCATTTGAATGTTGCAAACCTTAATAGTGTAGGATGCACCGTATAGGTGTAGGATGCACCGTTAGGGCCATTTGAAGTTTCATCAGTGTTTCATTTGGGACCCAAGGGTAGCATAACCATGAGCGATAGCTTAAATTGATAAGAGGCTCGAGTACTTTATTGTCACAAAATTTCAAGGATTTATAACGCTGTACTAAAAACTTACAAGCATTTGAATGTTTCAAACTTTGATATGTGTAGGATGCACCGTATAAGTGTAGGATGCGGAGTTAGGGCCATTTGAAGTTCTATCAGTGTTTCATTTGGGACTCAAGGGTAGCATATCTATGATCGATAGCTTAAATTGACCAGAGGCTCGAGTAGTTTATTTTCACAAATTTCAAGGTTTTTTGACCGTCCAGTGAAAAGTTACAAGTATTTGAAAGTTGCAAATTTTGATAGGTGTTGGACGCACCGTATAGAAGTTAAAGCCATTTGAAATTTTATCAGTGTTTGATTTGGGAATCATGGGTAGCATAGCTATGAGCGATAAGTTAAATTGATAACAGGCTCGAGTTCATTGTCACAAAATTTCAAGATTTTATGACTCTCCAATAAAATGTTACAAGCATTTGATTTTTGCAAACTTTGATAGGTATAGGACGCACCGTATAGAAGTTAGGTCCATTTGAAGTTTTATCAGTGTTTGATTTGGGACTCAAGGGTAACATAGCTATGAGCGATAGCTTAAATTGACAAGAGGCAAGAGTACTTCATTGTCACAAAAGTTTCAGATTTTATGACGCTCCAGTTAAAAGTTACAAGCATTTGATTGTTGCAAACTTTGATAGGTATAGGACGCACCGTACAAAAATTTAGGGTCATTTGAAGTTTTATCAGTGTTTGATTTGGGATTCACGGGTAGCATAGCTATGACCGATAGCTTAAATTGATAACAGGCTTTCACCGTATATGTGTAGGATGTAACGTTAGGGCTATTTTAAGTTTTATCAGTGTTTGATTTGGGACTCAAGGGTAGCATAGCTATGAGCGATAGCTTAAATTGACAAGAGGCAAGAGTACTTCATAGCCACAAAATTTCAAGATTTTATTACGCTCCAGTAAAAATTTTCAAGCATTTCAATGTTGCAAACTTTGATAGGTGTTGGACGCACCGTATAAAAGTTAGGGCCATCTGTAGTTTTATCAGTGTTTGATTTGTGATTCCCGGGTAGCATAGCTATGAGCGATAGCTTAAATTGATAACAGGCTCGAGTACTTTATTGTCACAAAATTTCAAGATTTTATGACGCTCCAGTAAAAAGTTACAAGCATTTGAATGTTGCAAACATTGGTAGGTGTAGGATGCACCGTATAGGTGTAGGATGCACCGTTAGGGCCATTTGAAGTTTTATCAGTATTTCATTTGGGACCCAAGGGTAGCATAACCATGAGCGATAGCTTAAATTGATAAGAGGCTCGAGTACTTTATTGTCACAAAATTTCAAGGTTTTATGACGCTGTAGTAAAAACTTACAAGCATTTGAATGTTGCAAACTTTGATATGTGTAGGATGCACCGTATAGGTGTAGGATGCGGAGTTAGGGCCATTTGAAGTTTTATCAGTGTTTGATTTGGGACTCAAGGGTAGCATATCTATGAGCGATAGCTTAAATTGACCAGAGGCTCGAGTAGTTTATTTTCACAAATTTCAAGGTTTTTTGACCGTCCAGTGAAAAGTTACAAGCATTTGAAAGTTGCAAATTTTGATAGGTGTTGGACGCACCGTATAGAAGTTAGAGCCATTTGAAATTTTATCAGTGTTTGATTTGGGAATCATGGGTAGCATAGCTATGAGCGATAAGTTAAATTGATAACAGGCTCGAGTTCATTGTCACAAAATTTCAAGATTTTATGAATCCCCAATAAAATGTTACAATCATTTGATTTTTGCAAACTTTGATAGGTATAGGACGCACCGTACAGAAGTTAGGTCCATTTGAAGTTTTATCAGTGTTTGACTTGGGACTCAAGGGTAACATAGCTATGAGCGATAGCTTAAATTGACAAGAGGCAAGAGTACTTCATTGTCACAAAAGTTCCAGATTTTATGACGCTCCAGTTAAAAGTTACAAGCATTTGATTGTTGCAAACTTTGATAGGTATAGGACGCACCGTACAAAAATTTTGGGTCATTTGAAGTTTTATCAGTGTTTGATTTGGGATTCACGGGTAGCATAGCTATGACCGATAGCTTAAATTGATAACAGGCTTTCACCGTATGTGTGTAGGATGTAACGTTAGGGCTATTTTAAGTTTTATCAATGTTTGATTTGGGACTCAAGGGTAGCATAGCTATGAGCGATAGCTTAAATTGACAAGAGGCAAGAGTACTTCATAGCCACAAAATTTCAAGATTTTATTACGCTCCAGTAAAAATTTACAAGCATTTCAATGTTGCAAACTTTGATAGGTGTTGGACGCACCGTATAAAAGTTAGGGCCATCTGTAGTTTTATCAGTGTTTGATTTGTGATTGACGGGTAGCATAGCTATGAGCGATAGCTTAAATTGATAACAGGCTCGAGTACTTTATAGTCACAAAATTTCAAGATTTTATGACGCTCCAGTAAAAAGTTACAAGCATTTGAATGTTGCAAACATTCATAGGTGAAGGATGCACCGTATAGGTGTAGTATGCACCGTTAGGGCCATTTGAAGTTTTATCAGTGTTTGATTTGGGACTCAAGGGTAGCATATCTATGAGCGATAGCTTAAATTGATAAGAGGCTCGATTACTTTATTGTCACAAAATTTCAAGATTTTATGACGCTCCAGTAAAAAGTTACAAGCATTTGAATATTGCAAACTTTGATAGGTATAGGACCCGACGTATAGAAGTTAAGGCCATTTGAAGTTTTATCAGTGTTTGATTTAGGACTCAAGGGTAGCATAGCTATGAGCGATAGCTTGAATTGACCAGAGGCTCGAGTAGTTTATTTTCACAAATTTCAAGGTTTTTTGACCCTCCAGTGAAAAGTTACAAGCATTTGAAAGTTGCAACTTTTGATAGGTGTTGGACGCTCCGTATAGAAGTTAGAGCCATTTGAAATTTTATCAGTGGTTGATTTGGGACTCATGGGTAGCATAGCTATGAGCGATAAATTAAATTGATAACAGGCTCGAGTTCATTGTCACAAAATTTCAATATTTTATGACGCTCCAGTAAAAAGTTACAAGCATTTGATTTTTGCAAACTTTGATAGGTATAGGACGCACCGTATAGAAGTTAGGTGCATTTGAAGTTCTATCAGTGTTTGATTTGGGACTCAAGGGTAGCATAGCTATGAGCGATAGCTTAAATGGACAAGAGGCAAGAGAACTTCAATGTCACAAAAGTTCAAGATTTTATGACGCTCCAGTAAAAAGTTACAAGCATTTGATTGTTGCAAACTTTGATAGGTGTTGGACGCACCGTATACAAGTTAGGGCCATCTGAAGGTGTTATTATCAGTGTTTGATTTGGGATTCACGGGTAGCATAGCTGTGAGCGATAGCTTAAATTGATAACAGGCTCGAGTACTTTATTGTCACAAAATTTCAAGGTTTTATGACGCTCCGGTAAAAAGTTACAAGCATTTGAATGTTGCAAACCTTGATAGTGTAGGATGCACCGTATAGATGTAAGATGCACCGTTAGGGCCATTTGAAGTTTTATCAGTGTTTGATTTGGGACTCAAGGGTACCATAGCTATGAGCGATAAATTAAATTGTTAAGCGGCTCGAGTACTTCATTGTCACAAAATTTCAAGGTTTCCAGTAAAAAGTTACAAGCATTAGAATCTTGCAAATTTTCGTAAGTATAGGTCGCACCGTACAGAAGTTAGGCCCATTTGAAGTTTTAGCAGTGTTTAATTTAGGACTCAAGGGTAGCTATGAGCGATAGCTTAAATTGACAAGAGGCACGAGTACTTTATTGTCACCAAATTTCAAGGTTTTATTACGCTCCAGTAAAAAGTTACAAGCATTAGAATTTTGCAAATTTTCGTAAGTATAGGTCGCACCGTACAGAAGTTAGGGCCATTTGAAGTTTTAGCAGTGTTTAACTTGGGACTCAAGGGTAGCATAGCTATGAGCGATAGCTTAAATTGATAAGAGGCTCGAATACTTTATTTTCACAAATTTTCAAGATTTTATGACGCTCCAGTAAAAAGTTACAAGCATTTGAATACTTTGATAGGTGTAGGACGCACCGTATAGAATTTAGAGCCATTTGAAGTTTTATTAATTTTTGATTTGGGACTCAAGGGTAGCATATCTATGAGCGATAGCTTAAATTGATAAGAGGCTCGATTACTTTATTGTCACAAAATTTCAAGATTTTATGACGCTCCAGTAAAAAGTTACAGCATTTGAATGTTGCAAACCTTGATAGTGTAGGATGCACCGTATAGGTGTAGGATGCACCGTTAGGGCCATTTGAAGTTTTATCAGTGTTTGATTTGGGACTCAAGGGTAGCATAGCTATGAGCGATAACTTAAATTGTTAAGCGGCTCGAGTACTTTATTGTCACAAAATTTCAAGGTTTTATGTCGCTCCAGTAAAAAGTTACAAGTATTAGAATCTTGCAAATTTTCGTAAGTATAGGTCGCACCGTACAGAAGTTAGGGCCATTTGAAGTTTTAGCAGTGTTTAATTTGGGACTCAAGGGTAGCATGCTATGAGCGATAGCTTAAATTGACAAGAGGCACGAGTACTTTATTGTCACCATATTTCAAGGTTTTATTACGCTCCAGTAAAAAGTTACAAGCATTTGAATACTTTGATAGGTGTAGGACGCACCGTATAGAATTTAGAGCCATTTGAAGTTTTATCAATTTTTGATTTGGGACTCAAGGGTAGCATAGCTATGAGCGATAGCTTAAATTGATAAGAGGCTCGAATACTTTATTTTCACAAAATTTCAAGATTTTATGACGCTCCAGTAAAAAGTTACAAGCATTTGAATACTTTGATAGGTGTAGGACGCACCGTATAGAAGTTAGAGCCATTTGAAATTTTATCAGTGTTTGATTTGGGACTCATGGGTAGCATAGCTATGAGCGATAACTTAAATTGATAAGAGGCTCGAGTTCATTGTCACAAAATTTCAAGATCTTATGACGCTCCAGTAAAAAGTTACAAGTATTTGAATGGTGCAAACTTTGATAGGTGTAGGATGCACCGTATAGGTGTAGGATGCACCGTTAGGGCCATTTGAAGTTTTATCAGTGTTTGATTTGGGACTCAACGGTAGCATATCTATGAGCGATAGCTTAAATTGATAAGATGCTCGATTACTTTATTGTCACAAAATTTCAAGATTTTATGACGCTAAAGTAAAAAGTTACAAGCATTTGAATGTTGCAAACTTTGATAGGTATAGGACCCGACGTATAGAAGTTAAGGCCATTTGAAGTTTTATCAGTGTTTGATTTAGGACTCATGGGTAGCATAGCTATGAGCGATAGCTTAAATTGAATAGAGGCTCGAGTAGTTTATTTTCACAAATTTCAAGGTTTTTTGACCCTCCAGTGAAAAGTTACAAGCATTTGAAAGTTGCAAATTTTGATAGGTGTTGGACGCTCCGTATAGAAGTTACAGCCATTTGAAATTTTATCAGAGTTTGATTTGGGACTCATGGGTAGCATAGCTATGAGCCATAACTTAAATTGATAACAGGCTCGAGTTCATTGCCACAAAATTTCAAGATTTTATGACGCTCCAGTAAAAAGTTACAAGCATTTGATTTTTGCAAACTTTGATAGGTATAGGACGCACCGTATAGAAATTAGGTGCATTTGAAGTTCTATCAGTGTTTGATTTGGGACTCAAGGGTAGCATAGCTATGAGCGATAACTTAAATGGACAAGAGGCACGAGTAATTCATTGTCACAAAATTTCAAGATTTTATGACGCTCCAGTAAAAAGTTACAAGCATTTCAATGTTGCAAACTTTGATAGGTGTTGGACGCACCGTATAAAAGTTAGGGCCATCTGAAGTTTTATCAGTTTTTGATTTGGGATTCACGGGTAGCATAGCTATGAGCGATAGCTTAAATTGATAACAGGCTCGAGTACTTTATTGTCACAAAATTTCAAGGTTTTATGACGCTCCAGTAAAAAGTTAGAAGCATTTCAATTATGCAAACTTTGATAGGTGTTGGACGCACCGCATAAAAGTTAGGGCCATCTGAAGTTTTATCAGTGTTTGATTTGGGACTCAAGGGTAGCATAGCTATGAGCGATAACTTAAATTGTTAAGCGGCTCGAGTACTTTATTGTCACAAAATTTCAAGGTTTTATGTCGCTCCAGTAAAAAGTTACAAGCATTAGAATCTTGCAAATTTTCCTAAGTATAGGTCGCACCGTACAGAAGTTAGGGCCATTTGAAGTTTTAGCAGTGTTTAAGTTGGGACTCAAGGGTAGCATGCTATGAGCGATAGCTTAAATTGACAAGAGGCACGAGTACTTTATTGTCACCAAATTTCAAGGTTTTATTACGCTCCAGTAAAAAGTTACAAGCATTTGAATACTTTGATAGGTGTAGGACGCACCGTATAGAATTTAGAGCCATTTGAAGTTTTATCAATTTTTGATTTGGGACTCAAAGGTAGCATAGCTATGAGCGATAGCTTAAATTGATAAGAGGCTCGAATTCTTTATTTTCACAAAATTTCAAGATTTTATGACGCTCCAGTAAAAAGTTACAAGCATTTGAATACTTTGATAGGTGTAGGACGCACCGTATAGAAGTTAGAGCCATTTGAAATTTTATCAGTGTTTGATTTGGGACTCATGGGTAGCATAGCTATGAGCGATAACTTAAATTGATAAGAGGCTCGAGTTCATTGTCACAAAATTTCAAGATCTTATGACGCTCCAGTAAAAAGTTACAAGTATTTGAATGGTGCAAACTTTGATAGGTGTTGGACGCTACGTATAGAAGTTAGAGCCATTTGAAATTTTATCAGAGTTTGATTTGGGACTCATGGGTAGCATAGCTATGAGCCATAACTTAAATTGATAACAGGCTCGAGTTCATTGCCACAAAATTTCAAGATTTTATGACGCTCCAGTAAAAAGTTACAATCATTTGAATGTTGCAAACTTTGATAGGTATAGCACCCGACGTATATAAGTTAAGGCCATTTGAAGTTTTATCAGTGTTTGATTTAGGACTCATGGGTGGCATAGCTATGAGCGATAGCTTAAATTGACCAGAGGCTCGAGTAGTTTATTTTCACAATTTTCAAAGTTGTTTGACCCTCCAGTGAAAAGTTACAAGCATTTGAAAGTTGCAAATTTTTATAGGTGTTGTACGCTCCGTATAGAAGTTAGAGCCATTTGAAATTTTATCAGAGTTTGATTTGGGACTCATGGGTAGCATAGGGATAGAGGGATAACTTAAATTGATAACAGGCTCGAGTTCATTGTCACAAAATTTCAAGATTTTATGACGCTCCAGTAAAAAGTTACAAGCATTTGATTTTTGCAAACTTTGATAGGTATAGGACGCACCGTATAGAAGTTAGGTGCATTTGAAGTTCTATCAGTGTTTGATTTGGGACTCAAGGGTAGCATAGCTATGAGCGATAGCTTAAATGGACAAGAGGCAAGAGTACTTCATTGTCACAAAAGTTCAAGATTTTGTGACGCTCCAGTAAAAAGTTACAAGCATTTGATTGTTGCAAACTTTGATAGGTGTTGGACGCACCGTATAAAAGTTAGGGCCATCTGAAGGTGTTATTATCAGTGTTTGATTTGGGATTCCCGGGTAGCATAGCTGTGAGCGATAGCTTAAATTGATAACAGGCTCGAGTACTTTATTGTCACAAAATTTGAAGGTTTTATGGCGCTCCAGTAAAAAGTTACAAGCATTAGAATCTTGCAAATTTTCGTAAGTTAAGGTCGCACCGTACAGAAGTTAGGCCCATTTGAAGTTTTCGCAGTGTTTAATTTGGGACTCAAGGGTAGCTATGAGCGGTAGCTTAAATTGAGAAGAGGCACGAGTACTTTATTGTCACCAAATTTCAAGGTTTTATTACGCTCCAGTAAAAACTTACAAGCATTTGAATACTTTGATAGGTGTAGGACGCACCGTATAGAATTTAGAGCCATTTGAAGTTTTATCAATTTTTGATTTGGGACTCAAGGGTAGCATCGCTATGAGCGATAGCTTAAATTGATAAGAGGCTCGAATACTTTATTTTCACAAAATTTCAAGATTTTATGACGCTCCAGTAAAAAGTTACAAGCATTTGAATACTTTGATAAGTGTAGGACGCACCGTATAGAAGTTAGAGCCATTTGAAATTTTATCAGTGTTTGATTTGGGACTCATGGGTAGCATAGCTATGAGCGATAACTTAAATTGATAAGAGGCTCGAGTTCATTGTCACAAAATTTCAAGATTTTATGACGCTCCAGTAAAAAGTTACAAGTATTGAATGTTGCAAACTTTGATAGGTGTAGGATGCACCGTATAGGTGTAGGATGCACCGTTAGGGCCATTTGAAGTTTTATCAGTGTTTGATTTGGGACTCAACGGTAGCATATCTATGAGCGATAGCTTAAATTGATAAGATGCTCGATTACTTTATTGTCACAAAATTTCAAGATTTTATGACGCTAAAGTAAAAAGTTACAAGCATTTGAATGTTGCAAACTTTGATAGGTATAGGACCCGACGTATAGAAGTTAAGGCCATTGGAAGTTTTATCAGTGTTTGATTTAGGACTCATGGGTAGCATAGCTATGAGCGATAGCTTAAATTGAATAGAGGCTCGAGTAGTTTATTTTCACAAATTTGAAGGTTTTTTGACCCTCCAGTGAAAAGTTACAAGCATTTGAAAGTTGCAAATTTTGATAGGTGTTGGACGCTCCGTATAGAAGTTACAGCCATTTGAAATTTTATCAGAGTTTGATTTGGGACTCATGGGTAGCATAGCTATGAGCCATAACTTAAATTGATAACAGGCTCGAGTTCATTGCCACAAAATTTCAAGATTTTATGACGCTCCAGTAAAAAGTTACAAGCATTTGATTTTTGCAAACTTTGATAGGTATAGGACGCACCGTATAGAAATTAGGTGCATTTGAAGTTCTATCAGTGTTTGATTTGGGACTCAAGGGTAGCATAGCTATGAGCGATAGCTTAAATGGACAAGAGGCAAGAGTAATTCATTGTCACAAAATTTCAAGATTTTATGACGCTCCAGTAAAAAGTTACAAGCATTTCAATGTTGCAAACTTTGATAGGTGTTGGACGCACCGTATAAAAGTTAGGGCCATCTGAAGTTTTATCAGATTTTGATTTGGGATTCACGGGTAGCATAGCTATGAGCGATAGCTTAAATTGATAACAGGCTCGAGTACTTTATTGTCACAAAATTTCAAGGTTTTATGACGCTGCAGTAAAAAGTTAGAAGCATTTCAATTATGCAAACTTTGATAGGTGTTGGACGCACCGTATAAAAGTTAGGGCCATCTGAAGGTTTATCAGTGTTTGATTTGGGACTCAAGGGTAGCATAGCTATGAGCGATAGCTTAAATGGACAAGAGGCAAGAGTAATTCATTGTCACAAAATTTCAAGATTTTATGACGCTCCAGTAAAAAGTTACAAGCATTTCAATGTTGCAAACTTTGATAGGTGTTGGACGCACCCTATAAAAGTTAGGGCCATCTGAAGTTTTATCAGTTTTTGATTTGGGATTCACGGGTAGCATAGCTATGAGCGATAGCTTAAATTGATAACAGGCTCGAGTACTTTATTGTCACAAAATTTCAAGGTTTTATGACGGTCCAGTAAAAAGTTAGAAGCATTTCAATTATGCAAACTTTGATAGGTGTTGGACGCACCGCATAAAAGTTAGGGCCATCTGAAGGTTTATCAGTGTTTGATTTGGGACTCAAGGGTAGCATAGCTATGAGCGATAGCTTAAATGGACAAGAGGCAAGAGTAATTCATTGTCACAAAATTTCAAGATTTTATGACGCTCCAGTAAAAAGTTACAAGCATTTCAATGTTGCAAACTTTGATAGGTGTTGGACGCACCCTATAAAAGTTAGGGCCATCTGAAGTTTTATCAGTTTTTGATTTGGGATTCACGGGTAGCATAGCTATGAGCGATAGCTTAAATTGATAACAGGCTCGAGTACTTTATTGTCACAAAATTTCAAGGTTTTATGACGGTCCAGTAAAAAGTTAGAAGCATTTCAATTATGCAAACTTTGATAGGTGTTGGACGCACCGCATAAAAGTTAGGGCCATCTGAAGGTTTATCAGTGTTTGATTTGGGACTCAAGGGTAGCATAGCTATGAGCGATAACTTAAATTGTTAAGCGGCCGAGTACTTTATTGTCACAAAATTGCAAGGTTTTATGGCGCTCCAGTAAAAAGTTACAAGCATTAGAATCTTGCAAATTTTCGTAAGTATAGGTCGCACCGTACAGAAGTTAGGGCCATTTGAAGTTTTAGCAGTGTTTAATTTGGGACTCAAGGGTAGCATGCTATGAGCGATAGCTTAAATTGACAAGAGGCACGAGTACTTTATTGTCACCAAATTTCAAGGTTTTATTACGCTCCAGTAAAAAGTTACAAGCATTTGAATACTTTGATAGGTGTAGAACGCACCGTATAGAATTTAGAGCCATTTGAAGTTTTATCAACTTTCTATTTGGGACTCAAGGGTAGCATAGCTATGAGCGATAGCTTAAATTGATAAGAGGCTCGAATACTTTATTTTCACAAAATTTCAAGATTTTATGACGCTCCAGTAAAAAGTTACAAGCATTTGAATACTTTGATAAGTGTAGGACGCACCGTATAGAAGTTAGAGCCATTTAAAATTTTATCAGTGTTTGATTTGGGACTCATGGGTAGCATAGCTATGAGCGATAACTTAAATTGATAAGAGGCTCGAGTTCATTGTCACAAAATTTCAAGATTTTATGACGCTCCAGTAAAAAGTTACAAGTATTTGAATGTTGCAAACTTTGATAGGTGTAGGATGCACCGTATAGGTGTAGGATGCACCGTTAGGGCCATTTGAAGTTTTATCAGTGTTTGATTTGGGACTCAACGGTAGCATATCTATGAGCGATAGCTTAAATTGATAAGATGCTCGATTACTTTATTGTCACAAAATTTCAAGATTTTATGAAGCTAAAGTAAAAAGTTACAAGCATTTGAATGTTGCAAACTTTGATAGGTATAGGACCCGACGTATAGAAGTTAAGACCATTTGAAGTTTTATCAGTGTTTGATTTAGGACTCATGGGTAGCATAGCTATAGCGATAGCTTAAATTGAATAGAGGCTCGAGTAGTTTATTTTCACAAATTTCAAGGTTTTTTGACCCTCCAGTGAAAAGTTACAAGCATTTGAAAGTTGCAAATTTTGATAGGTGTTGGACGCTCCGTATAGAAGTTACAGCCATTTGAAATTTTATCAGAGTTTGATTTGGGAATCATGGGTAGCATAGCTATGAGCCATAACTTAAATTGATAACAGGCTCGAGTTCATTGCCACAAAATTTCAAGATTTTATGACGCTCCAGTAAAAAGTTACAAGCATTTGATTTTTGCAAACTTTGATAGGTATAGGACGCACCGTATAGAAATTAGGTGCATTTGAAGTTCTATCAGTGTTTGATTTGGGACTCAAGGGTAGCATAGCTATGAGCGATAGCTTAAATGGACAAGAGGCAAGAGTAATTCATTGTCACAAAATTTCAAGATTTTATGACGCTCCAGTAAAAAGTTACAAGCATTTCAATGTTGCAAACTTTGATAGGTGTTGGACGCACCGTATAAAAGTTAGGGCCATCTGAAGTTTTATCAGTTTTTGATTTGGGACTCACGGGTAGCATAGCTATGAGCGATAGCTTAAATTGATAACAGGCTCGAGTACTTTATTGTCCCAAAATTTCAAGGTTTTATGACGCTCCAGTAAAAAGTTAGAAGCATTTCAATTATGCAAACTTTGATAGGTGTTGGACGCACCGTATAAAAGTTAGGGCCATCTGAAAGTTTATCAGTGTTTGATTTGGGACTCAAGGGTAGCATAGCTATGAGCGATAACTTAAATTGTTAAGCGGCTCGAGTACTTTATTGTCACAAAATTGCAAGGTTTTATGGCGCTCCAGTAAAAAGTTACAAGCATTAGAATCTTGCAAATTTTCGTAAGTATAGGTCCCACCGTACAGAATTTAGAGCCATTTGAAGTTTTATCAATTTTCTATTTGGGACTCAAGGGTAGCATAGCTATGAGCGATTGCTTCAATTGACAAGAGGCACGAGTACTTTATTTTCATAAAATTTCAAGATTTTATGACGCTCCAGTAAAAATTTACAAGCATTTGAATACTTTGATAAGTGTAGGACGCACCGTATAGAAGTTAGAGCCATTTGAAATTTTATCAGTATTTGATTTGGGACTCATGGGTAGCATAGCTATGAGCTATAACTTAAATTGATAAGAGGCTCGAGTTCATTGTCACAAAATTTCAAGATTTTATGACGCTCCAGTAAAAAGTTACAAGTATTTGAATGTTGCAAACTTTGATGGGTGTAGGATGCACCGTATAGGTGTAGGATGCACCGTTAGGGCCATTTGAAGTTTTATCAGTGTTTGATTTGGGACTCAACGGTAGAATATCTATGAGCGATAGATTAAATTGGTAAGATGCTCGATTACTTTATTGTCACAAAATTTCAAGATTTTATGACGCTAAAGTAAAAAGTTACAACATTTGAATGTTGCAAACTTTGATAGGTATAGGACCCGACGTATTGAAGTTAAGGCCATTTGAAGTTTTATCAGTGTTTGATTTAGGACTCATGGGTAGCATAGCTATGAGCGATAGCTTAAATTGAATAGAGGCTCGAGTAGTTTATTTTCACAAATTTCAAGGTTTTTTGACCCTCCAGTGAAAAGTTACAAGCATTTGAAAGTTGCAAATTTTGATAGGTGTTGGACGCTCGGTATAGAAGTTACAGAAATTTGAAATTTTATCAGAGTTTGATTTGGGACTCATGGGTAGCATAGCTATGAGCCATAACTTAAATTGATAACAGGCTCGAGTTCATTGCCACAAAATTTCAAGATTTTATGACGCTCCAGTAAAAAGTTACAAGCATTTGATTTTTGCAAACTTTGATAGGTATAGGACGCACCGTATAGAAATTAGGTGCATTTGAAGTTCTATCAGTGTTTGATTTGGGACTCAAGGGTAGCATAGCTATGAGCGATAGCTTAAATGGACAAGAGGCAAGAGTAATTCATTGTCACAAAATTTCAAGATTTTATGACGCTCCAGTAAAAAGTTACAAGCATTTCAATGTTGCAAACTTTGATAGGTGTTGGACGCACCCTATAAAAGTTAGGGCCATCTGAAGTTTTATCAGTTTTTGATTTGGGATTCACGGGTAGCATAGCTATGAGCGATAGCTTAAATTGATAACAGGCTCGAGTACTTTATTGTCACAAAATTGCAAGGTTTTATGGCGCTCCAGTATAAAGTTACAAGCATTAGAATCTTGCAAATTTTCGTAAGTATAGGTCGCACCGTACAGAAGTTAGGCCCATTTGAAGTTTTAGCAGTGTTTAATTTGGAACTCAAGGGTAGCTATGAGCGATAGCTTAAATTGACAAGAGGCACGAGTACTTTATTGTCACCAAATTTCAAGGTTTTATTACGCTCCAGTAAAAAGTTACAAGCATTTGAATACTTTGATAGTTGGAGGACGCCCGTAGAGAATTTAGAGCCAATTGAAGTTTTATCAATTTTTGATTTGGGACTCAAGGGTAGCATAGCTATGAGCGATAGCTTAAATTGATAAGAGGCTCGAATACTTTATTTTCACAAAATTTCAAGATTTTATGACGCTCCAGTAAAAAGTTACAAACATTTGAATACTTTGATAGGTGTAGGACGCAACGTATAGAAGTTAGAGCCATTTGAAATTTTATCAGTGTTTGATTTGGGACTCATGGGTAGCATAGCTATGAGCGATAACTTAAATTGAAAAGAGGCTCGAGTTCATTGTCACAAAATTTCAAGATTTTATGACGCTCCAGTAAAAAGTTACAAGCATTTAAATATTGCAAACTTTGTTAGGTATAGGACCCGACGTATAGAAGTTAAGGCCATTTGAAGTTTTATCAGTGTTTGATTTAGGACTCATGGGTAGCATAGCTATGAGCGATAGCTTAAATTGAATAGAGGCTCGAGTAGTTTATTTTCACAAATTTCAAGGTTTTTTGACCCTCCAGTGAAAAGTTACAAGCATTTGAAAGTTGCAAACTTTGATAGGTGTAGGATGCACCGTATAGGTGTAGGATGCATCGTTAGGGCCATTTGAAGTTTTATCAGTGTTTGATTTGGGAACAGGCTCGAGTTCATTGCCACAAAATTGCAAGATTTTATGACGCTCCAGTAAAAAGTTACAAGCATTTCATTTTTGCAAACTTTGATAGGTATAGGACGCACCGTATAGAAGTTAGGTGCAGTTGAAGTTCTATCAGTGTTTGATTTGGGACTCAAGGGTAGCATAGCTATGAGCGATAGCTTAAATTGACAAGAGGCAAGAGTACTTCATAGCCACAAAATTTCAAGATTTTATTACGCTCCAGTAAAAAGTTACAAGCATTTCAATGTTGCAAACTTTGATAGGTGTTGGACGCACCGTATAAAATTTAGGGCCATCTGAAGTTTTATCAGTGTTTGATTTGGGATTCACGGGTAGCATAGCTATGACCGATAGCTTAAATTGACAACAGGCTCGAGTACTTTATTGTCACAAAATTTCAAGGTTTTATGACGCTCCAGTAAAAAGTTAGAAGCATTTGAATGTTGCAAACTTTGATAGTGTAGGATGCACCGTATAGGTGTAGGATGCACCGTTAGGGCCACTTGAAGTTTTAGCAGTGTTTGATTTGGGACTCAAGGGTAGCATCCTATGAGCGATAGCTTAAATTGATAAGAGGCTCGATTACTTTATTGTCACAAAATTTCAAGATTTTATGACGCTCCAGTAAAAAGTTACAAGCATTTGAATGTTGCAAACTTTGATAGGTATACTACCCGAAGTATAGAAGTTAAGACCATTTGAAGTTTTATCAGTGTTTGATTTAGGACTCAAGGGTAGCATAGATATGAGCGATAGCTTAAATTGAATAGAGGCTCGAGTAGTTTATTTTCACAAATTTCAAGGTTTTTTGACCCTCCAGTGAAAAGTTACTAGCATTTGAAAGTTGCAAATTTTGATAGGTGTTGGACGCTCCGTATAGAAGTTACAGCCATTTGAAATTTTATCATAGTTTGATTTGGGACTCATGGGTAGCATAGCTATGAGGGATAACTTAAATTGATAACAGGCTCGAGTTCATTGCCACAAAATTGCAAGATTTTATGACGCTCCAGTAAAAAGTTACAAGCATTTCATTTTTGCAAACTTTGATAGGTATAGGACGCACCGTATAGAAGTTAGGTGCATTTGAAGTTCTATCAGTGTTTGATTTGGGACTCAAGGGTAGCATAGCTATGAGCGATAGCTTAAATTGACAAGAGGCAAGAGTACTTCATAGCCACAAAATTTCAAGATTTTATTACGCTCCAGTAAAAAGTTACAAGCATTTCAATGTTGCAAACTTTGATAGGTGTTGGACGCACCGTATAAAATTTAGGGCCATCTGAAGTTTTATCAGTGTTTGATTTGGGATTCACGGGTGGCATAGCTATGACCGATAGCTTAAATTGACAACAGGCTCGAGTACTTTATTGTCACAAAATTTCAAGGTTTTATGACGCTCCAGTAAAAAGTTAGAAGCATTTGAATGTTGCAAACTTTGATAGTGTAGGATGCACCGTATAGGTGTAGGATGCACCGTTAGGGCCACTTGAAGTTTTAGCAGTGTTTGATTTGGGACTCAAGGGTAGCATGCTATGAGCGATAGCTTAAATTGATAAGAGGCTCGATTACTTTATTGTCACAAAATTTCAAGATTTTATGACGCTCCAGTAAAAAGTTACAAGCATTTGAATGTTGCAAACTTTGATAGGTATACTACCCGACGTATAGAAGTTAAGACCATTTGAAGTTTTATCAGTGTTTGATTTAGGACTCAAGGGTAGCATAGATATGAGCGATAGCTTAAATTGAATAGAGGCTCGAGTAGTTTATTTTCACAAATTTCAAGGTTTTTTGACCCTCCAGTGAAAAGTTACTAGCATTTGAAAGTTGCAAATTTTGATAGGTGTTGGACGCTCCGTATAGAAGTTACAGCCATTTGAAATTTTATCATAGTTTGATTTGGGACTCATGGGTAGCATAGCTATGAGGGATAACTTAAATTGATAACAGGCTCGAGTTCATTGCCACAAAATTGCAAGATTTTATGACGCTCCAGTAAAAAGTTACAAGCATTTCATTTTTGCAAACTATGATAGGTATAGGACGCACCGTATAGAAGTTAGGTGCATTTGAAGTTCTATCAGTGTTTGATTTGGGACTCAAGGGTAGCATAGCTATGAGCGATAGCTTAAATTGACAAGAGGCAAGAGTACTTCATAGCCACAAAATTTCAAGATTTTATTACGCTCCAGTAAAAAGTTACAAGCATTTCAATGTTGCAAACTTTGATAGGTGTTGGACGCACCGTATAAAATTTAGGGCCATCTGAAGTTTTATCAGTGTTTGATTTGGGATTCACGGGTAGCATAGCTATGACCGATAGCTTAAATTGACAACAGGCTCGAGTACTTTATTGTCACAAAATTTCAAGGTTTTATGACGCTCCAGTAAAAAGTTAGAAGCATTTGAATGTTGCAAACTTTGATAGTGTAGGATGCACCGTATAGGTGTAGGATGCACCGTTAGGGCCACTTGAAGTTTTATCAATTTTTGATTTGGGACTCAAGGGTAGCATGCTATGAGCGATAGCTTAAATTGATAAGAGGCTCGAATACTTTATTTTCACAAAATTTCAAGATTTTATGACGCTCCAGTAAAACGTTACAAGCATTTGAATGTTGCAAACTTTGATAGTGTAGGATTCACCGTATAGGTATAAGATGCACCGTTAGGGCCATTTGAAGTTTTATCAGTGTTTCATTTGGGACTCAAGGGTAGCATAGCTATGAGCGATAACTTAAATTGTTAAGCGGCTCGAGTACTTTATTGTCACAAAATTTCAAGGTTTTATGGCGCTCCAGTAAAAAGTTACAAGCATTTGAATACTTTGATAGGTGTAGGAGGCACCGTATAGAATTTAGAGCCATTTGAAGTTTTATCACTTTTTGATTTGGGACTCAAGGGTAGCATAGCTATGAGCGATAGCTTAAATTAATAAGAGGCTCGAATACTTTATTTTCACAAAATTTCAAGGTTTTTTGACCCTCCAGTGAAAAGTTACAAGCATTTGAAAGTTGCAAATTTTGATATGTGTTGGACGCTCCGTATAGAAGTTAGAGCCGTTTGAAATTTTATCAGTGTTTGATTTGGGACTACTGGGTAGAATAGCTATGAGAGATAACTTAAATTGATAACAGGCTCGAGTTCATTGTCACAAAATTTCAAGATTTTATGACGCTCCAGTAAAAAGTTACAAGCATTAGATTTTTGCAAACTTTGATAGGTATAGGACGCACCGTATAGAAGTTAGGTCCATTTGAAGTTTTAACAGTGTTTGATTTGGGACTCAAGGGTAGCAAAGCTATGAGCGATAGCTTAAATTGACAAGAGGCAAGAGTACTTCATTGTCACAAAAGTTCAAGATTTGATGACGCTCCAGTAAAAAGTTACAAGCATTTGATTGTTGCAAACTTTGATAGGTATAGGACGCACCGTATAAAAGTTAGGGTCATTTGAAGTTTTATCAGTGTTTGATTTGGAATTCACGGGTAGCAAAGCTACGAGCGATAGCTTAAATTGATAACAGGCTTTCACCGTATAGGTGTAGGATGCACCGTTAGGGCCATTTGAAGTTTTATCAGTGTTTGATTTGGGACTCAAGGGTAGCATAATTATGAGCGATAGCTTAAATTGATAAGAGGCTCGAGTACTTTATTGTCACAAAATTTCAAGATTTTATTACGCTCCAGTAAAAAGTTACAAGCATTTACAAGTTGCAAACTTTGGTAGGTGTAGGACGCACCGTATAAAAGTTAGGGCCATTTGAAATTTTATCAGTGTTTGATTTGGGATTCACGGGTAGCATAGCTATGAGCGATAACTTCAATTGACAAGAGCTCGAGTACTTTATTTTCACAAAATTTCAAGATTTTATGACGCTGCAGTAAAAAGTTACATGCATTTGAATAATTTGATAGGTGTAGGACGCACCGTATAGAAGTTAGAACCATTTGAAATTTTATCAGTGTTTGATTTGGGACTCATAGCTATGAGCGATAACTTAAATTGATAAGAGGCTCGAGTTCATTGTCACAAAATTTCAAGATTTTATGACGCTCCAGTAAAAAGTTACAAGCATTCGATTGTTGCAAACTTTGATAGATGTAGGACGCACCTTACAGAAGTTAGGTCCATTTGGAGTTTTATCAGTGTTTGATTTGGGACTCAAGGGTAGCATAGCTATGAGCGATAGCTTAAATTGACAAGAGGCAAGAGTACGTCATAGCCACAAAATTTCAAGATTTTATTAGGCTCCAGTAAAAAGTTACAAGCATTTCAATGTTGCAAACTTTGATAGGTGTAGGACGCACCGTATAAAAGTTAGGGCCATCTGAAGTTTTATCAGTGTTTGATTTGGGATTCACGGGTAGCATAGCTATGAGCGATAGCTTAAATTGATAACAGGCTCGAGTACTTTATTGTCACAAAATTTCAAGGTTTTATGACGCTCCAATAAAAAGTTACAAGCATTTGAATGTTGCAAACTTTGATAGTGTAGGATCCACCGTATAGGTGTAGGATGCACCGTTAGGGCCATTTGAAGTTTTATCAGTGTTTGATTTGGGACTCACGGGTAGCATAGATATGAGCGATAACTTAAATTGATAAGCGGCTCGAGTACTTTATTTTCACAAAATTTCAAGGTTTTATGGCGCTCCAGTAAAAAGTTACAAGCATTAGAATCTTGCAAATTTTCATAAGTATAGTTCGCACCATACAGAAGTTCGGGCCATTTGAAGTTTTAGCAGTGTTTGATTTGGGGCTCAAGGGTAGCATGCTATGAGCGATAGCTTAAATTGACAAGACGCACCTGTACTTTATTGTCACCAAATTTCAAGGTTTTATTACGCTCCAGTAAAAAGTTACAAGCATTTGAATACTTTGATAGGTGTAGGACGCACCGTATAGAAGTTAGGGCCATTCGAAGTTTTAGCAGTGTTTCATTTGGGACTCAAGGGTAGCATGCTATGAGCGATAGTTTAAAGTGACAAGAGGCACGAGTACTTTATTGTTACAAAATTTCAAGGTTTTATAACGCTCCAGTAAAATGTTACAAGCGTTTTATTGTTGCAAACTTTGATAGGTATAGGACGCACCGTATAGAAGCTAGGTCCATTTGAGGTCTTATCAGTGTTTGATTTGGGACTCAAGGGTGGCATAGCTATGAGCGATAGCTTAAATTGATAAGAGGCTCGAATAGTTTATTTTCACAAAATTTCAAGATTTTATGACGCTTCAGTAAAAAGTTACAAACATTTGAATGTTGCAAACTTTGGTATTTATAGGACTCACCATATAGAAGTTAGGGCCATTTGAAGTTTTTTCAGTGTTTGATTTGTGACTCAAGGGTAGCATATCTATCAGCGATAGCTTAAATTGATAAGAGACACGAGTTCATTGTCACAAAATTTCAAGATTTTCTGACGCTGTAGTAAAGAGTTACAAGAATTTGAATGTTGCAAATTTTGATAGGTATAGGAAGTACCGTATAGAACTTAGGGCCATTTGAAGTTTTAGCAGTGTTTCATTTGGGACTCAAGGGTAGCATAGCTATGAGCGATAGCTTAAATTGACAAGAGGCAAGAGTACTTCATTGCCACAAAATTGCAAGATTTTATTACGCTCCAGTAAAAAGTTACAAGCATTTCAATGTTGCAAACTTTGATAGGTTTAGGACGCACCGTATAAAAGTTAGGGCCATTTGAAATTTTATCAGTGTTTGATTTGGGATTCACGGGTAGCATAGCTATGAGCGATAACTTCAATTGACAAGAGCTCGAGTACTTTATTGTCACAAAGTTTAAAGGTTTTAAGGCGCTCCAGTAAAAAGTTACAAGCATTTGAATGTTGCAAACTTTGGTATTTATAGGACTCACCATATAGAAGTTAGGGCGATTTGAAGTTTTTTCAGTGTTTGATTTGTGACTCAAGGGTAGCATATCTATGAGCGATAGCTTAAATTGATAAGAGGCTCGAATAGTTTATTTTCACAAAATTTCAAGATTTTATGACGCTCCAGTAAAAAGTTACAAACATTTGAATGTTGCAAACTTTGGTATTTATAGGACTCACCATATAGAAGTTAGGGCCATTTGAAGTTTTTTCAGTTTTTGATTTGTGACTCAAGGGTAGCATATCTATCAGCGATAGCTTAAATTGATAAGAGGCACGAGTTCATTGTCACAAAATTTCAAGATTTTCTGACGCTGTAGTAAAGAGTTACAAGCATTTGAATGTTGTAAATTTTGATAGGTATAGGACGTAACCGTATAGAACTTAGGGCCATTTGAAGTTTTAGCAGTGTTTGATTTGGGACTCAAGGGTAGCATAGCTATGAGCGATAGCTTAAATTGACAAGAGGCAAGAGTACTTCATAGCCACAAAATTTCAAGATTTTATTACGCTCCAGTAAAAAGTTACAAGCATTTCAATGTTGCAAACTTTGATAGTGTAGGATCCACCGTATAGGTGTAGGATGCACCGTTAGGGCCATTTGAAGTTTTATCAGTGTTTGATTTGGGACTCAAGGGTAGCATAGCTATGAGCGATAACTTAAATTGATAAGCGGCTCGAGTACTTTATTGTCACAAAATTTCAAGGTTTTATGGCGCTCCAGTAAAAAGTTACAAGCATTTGAATGTTGCAAATTTTCGTAAGTATAGGACGCACCGTATAGAAGTTAGGGCCATTTGAAATTTTATCAGTGTTTGATTTGGGACTCATGGGTAGCATAGCTATGAGCGATAACTTAAATTGATAAGATGCTCGAGTTCATTGTCACAAAATTTCAAGATTTTATGACGCTCCAGTAAAAAGTTACAAGCATTTGATTGTTGCAAATTTTGATAGGAATAGGACGCACCATATAGAAGTTAGGTCCATTTGAAGTTTTATCAATGTTTGATTTGGGACGCAAGGGTAGCATAGCTATGAGCGATAGCTTAAATTGACAAGAGGCAAGAGTACTTCAATGTCACAAAATTTCAAGATTTTATGACACTCCAGTAAAAAGTAAGAAGCATTTGAATGTTGCAAACTTTGATAGGTGTAGGATGCACCGTTAGGGCCATTTGAAGTTTTATCAGTGTTTGATTTGGGATTCACGGGTAGCATAGCTATGAGCGATAGCTTAAATTGATAACAGGCTCGAGTACTTTATTCTCACAAAATATCAAGGTTTTATGACCCTTCAGTAAAATATTACAAGCATTTGAATATTGCAAACTTCGATAGGTGTAAGATGCACCGTATAGGTGTGGGATGCACCGTTAGGGCCATTTGAATTTTGATCAGTGTTTGATTTGGGACTCAAGGGTAGCATAACTATGAGCGATAGCTTAAATTGATAAGAGGCTCGAGCACTTTATTGTCACAAAATTTCAAGATTTTATTACGCTCCAGTAAAAAGTTACAAGCATTTGAATGTTGCAAACTTTGATAGGTGTAGGACGCACCGTATAGAAGTTAGGGCCATTCGAAGTTTTAGCAGTGTTTCATTTGGGACTCAAGGGTAGCATGCTATGAGCGATAGTTTAAAGTGACAAGAGGCGCGATTGTTACAAAATTTCAAGGTTTTATAACGCTCCAGTAAAAAGTTACAAGCGTTTTATTGTTGCAAACTTTGATAGGTATAGGACGCACCGTATAGAAGCTAGGTCCATTTGAGGTCTTATCAGTGTTTGATTTGGGACTCAAGGGTGGCATAGCTATGAGCGATAGCTTAAATTGATAAGAGGCTCGAATAGTTTATTTTCACAAAATTTCAAGATTTTATGACGCTTCAGTAAAAAGTTACAAACATTTGAATGTTGCAAACTTTGGTATTTATAGGACTCACCATATAGAAGTTAGGGCCATTTGAAGTTTTTTCAGTGTTTGATTTGTGACTCAAGGGTAGCATATCTATCAGCGATAGCTTAAATTGATAAGAGACACGAGTTCATTGTCACAAAATTTCAAGATTTTCTGACGCTGTAGTAAAGAGGTTCAAGCATTTGAATGTTGCAAATTTTGATAGGTATAGGGCGTACCGTATAGAACTTAGGGCCATTTGAAGTTTTAGCGTTGTTTCATTTGGGACTCAAGGGTAGCATAGCTATGAGCGATAGCTTAAATTGACAAGAGGCAAGAGTACTTCATTGCCAAAAAATTGCAAGATTTTATTACGCTCCAGTAAAAAGTTACAAGCATTTCAATGTTGCAAACTTTGATAGGTTTAGGACGCACCGTATAAAAGGTAGGGCCATTTGAAGTTTTATCAGTGTTTGATTTGGGATTCACGGGTAGCATAGCTATGAGCGATAACTTAAATTGACAAGAGCTCGAGTACTTTATTGTCACAAAATTTTAAGGTTTTAAGGCGCTCCAGTAAAAAGTTACAAGCATTTGAATGTTGCAAACTTTGGTATTTATAGGACTCACCATATAGAAGTTAGGGCGATTTGAAGTTTTTTCAGTGTTTGATTTGTGACTCAAGGGTAGCATATCTATGAGCGATAGCTTAAATTGATAAGAGGCTCGAATAGTTTATTTTCACAAAATTTCAAGATTTTATGACGCTCCAGTAAAAAGTTACAAGCATTTGAATGTTGCACACTTTGGTATTTATAGGACTCACCATATAGAAGTTAGGGCCATTTGAAGTTTTTTCAGTTTTTGATTTGTGACTCAAGGGTAGCATATCTATCAGCGATAGCTTAAATTGATAAGAGGCACGAGTTCATTGTCACAAAATTTCAAGATTTTCTGACGCTGTAGTAAAGAGTTACAAGCATTTGAATGTTGTAAATTTTGATAGGTATAGGACGTAACCGTATAGAACTTAGGGCCATTTGAAGTTTTAGCAGTGTTTGATTTGGGACTCAAGGGTAGCATAGCTATGAGCGATAGCTTAAATTGACAAGAGGCAAGAGTACTTCATAGCCACAAAATTTCAAGATTTTATTACGCTCCAGTAAAAAGTTACAAGCATTTCAATGTTGCAAACTTTGATAGTGTAGGATCCACCGTATAGGTGTAGGATGCACCGTTAGGGCCATTTGAAGTTTTATCAGTGTTTGATTTGGGACTCAAGGGTAGCATAGCTATGAGCGATAACTTAAATTGATAAGCGGCTCGAGTACTTTATTGTCACAAAATTTCAAGGTTTTATGGCGCTCCAGTAAAAAGTTACAAGCATTAGAATCTTGCAAATTTTCGTAAGTATAGGACGCACCGTATAGAAGTTAGGGCCATTTGAAATTTTATCAGTGTTTGATTTGGGACTCATGGGTAGCATAGCTATGAGCGATAACTTAAATTGATAAGATGCTCGAGTTCATTGTCACAAAATTTCAAGATTTTATGACGCTCCAGTAAAAAGTTACAAGCATTTGATTGTTGCAAACTTTGATAGGAATAGGACGCACCATATAGAAGTTAGGTCCATTTGAAGTTTTATCAATGTTTGATTTGGGACGCAAGGGTAGCATAGCTATGAGCGATAGCTTAAATTGACAAGAGGCAAGAGTACTTCAATGTCACAAAATTTCAAGATTTTATGACACTCCAGTAAAAAGTAAGAAGCATTTGAATGTTGCAAACTTTGATAGGTGTAGGATGCACCGTTAGGGCCATTTGAAGTTTTATCAGTGTTTGATTTGGGATTCACGGGTAGCATAGCTATGAGCGATAGCTTAAATTGATAACAGGCTCGAGTACTTTATTCTCACAAAATATCAAGGTTTTATGACCCTTCAGTAAAATATTACAAGCATTTGAATATTGCAAACTTCGATAGGTGTAAGATGCACCGTATAGGTGTGGGATGCACCGTTAGGGCCATTTGAATTTTGATCAGTGTTTGATTTGGGACTCAAGGGTAGCATCACTATGAGCGATAGCTTAAATTGATAAGAGGCTCGAGTACTTTATTGTCACAAAATTTCAAGATTTTATTACGCTCCAGTAAAAAGTTACAAGCATTTGAATGTTGCAAACTTTGATAGGTGTAGGACGCACCGTATAGAAGTTAGGGCCATTCGAAGTTTTAGCAGTGTTTCATTTGGGACTCAAGGGTAGCATGCTATGAGCGATAGTTTAAAGTGACAAGAGGCGCGATTGTTACAAACTTTCAAGGTTTTATAACGCTCCAGTAAAAAGTTACAAGCGTTTTATTGTTGCAAACTTTGATAGGTATAGGACGCACCGTATAGAAGCTAGGTCCATTTGAGGTTTTTTCAGTGTTTGATTTGGGACTCAAGAGTAGCATAGATATGAGCGATAGCTTAAATTGACAAGAGGTAAGAGTACTTCATTGTCACAAAATTTCAAGATTTTCTGACGCTGTAGTAAAGAGGTTCAAGCATTTGAATGTTGCAAATTTTGATAGGTATAGGGCGTACCGTATAGAACTTAGGGCCATTTGAAGTTTTAGCGTTGTTTCATTTGGGACTCAAGGGTAGCATAGCTATGAGCGATAGCTTAAATTGACAAGAGGCAAGAGTACTTCATTGCCAAAAAATTGCAAGATTTTATTACGCTCCAGTAAAAAGTTACAAGCATTTCAATGTTGCAAACTTTGATAGGTTTAGGACGCACCGTATAAAAGGTAGGGCCATTTGAAGTTTTATCAGTGTTTGATTTGGGATTCACGGGTAGCATAGCTATGAGCGATAACTTAAATTGACAAGAGCTCGAGTACTTTATTGTCACAAAATTTTAAGGTTTTAAGGCGCTCCAGTAAAAAGTTACAAGCATTTGAATGTTGCAAACTTTGGTATTTATAGGACTCACCATATAGAAGTTAGGGCGATTTGAAGTTTTTTCAGTGTTTGATTTGTGACTCAAGGGTAGCATATCTATGAGCGATAGCTTAAATTGATAAGAGGCTCGAATAGTTTATTTTCACAAAATTTCAAGATTTTATGACGCTCCAGTAAAAAGTTACAAGCATTTGAATGTTGCACACTTTGGTATTTATAGGACTCACCATATAGAAGTTAGGGCCATTTGAAGTTTTTTCAGTTTTTGATTTGTGACTCAAGGGTAGCATATCTATCAGCGATAGCTTAAATTGATAAGAGGCACGAGTTCATTGTCACAAAATTTCAAGATTTTCTGACGCTGTAGTAAAGAGTTACAAGCATTTGAATGTTGTAAATTTTGATAGGTATAGGACGTAACCGTATAGAACTTAGGGCCATTTGAAGTTTTAGCAGTGTTTGATTTGGGACTCAAGGGTAGCATAGCTATGAGCGATAGCTTAAATTGACAAGAGGCAAGAGTACTTCATAGCCACAAAATTTAAAGATTTTATTACGCTCCAGTAAAAAGTTACAAGCATTTCAATGTTGCAAACTTTGATAGTGTAGGATCCACCGTATAGGTGTAGGATGCACCGTTAGGGCCATTTGAAGTTTTATCAGTGTTTGATTTGGGACTCAAGGGTAGCATAGCTATGAGCGATAACTTAAATTGATAAGCGGCTCGAGTACTTTATTGTCACAAAATTTCAAGGTTTTATGGCGCTCCAGTAAAAAGTTACAAGCATTAGAATCTTGCAAATTTTCGTAAGTATAGGACAAACCGTATAGAAGTTAGGGCCATTTGAAATTTTATCAGTGTTTGATTTGGGACTCATGGGTAGCATAGCTATGAGCGATAACTTAAATTGATAAGATGCTCGAGTTCATTGTCACAAAATTTCAAGATTTTATGACGCTCCAGTAAAAAGTTACAAGCATTTGATTGTTGCAAACTTTGATAGGAATAGGACGCACCATATAGAAGTTAGGTCCATTTGAAGTTTTATCAATGTTTGATTTGGGACGCAAGGGTAGCATAGCTATGAGCGATAGCTTAAATTGACAAGAGGCAAGAGTACTTCAATGTCACAAAATTTCAAGATTTTATGACACTCCAGTAAAAAGTAAGAAGCATTTGAATGTTGCAAACTTTGATAGGTGTAGGATGCACCGTTAGGGCCATTTGAAGTTTTATCAGTGTTTGATTTGGGATTCACGGGTAGCATAGCTATGAGCGATAGCTTAAATTGATAACAGGCTCGAGTACTTTATTCTCACAAAATTTCAAGGTTTTATGACCCTTCAGTAAAATATTACAAGCATTTGAATATTGCAAACTTCGATAGGTGTAAGATGCACCGTATAGGTGTAGGATGCACCGTTAGGGCCATTTGAATTTTGATCAGTGTTTGATTTGGGACTCAAGGGTAGCATAACTATGAGCGATAGCTTAAATTGATAAGAGGCTCGAGTACTTTATTGACACAAAATTTCAAGATTTTATTACGCTCCAGTAAAAAGTTACAAGCATTTGAATGTTGCAAACTTTGATAGGTGTAGGACGCACCGTATAGAAGTTAGGGCCATTCGAAGTTTTAGCAGTGTTTCATTTGGGACTCAAGGGTAGCATGCTATGAGCGATAGTTTAAAGTGACAAGAGGCGCGATTGTTACAAAATTTCAAGGTTTTATAACGCTCCAGTAAAAAGTTACAAGCGTTTTATTGTTGCAAACTTTGATAGGTATAGGACGCACCGTATAGAAGCTAGGTCCATTTGAGGTTTTTTCAGTGTTTGATTTGGGACTCAAGAGTAGCATAGATATGAGCGATAGCTTAAATTGACAAGAGGTAAGAGTACTTCATTGTCACAAAATTTCAAGATTTTCTGACGCTGTAGTAAAGAGGTTCAAGCATTTGAATGTTGCAAATTTTGATAGGTATAGGGCGTACCGTATAGAACTTAGGGCCATTTGAAGTTTTAGTGTTGTTTCATTTGGGACTCAAGGGTAGCATAGCTATGAGCGATAGCTTAAATTGACAAGAGGCAAGAGTACTTCATTGCCAAAAAATTGCAAGATTTTATTACGCTCCAGTAAAAAGTTACAAGCATTTCAATGTTGCAAACTTTGATAGGTTTAGGACGCACCGTATAAAAGGTAGGGCCATTTGAAGTTTTATCAGTGTTTGATTTGGGATTCACGGGTAGCATAGCTATGAGCGATAACTTAAATTGACAAGAGCTCGAGTACTTTATTGTCACAAAATTTTAAGGTTTTAAGGCGCTCCAGTAAAAAGTTACAAGCATTTGAATGTTGCAAACTTTGGTATTTATAGGACTCACCATATAGAAGTTAGGGCGATTTGAAGTTTTTTCAGTGTTTGATTTGAGACTCAAGGGTAGCATATCTATGAGCGATAGCTTAAATTGATAAGAGGCTCGAATAGTTTATTTTCACAAAATTTCAAGATTTTATGACGCTCCAGTAAAAAGTTACAAACATTTGAATGTTGCAAACTTTGGTATTTATAGGACTCACCATATAGAAGTTAGGGCCATTTGAAGTTTTTTCAGTTTTTGATTTGTGACTCAAGGGTAGCATATCTATCAGCGATAGCTTAAATTGATAAGAGGCACGAATTCATTGTCACAAAATTTCAAGATTTTCTGACGCTGTAGTAAAGAGTTACAAGCATTTGAATGTTGTAAATTTTGATAGGTATAGGACGTAACCGTATAGAACTTAGGGCCATTTGAAGTTTTAGCAGTGTTTGATTTGGGACTCAAGGGTAGCATAGCTATGAGCGATAGCTTAAATTGACAAGAGGCAAGAGTACTTCATAGCCACAAAATTTCAAGATTTTATTACGCTCCAGTAAAAAGTTACAAGCATTTCAATGTTACAAACTTTGATAGTGTAGGATCCACCGTATAGGTGTAGGATGCACCGTTAGGGCCATTTGAAGTTTTATCAGTGTTTGATTTGGGACTCAAGGGTAGCATAGCTATGAGCGATAACTTAAATTGATAAGCGGCTCGAGTACTTTATTGTCACAAAATTTCAAGGTTTTATGGCGCTCCAGTAAAAAGTTACAAGCATTAGAATCTTGCAAATTTTCGTAAGTATAGGACGCACCGTATAGAAGTTAGGGCCATTTGAAATTTTATCAGTGTTTGATTTGGGACTCATGGGTAGCATAGCTATGAGCGATAACTTAAATTGATAAGATGCTCGAGTTCATTGTCACAAAATTTCAAGATTTTATGACGCTCCAGTAAAAAGTTACAAGCATTTGATTGTTGCAAACTTTGATAGGAATAGGACGCACCATATAGAAGTTAGGTCCATTTGAAGTTTTATCAATGTTTGATTTGGGACGCAAGGGTAGCATAGCTATGAGCGATAGCTTAAATTGACAAGAGGCAAGAGTACTTCAATGTCACAAAATTTCAAGATTTTATGACACTCCAGTAAAAAGTAAGAAGCATTTGAATGTTGCAAACTTTGATAGGTGTAGGATGCACCGTTAGGGCCATTTGAAGTTTTATCAGTGTTTGATTTGGGATTCACGGGTAGCATAGCTATGAGCGATAGCTTAAATTGATAACAGGCTCGAGTACTTTATTCTCACAAAATTTCAAGGTTTTATGACCCTTCAGTAAAATATTACAAGCATTTGTATATTGCAAACTTCGATAGGTGTAAGATGCACCGTATAGGTGTAGGATGCACCGTTAGGGCCATTTGAATTTTGATCAGTGTTTGATTTGGGACTCAAGGGTAGCATAACTATGAGCGATAGCTTAAATTGATAAGAGGCTCGAGTACTTTATTGTCACAAAATTTCAAGATTTTATTACGCTCCAGTAAAAAGTTACAAGCATTTGAATGTTGCAAACTTTGATAGGTGTAGGACGCACCGTATAGAAGTTAGGGCCATTCGAAGTTTTAGCAGTGTTTCCTTTGGGACTCAAGGGTAGCATGCTATGAGCGATAGTTTAAAGTGACAAGAGGCGCGATTGCTACAAAATTTCAAGGTTTTATAACGCTCCAGTAAAAAGTTACAAGCGTTTTATTGTTGCAAACTTTGATAGGTATAGAACGTACCGTATAGAAGCTAGGTCCATTTGAGGTTTTTTCAGTGTTTGATTTGGGACTCAAGAGTAGCATAGATATGAGCGATAGCTTAAATTGACAAGAGGTAAGAGTACTTCATTGTCACAAAATTTCATGATTTTCTGACGCTGTAGTAAAGAGGTTCAAGCATTTGAATGTTGCGAATTTTGATAGGTATAGGGCGTACCGTATACAACTTAGGGCCATTTGAAGTTTTAGCGTTGTTTCATTTGGGACTCAAGGGTAGCATAGCTATGAGCGATAGCTTAAATTGCCAAGAGGCAAAAGTACTTCATTGCCAAAAAATTGCAAGATTTTATTACGCTCCAGTAAAAAGTTACAAGCATTTCAATGTTGCAAACTTTGATAGGTTTAGGACGCACCGTATAAAAGGTAGGGCCATTTGAAGTTTTATCAGTGTTTGATTTGGGATTCACGGGTAGCATAGCTATGAGCGATAACTTAAATTGACAAGAGCTCGAGTACTTTATTGTCACAAAATTTTAAGGTTTTAAGGCGCTCCAGTAAAAAGTTACAAGCATTTGAATGTTGCAAACTTTGGTATTTATAGGACTCACCATATAGAAGTTAGGGCCATTTGAAGGTTTTTCAGTGATTGATTTGTGACTCAAGGGTAGCATATCTATGAGCGATAGCTTAAATTCATAAGAGGCTCGAGTAGTTTATTTTCACAAATTTCAAGATTTTTTGACCCTCCAGTAAAAAGTGACAAGCATTTGAAAGTTGCAAATCTTGATAGGTGTAGAACGCACCGTATAGAAGTTAGGGCCATTTGAAGTTTTATCAGTGTTTGATTTGGGATTCAAGGGTAGTATAGCTATAAACGATAGCTTAAATTGACAAGAGGCTCGAGTATTTTATTGTCACAAAATTTCAAGATTTTATAACGCTCCAGTGAAAAGTTACAAGCATTTGAATGTTGCAAATATTGATGGGTGTAGGATGCACCTTACAGAATTTAGGGCCATTTGAAGTTTTATCAGTGTTTGATTTGGGACTCAAGGGTAGTATAGCTATGAACGATAGCTTAAATTGACAAGAGTCTCGAGTACTTTATTGTCACAAAATTTCAAGATTTTATAACGCTCCAGTGAAAAGTTACAAGCATTTGAATGTTGCAAATATTGATGGATGTAGGATGCACCGTATAGAAGTTAGAGCCATTTGAAGTTTTATCAGTGTTTGATTTGGGACTCATGGGTAACATAGCTATGAACGATATCTTAAATTGACAAGAGGCTGGAGTACTTTATTCTCACAACATTTCAAAATTTTATAACGCTCCAGTAAAAAGTTACAAGCATTTGAATGTTGCAAACTTTGATAGATGTAGGACGCACCGTATAGAAGTTAGAGCCATTTGATGTTTTATCAGTGTTTGATTACAGACTCAAGGGTAGTATAGCTATGAGCGTGAACTTAAATTAATAAGTCTCGAGTACTTCATTGTCACAAAATTTAAAGGTTTTAAGACGCTCCAGTAAAAAGTTTAAAGCATTTCAATATTGCAAACTTTGATAGGTGTAGGATGCACCGTTAGGGCCATTTGAAGTTTTATCAGTGTTTGATTTGGGACTCAAGGGTAACATAGCTATGAACGATAACTTAAATTGATAAGAAGCTCGAGTACCTCATTTTCACAAAATGTAAAGGTTTTAAAACGCTCCAGTAAAAAGTTACAAGCATTTGAATGTTGCAAACTGTGGTATTTATAGGACTCACCATATAGAATTTAGGGCCATTTGAAGTTTTTTGAGTGTTTGATTTGGGACTCAAGGGTAGTATAGCTATGAGCGATACCTTAAATTTATAGGAGGCTCGAGTACTTTATTTTCACAAACTTTCAAGATTTTACGACGCTCCAGTAAAAAAAAACAAGCATTTGAATGCTGCAAACTTTGATAGGTGTAGGACGCACCGTATAGAAGTTAGATCCATTTGAAGTTTTATCAGTATTTGATTTGAGACTCAAGGGTGGCATAGCTATGAGCGGAGCTATGAGCCATAGCTTAAATTGACAAGAAGCAAGAGTACTTCATTGCCACAAAATTTCAAGAATTTATTACGCTCCAGTAAAAAGTTACAAGCATTACAATCTTACAAATTTTCCTAAGTATAGGTCGCACCGTACAGAAGTTAGGGCCATTTCAATTTTTATCAATGGTTGATTTGGGACTCAAGGGTAGCATAGCTATGAGCGATAGCTTAAATTGACAAGAGGTTCGAGTACTTTATTGTCACAAAATTTCAAGATTTTATGACGCTCCAGTAAAAAGTTACAAGCATTTGATTGTTGCAAACTTTGATAGGTATAGGACGCACCGGATAGAAGTTAGGTCAATTTGAAGTTTTATCAGTGTTTCATTCGGGACTCAAGGGTGGCATAGCTATGAGCGATAGCTATGAGCGATAACTTAAATTGACAAGAGCTCGAGTACTTTATTGTCACAAAATTTAAAGGTTTTAAGGCGCTCCAGTAAAAAGTTACAAGCATTTGAATGTTGCAAACTTTGGTATTTATAGGACTCACCATATAGAAGTTAGGGCCATTTGAAGGTTTTTCAGTGATTGATTTGTGACTCAAGGGTAGCATATCTATGAGCGATAGCTTAAATTCATAAGAGGCTCGAGTAGTTTATTTTCACAAATTTCAAGATTTTTTGACCCTCCAGTAAAAAGTGACAAGCATTTGAAAGTTGCAAATCTTGATAGGTGTAGAACGCACCGTATAGAAGTTAGGGCCATTTGAAGTTTTATCAGTGTTTGATTTGGGACTCAAGGGTAGTATAGCTATGAACGATAGCTTAAATTGACAAGAGGCTCGAGTACTTTATTGTCACAAAATTTCAAGATTTTATAACGCTCCAATGAAAAGTTACAAGCATTTGAATGTTGCAAATATTGATGGGTGTAGGATGCACCGTATAGGTGTAGGATGCACCGTTAGGGCCATTTGAAGTTTTATCAGTGTTTGATTTGGGACTCAAAAAAGCATAACTATGAGCGATAGATTAAATTGATAAGAGGCTCGAGTACTTCATTGTCACAAAATTTCAAGATTTTTTGACGCTCCAGTAAAAAGTTACAAGCATTTGAATATTGCAAACCTTGATAGGTATAGGACGCACCTTACAGAATTTAGGGCCATTTGAAGTTTTATCAGTGTTTGATTTGGGACTCAAGGGTAGTATAGCTATGAACGATAGCTTAAATTGGCAAGAGGCTCGAGTACTTTATTGTCACAAAATTTCAAGATTTTATAACGCTCCAGTGAAAAGTTACAAGCATTTGAATGTTGCAAATATTGATGGATGTAGGATGCACCGTATAGAAGTTAGAGCCATTTGAAGTTTTATCAGTGTTTGATTTGGGACTCATGGGTAACATAGCTATGAACGATATCTTAAATTGACAAGAGGCTGGAGTACTTTATTCTCACAAAATTTCAAAATTTTATAACGCTCCAGTAAAAAGTTACAAGCATTTGAATGTTGCAAACTTTGATAGATGTAGGACGCACCGTATAGAAGTTAGAGCCATTTGATGTTTTATCAGTGTTTGATTACAGACTCAAGGGTAGTATAGCTATGAGCGTGAACTTAAATTAATAAGAGTCTCGAGTACCTCATTTTCACAAAATGTAAAGGTTTTAAAACGCTCCAGTAAAAAGTTACAAGCATTTGAATGTTGCAAACTGTGGTATTTATAGGACTCACCATATAGAAGTTAGGGCCATTTGAAGTTTTTTGAGTGTTTGATTTGGGACTCAAGGGTAGTATAGCTATGAGCGATACCTTAAATTTATAGGAGGCTCGAGTACTTTATTTTCACAAAATTTCAAGATTTTATGACGCTCCAGTAAAAAAAAACAAGCATTTGAATGCTGCAAACTTTGATAGGTGTAGGACGCACCGTATAGAAGTTAGATCCATTTGAAGTTTTATCAGTGTTTGATTTGGGACTCAAGGGTGGCATAGCTATGAGCGGAGCTATGAGCGATAGCTTAAATTGACAAGAAGCAAGAGTACTTCATTGCCACAAAATTTCAAGATTTTATTACGCTCCAGTAAAAAGTTACAAGCATTACAATCTTGCAAATTTTCCTAAGTATAGGTCGCACCGTACAGAAGTTAGGGCCATTTGAATTTTTATCAATGTTTGATTTGGGACTCAAGGGTAGCATAGCTATGAGCGATAGCTTAAATTGACAAGAGGCTCGAGTACTTTATTGTCACAAAATTTCAAGATTTTATGACGCTCCAGTAAAAAGTTACAAGCATTTGATTGTTGCAAACTTTGATAGGTATAGGACGCACCGGATAGAAGTTAGGTCAATTTGAAGTTTTATCAGTGTTTCATTCGGGACTCAAGGGTGGCATAGCTATGAGCGATAGCTATGAGCGATAGCTTAAATTGACAAGAAGCAAGAGTACTTCATTGCCACAAAATTTCAAGATTTTATTACGCTCCAGTAAAAAGTTACAAGCAATTGAATACTTTGATAGGTGTAGGACGCACCGTATAGAAGTTAGAGCCATTTGAAATTTTATCAATGTTTGATTTGGAACTCGAGGGTAGCATAGCTATGAGCGATAGCTTAAATTGATAAGAGGCTCGAATACTTTATTTTCACAAAATTTCAAGATTTTATGACGCTCCAGTAAAAAGTTACAAGCAATTGAGAACTTTGATAGGTGTAGGACGCACCGTATAGAAGTTAGAGCCATTTGAAATTTTATCAGTGTTTGATTTGGGACTAATGGGTAGCATAGCTATGACCGATAACTTAAATTGATAAGAGGTTCGAGTTCATTGTCACAAAATTTCAAGATTTTATGACGCTCCAGTAAAAAGTTACAAGCATTTGATTTTTGCAAACTTTGATAGGTATAGGACGCACCGTATAGAAGTTAGGTCGATTTGAAGTTTTATCAGTGTTTGATTTGGGACTCAAGGATAGCATAGCTATGAGCGATAGCTTAAATTGACAAGAGTCAAGAGTCCTTCATAGCCGCAAAATTTCAAGATTTTATTACGCTCCAGTAAAAAGTTACAAGAACTTCAATGTTTCTAACTTTGATAGGTGTTGGACGCACCGTATAAAAGTTAGGGCCATCTGAAGTTTTATCAGTGTTTGATTTGGGATTCACGGGTAGCATAGCTGTGACCGATAGCTTAAATTGATAGCAGGCTCGAGTACTTTATTGTCACAAAATTTCAAGGTTTTATGACGCTCCAGTAAAAAGTTACAAGCATTTGAATGTTGCAAACTTTGATAGTGTAGGATGCACCGTATAGGTGTAGGATGCACCGTTAGGGCCATTTGAAGCTTTATCAGTGTTTGATTTGGGACTCAAGGGTAGCATAGCTATGAGCGATAACTTAAATTGATTAGCGGCTCGAGTACTTTATTGTCACAAAATATCAAGATTTTATGACGCTCCAGTAAAAAGTTACAGCATTTGAATACTTTGATAAGTGTAGGTCGCACCGTATAGAAGTTAGAGGCATTTGAAGTTTTATCAGTGTTTGATTTGGGACTCAAGGGTAGCATAGCAATGAGCGATAGCTTAAATTGACAAGAGGCTCGATTACTTTATTGTCACAAAATTTCAAGAAAATTCCAGTAAAAATTTACAAGCATTTGATTGTTGCAAACTTTGATAGGTATAGGACGCACCGTATAGAAGTTAGGGTCATTAGAAGTTTTTTCAGTGTTTGATTTGGGATTCACGGGTAGCATAGCTATGAGCGATAGCTTAAATTGATAACAGGCTTTCACCGTATAGTTGTAGGATGCACCGTTAGGGCCATTTGAAGTTTTATCAGTGTTTGATTTGGGACTCAAGGGTAGCATAACTATGAGCGATAGCTTAAATTGACAAGAGGCACGAGTACTTTATTGTCAGAAAATTTCAAGGTTTTATGACACTCCAGAAAAAAGTTACAAGCATTTGAGTGTTGCAAACTTTGATAGGTGTAGGGCCCGACGTATAGAAGTTAAGGCCATTTGAAGTTTTATCAGTGTTTGATATAGGACTCAAGGGTAGCATAGCTATGAGCGATAGCTTAAATTGACCAAAGGCTCGAGTAGTTTATTTTCACAAATTTCAAGGTTTTTTGACCCTCCAGTGAAAAGTTACAAGCATTTGAAAGTTGTAAGTTTTGATAGGTGCTGGACGCACCGTAGAGAAGTTAGAGCCATTTGAAATTTTATCAGTGTTTGATTTGGGACTCATGGGTAGCTATGAGCGATAACTTAAATTGATAAGAGGCTCGAGTTCATTGTCACAAAATTTCAAGATTTTATGACGCTCCAGTAAAAAGTTACAAGCATTTAATTTTTGCAAACTTTGATAGGTGTAGGACGCATCTTATAGGAGTGAGAGCATTTGAAGTTTTATCAGTGTTACATTTGGGACTCAAGGGTAGCATAGCTATGAGCGATAGCTTAAATTGACAAGAGGCAAGAGTGGTTCATTGTCACAAAATTTCAAGATTTTATTACGCTCCAGTAAAAAGTTACAAGCATTTCATTGTTTCAAACTTTGATAGGTGTTGGACGCACCGTATAAAAGTTAGGGCCATCTGAAGTTTTATCAGTGTTTGATTTGGGATTCACGGGTAGCATAGCTATGAGCGATAGCTTAAATTGATAACAGGCTCGAGTACTTTATTGTCACAAAATTTCAAGGTCTTATGACGCTCCAGTAAAAAGTTACAAGCATTTGAATCTTGCAAAGTTTGATAGTGTAGGATGCACCGTATAGGTGTAGGATGCACCGTTAGGGCCATTTGAAGTTTTATCAGTGTTTGATTTAGGACTCAAGGGTAGCATAGCTATGAGCGATAACTTAAATTGATAAGCGGCTCGAGTACTTTATTGTCACAAAATTTCAAGATTTTATTACGCTCCAGTAAAAAGTTACAAGCATTTGAATGTTGCAAACTTTGATAGGTGTAGGACGCATCGTATAGAAGTTAGGGCCATTCGAAGTTTTAGCAGTGTTTCATTTGGGACTCAAGGGTAGCATGCTATGAGCGATAGTTTAAAGTGACAAGAGGCACGAGTACTTTATTGTTACAAAATTTCAAGGTTTTATAACGCTCCAGTAAAAAGTTACAAGTCTTTTATTGTTGCAAACTTTGATAGGTATAGGACGCACCGTATAGAAGCTAGGTCCATTTGAGGTCTTATCAGTGTTTGATTTGGGACTCAAGGGTGGCATAGCTATGAGCGATAGCTTAAATTGACAAGAGGCTCGAATAGTTTATTTTCACAAAATTTCAAGATTTTATGACGCTCCAGTAAAAAGTTACAAACATTTGAATGTTGCAAACTTTGGTATTTATAGGACTCACCATATAGAAGTTAGGGCCATTTGAAGTTTTTTCAGTGTTTGATTTGTGACTCAAGGGTAGCATATCTATCAGCGATAGCTTAAATTGATAAGAGACACGAGTTCATTGTCACAAAATTTCAAGATTTTCTGACGCTGTAGTAAAGAGTTACAAGCATTTGAATGTTGCAAATTTTGATAGGTATAGGAAGTACCGTATAGAACTTAGGGCCATTTGAAGTTTTAGCAGTGTTTCATTTGGGACTCAAGGGTAGCATAGCTATGAGCGATAGCTTAAATTGACAAGAGGCAAGAGTACTTCATTGCCACAAAATTGCAAGATTTTATTACGCTCCAGTAAAAAGTTACAAGCATTTCAATGTTGCAAACTTTGATAGGTTTAGGACGCACCGTATAAAAGTTAGGGCCATTTGAAATTTTATCAGTGTTTGATTTGGGATTCACGGGTAGCATAGCTATGAGCGATAACTTCAATTGACAAGAGCTCGAGTACTTTATTGTCACAAAATTTAAAGGTTTTAAGGCGCTCCAGTAAAAAGTTACAAGCATTTGAATGTTGCAAACTTTGGTATTTATAGGACTCACCATATAGAAGTTAGGGCGATTTGAAGTTTTTTCAGTGTTTGATTTGTGACTCAAGGGTAGCATATCTATGAGCGATAGCTTAAATTGATAAGAGGCTCGAATAGTTTATTTTCACAAAATTTCAAGATTTTATGACGCTCCAGTAAAAAGTTACAAACATTTGAATGTTGCAAACTTTGGTATTTATAGGACTCACCATATAGAAGTTAGGGCCATTTGAAGTTTTTTCAGTTTTTGATTTGTGACTCAAGGGTAGCATATCTATCAGCGATAGCTTAAATTGATAAGAGGCACGAGTTCATTGTCACAAAATTTCAAGATTTTCTGACGCTGTAGTAAAGAGTTACAAGCATTTGAATGTTGTAAATTTTGATAGGTATAGGACGTAACCGTATAGAACTTAGGGCCATTTGAAGTTTTAGCATTGTTTGATTTGGGACTCAAGGGTAGCATAGCTATGAGCGATAGCTTAAATTGACAAGAGGCAAGAGTACTTCATAGCCACAAAATTTCAAGATTTTATTACGCTCCAGTAAAAAGTTACAAGCATTTCAATGTTGCAAACTTTGATAGTGTAGGATCCACCGTATAGGTGTAGGATGCACTGTTAGGGCCATTTGAAGTTTTATCAGTGTTTGATTTGGGACTCAAGGGTAGCATAGATATGAGCGATAACTTAAATTGATAAGCGGCTCGAGTACTTTATTGTCACAAAATTTCAAGGTTTTATGGCGCTCCAGTAAAAAGTTACAAGCATTAGAATCTTGTAAATTTTCGTAAGTATAGTACGCACCGTATAGAAGTTAGGGCCATTTGAAATTTTATCAGTGTTTGATTTGGGACTCATGGGTAGCATAGCTATGAGCGATAACTTAAATTGATAAGATGCTCGAGTTCATTGTCACAAAATTTCAAGATTTTATGACGCTCCAGTAAAAAGTTACAAGCATTTGATTGTTGCAAACTTTGATAGGAATAGGACGCACCATATAGAAGTTAGGTCCATTTGAAGTTTTATCAATGTTTGATTTGGGACGCAAGGGTAGCATAGCTATGAACGATAGCTTAAATTGACAAGAGGCTCGAGTACTTTATTGTCACAAAATTTCAAGATTTTATAACGCTCCAGTGAAAAGTTACAAGCATTTGAATGTTGCAAATATTGATGGGTGTAGGATGCACCTTACAGAATTTAGGGCCATTTGAAGTTTTATCAGTGTTTGATTTGGGACTCAAGGGTAGTATAGCTATGAACGATAGCTTAAATTGACAAGAGGCTCGAGTACTTTATTCTCACAAAATTACAAGATTTTATAACGCTCCAGTGAAAAGTTACAAGCATTTGAATGTTGCAAATATTGATGGATGTAGGATGCACCGTATAGAAGTTAGAGCCATTTGAAGTTTTATCAGTGTTTGATTTGGGACTCATGGGTAACATAGCTATGAACGATATCTTAAATTGACAAGAGGCTGGAGTACTTTATTCTCACAAAATTTCAAAATTTTATAACGCTCCAGTAAAAAGTTACAAGCATTTGAATGTTGCAAACTTTGATAGATGTAGGACGCACCGTATAGAAGTTAGAGCCATTTGATGTTTTATCAGTGTTTGATTACAGACTCAAGGGTAGTATAGCTATGAGCGTGAACTTAAATTAATAAGAGTCTCGAGTACTTCATTGTCACAAAATTTAAAGGTTTTAAGACGCTCCAGTAAAAAGTTTAAAGCATTTCAATATTGCAAACTTTGATAGGTGTAGGATGCACCGTTAGGGCCATTTGAAGTTTTATCAGTGTTTGATTTGGGACTCAAGGGTAGCATAGCTATGAACGATAACTTAAATTGATAAGAAGCTCGAGTACCTCATTTTCACAAAATGTAAAGGTTTTAAAACGCTCCAGTAAAAAGTTACAAGCATTTGAATGTTGCAAACTATGGTATTTATAGGACTCACCATATAGAAGTTAGGGCCATTTGAAGTTTTTTGAGTGTTTGATTTGGGACTCAAGGGTAGTATAGCTATGAGCGATACCTTAAATTTATAGGAGGCTCGAGTACTTTATTTTCACAAACTTTCAAGATTTTATGACGCTCCAGTAAAAAAAACAAGCATTTGAATGCTGCAAACTTTGATAGGTGTAGGACGCACCGTATAGAAGTTAGATCCATTTGAAGTTTTATCAGTGTTTGATTTGGGACTCAAGGGTGGCATAGCTATGAGCGGAGCTATGAGCGATAGCTTAAATTGACAAGAAGCAAGAGTACTTCATTGCCACAAAATTTCAAGAATTTATTACGCTCCAGTAAAAAGTTACAAGCATTACAATCTTGCAAATTTTCCTAAGTATAGGTCGCACCGTACAGAAGTTAGGGCCATTTGAATTTTTATCAGTGGTTGATTTGGGACTCAAGGGTAGCATAGCTATGAGCGATAGCTTAAATTGACAAGAGGCAAGAGTACTTCATTGCCAAAAAATTGCAAGATTTTATTACGCTCCAGTAAAAAGTTACAAGCATTTCAATGTTGCAAACTTTGATAGGTTTAGGACGCACCGTATAAAAGGTAGGGCCATTTGAAGTTTTATCAGTGTTTGATTTGGGATTCACGGGTAGCATAGCTATGAGCGATAACTTAAATTGACAAGAGCTCGAGTACTTTATTGTCACAAAATTTTAAGGTTTTAAGGCGCTCCAGTAAAAAGTTACAAACATTTGAATGTTGCAAACTTTGGTATTTATAGGACTCACCATATAGAAGTTAGGGCCATTTGAAGGTTTTTCAGTGATTGATTTGTGACTCAAGGGTAGCATATCTATGAGCGATAGCTTAAATTCATAAGAGGCTCGAGTAGTTTATTTTCACAAATTTCAAGATTTTTTGACCCTCCAGTAAAAAGTGACAAGCATTTGAAAGTTGCAAATCTTGATAGGTGTAGAACGCACCGTATAGAAGTTAGGGCCATTTGAAGTTTTATCAGTGTTTGATTTGGGATTCAAGGGTAGTATAGCTATGAACGATAGCTTAAATTGACAAGAGCCTCGAGTACTTTATTGTCACAAAATTTCAAGATTTTATAACGCTCCAGTGAAAAGTTACAAGCATTTGAATGTTGCAAATATTGATGGGTGTAGGATGCACCTTACAGAATTTAGGGCCATTTGAAGTTTTATCAGTGTTTGATTTGGGACTCAAGGGTAGTATAGCTATGAACGATAGCTTAAATTGACAAGAGGCTCGAGTACTTTATTGTCACAAAATTTCAAGATTTTATAACGCTCCAGTGAAAAGTTACAAGCATTTGAATGTTGCAAATATTGATGGATGTAGGATGCACCGTATAGAAGTTAGAGCCATTTGAAGTTTTATCAGTGTTTGATTTGGGACTCATGGGTAACATAGCTATGAACGATATCTTAAATTGACAAGAGGCTGGAGTACTTTATTCTCACAAAATTTCAAAATTTTATAACGCTCCAGTAAAAAGTTACAAGCATTTGAATGTTGCAAACTTTGATAGATGTAGGACGCACCGTATAGAAGTTAGAGCCATTTGATGTTTTATCAGTGTTTGATTACAGACTCAAGGGTAGTATAGCTATGAGCGTGAACTTAAATTAATAAGAGTCTCGAGTACTTCATTGTCACAAAATTTAAAGGTTTTAAGACGCTCCAGTAAAAAGTTTAAAGCATTTCAATATTGCAAACTTTGATAGATGTAGGATGCACCGTTAGGGCCATTTGAAGTTTTATCAGTGTTTGATTTGGGACTCAAGGGTAGCATAGCTATGAACGATAACTTAAATTGATAAGAAGCTCGAGTACCTCATTTTCACAAAATGTAAAGGTTTTAAAACGCTCCAGTAAAAAGTTACAAGCATTTGAATGTTGCAAACTGTGGTATTTATAGGACTCACCATATAGAAGTTAGGGCCATTTGAAGTTTTTTGAGTGTTTGATTTGGGACTCAAGGGTAGTATAGCTATGAGCGATACCTTAAATTTATAGGAGGCTCGAGTACTTTATTTTCACAAACTTTCAGAATTTTATGACGCTCCAGTAAAAAAAAACAAGCATTTGAATGCTGCAAACTTTGATAGGTGTAGGACGCACCGTATAGAAGTTAGATCCATTTGAAGTTTTATCAGTGTTTGATTTGGGACTCAAGGGTGGCATAGCTATGAGCGGAGCTATGAGCGATAGCTTAAATTGACAAGAAGCAAGAGTACTTCATTGCCACAAAATTTCAAGAATTTATTACGCTCCAGTAAAAAGTTACAAGCATTACAATCTTGCAAATTTTCCTAAGTATAGGTCGCACCGTACAGAAGTTAGGGCCATTTGAATTTTTATCAATGGTTGATTTGGGACTCAAGGGTAGCATAGCTATGAGCGATAGCTTAAATTGACAAGAGGCTCGAGTACTTTATTGTCACAAAATTTCAAGATTTTATGACGCTCCAGTAAAAAGTTACAAGCATTTGATTGTTGCAAACTTTGATAGGTATAGGACGCACCGGATAGAAGTTAGGTCAATTTGAAGTTTTATCAGTGTTTCATTCGGGACTCAAGGGTGGCATAGCTATGAGCGATAGCTATGAGCGATAGCTTAAATTGACAAGAAGCAAGAGTACTTCATTGCCAAAAAATTGCAAGATTTTATTACGCTCCAGTAAAAAGTTACAAGCATTTCAATGTTGCAAACTTTGATAGGTTTAGGACGCACTGTATAAAAGGTAGGGCCATTTGAAGTTTTATCAGTGTTTGATTTGGGATTCACGGGTAGCATAGCTATGAGCGATAACTTAAATTGACAAGAGCTCGAGTACTTTATTGTCACAAAATTTTAAGGTTTTAAGGCGCTCCAGTAAAAAGTTACAAACATTTGAATGTTGCAAACTTTGGTATTTATAGGACTCACCATATAGAAGTTAGGGCCATTTGAAGGTTTTTCAGTGATTGATTTGTGACTCAAGGGTAGCATATCTATGAGCGATAGCTTAAATTGACAAGAGGCTCGAGTACTTTATTGTCACAAAATTTCAAGATTTTATAACGCTCCAGTGAAAAGTTACAAGCATTTGAATGTTGCAAATATTGATGGGTGTAGGATGCACCTTACAGAATTTAGGGCCATTTGAAGTTTTATCAGTGTTTGATTTGGGACTCAAGGGTAGTATAGCTATGAACGATAGCATAAATTGACAAGAGGCTCGAGTACTTTATTGTCACAAAATTTCAAGATTTTATAACGCTCCAGTGAAAAGTTACAAGCATTTGAATGTTGCAAATATTGATGGATGTAGGATGCACTGTATAGAAGTTAGAGCCATTTGAAGTTTTATCAGTGTTTGATTTGGGACTCATGGGTAACATAGCTATGAACGATATCTTAAATTGACAAGAGGCTGGAGTACTTTATTCTCACAAAATTTCAAAATTTTATAACGCTCCAGTAAAAAGTTACAAGCATTTGAATGTTGCAAACTTTGATAGATGTAGGACGCACCGTATAGAAGTTAGAGCCATTTGATGTTTTATCAGTGTTTGATTACAGACTCAAGGGTAGTATAGCTATGAGCGTGAACTTAAATTAATAAGAGTCTCGAGTACTTCATTGTCACAAAATTTAAAGGTTTTAAGACGCTCCAGTAAAAAGTTTAAAGCATTTCAATATTGCAAACTTTGATAGGTGTAGGATGCACCGTTAGGGCCATTTGAAGTTTTATCAGTGTTTGATTTGGGACTCAAGGGTAGCATAGCTATGAACGATAACTTAAATTGATAAGAAGCTCGAGTACCTCATTTTCACAAAATGTAAAGGTTTTAAAACGCTCCAGTAAAAAGTTACAAGCATTTGAATGTTGCAAACTGTGGTATTTATAGGACTCACCATATAGAAGTTAGGGCCATTTGAAGTTTTTTGAGTGTTTGATTTGGGACTCAAGGGTAGTATAGCTATGAGCGATACCTTAAATTTATAGGAGGCTCGAGTACTTTATTTTCACAAACTTTCAAGATTTTATGACACTCCAGTAAAAAAAAACAAGCATTTGAATGCTGCAAACTTTGATAGGTGTAGGACGCACCGTATAGAAGTTAGATCCATTTGAAGTTTTATCAGTGTTTGATTTGGGACTCAAGGGTGGCATAGCTATGAACGGAGCTATGAGCGATAGCTTAAATTGACAAGAAGCAAGAGTACTTCATTGCCACAAAATTTCAAGAATTTATTACGCTCCAGTAAAAAGTTACAAGCATTACAATCTTGCAAATTTTCCTAAGTATAGGTCGCACCGTACAGAAGTTAGGGCCATTTGAATTTTTATCAATGGTTGATTTGGGACTCAAGGGTAGCATAGCTATGAGCGATAGCTTAAATTGACAAGAGGCTCGAGTACTTTATTGTCACAAAATTTCAAGATTTTATGACGCTCCAGTAAAAAGTTACAAGCATTTGATTGTTGCAAACTTTGATAGGTATAGGACGCACCGGATAGAAGTTAGGTCAATTTGAAGTTTTATCAGTGTTTCATTCGGGACTCAAGGGTGGCATAGCTATGAGCGATAGCTATGAGCGATAGCTTAAATTGACAAGAAGCAAGAGTACTTCATTTCCACAAAATTTCAAGATTTTATTACGCTCCAGTAAAAAGTTACAAGCAATTGAATACTTTGATAGGTGTAGGACGCACCGTATAGAAGTTAGAGCCATTTGAAATTTTATCAATGTTTGATTTGGGACTCGAGGGTAGCATAGCTATGAGCGATAGCTTAAATTGATAAGAGGCTCGAATACTTTATTATCACAAAATTTCAAGATTTTATGACGCTCCAGTAAAAAGTTACAAGCAATTGAATACTTTGATATGTGTAGGACGCACCGTATAGAAGTTAGAGCCATTTGAAATTTTATCAGTGTTTGATTTGGGACTAATGGGTAGCATAGCTATGACCGATAACTTAAATTGATAAGAGGTTCGAGTTCATTGTCACAAAATTTCAAGATTTTATGACGCTCCAGTAAAAAGTTACAAGCATTTGATTTTTGCAAACTTTGATAGGTATAGGACGCACCGTATAGAAGTTAGGTCGATTTGAAGTTTTATCAGTGTTTGATTTGGGACTCAAGGATAGCATAGCTATGAGCGATAGCTTAAATTGACAAGAGTCAAGAGTCCTTCATAGCCGCAAAATTTCAAGATTTTATTACGCTCCAGTAAAAAGTTACAAGAACTTCAATGTTTCAAACTTTGATAGGTGTTGGACGCACCGTATAAAAGTTAGGGCCATCTGAAGTTTTATCAGTGTTTGATTTGGGATTCACGGGTAGCATAGCTGTGACCGATAGCTTAAATTGATAACAGGCTCGAGTACTTTATTGTCACAAAATTTCAAGGTTTTATGACGCTCCAGTAAAAAGTTACAAGCATTTGAATGTTGCAAACTTTGATAGTGTAGGATGCACCGTATAGGTGTAGGATGCACCGTTAGGGCCATTTGAAGTTTTATCAGTGTTTGATTTGGGACTCAAGGGTAGCATAGCTATGAGCGATAACTTAAATTGATTAGCGGCTCGAGTACTTTATTGTCACAAAATATCAAGATTTTATGACGCTCCAGTAAAAAGTTACAAGCATTTGAATACTTTGATAGGTGTAGGTCGCACCGTATAGAAGTTAGAGGCATCTGAAGTTTTATCAGTGTTTGATTTGGGACTCAAGGATAGCAGAGCAATGAGCGATAGCTTAAATTGACAAGAGGCTCGATTACTTTATTGTCACAAAATTTCAAGAAAATTCCAGTAAAAATTTACAAGCATTTGATTGCTGCAAACTTTGATAGGTATAGGACGCACCGTATAGAAGTTAGGGTCATTAGAAGTTTTATCAGTGTTTGATTTGGGATTCACGGGTAGCATAGCTATGAGCGATAGCTTAAATTGATAACAGGCTTTCACCGTATAGTTGTAAGATGCACCGTTAGGGCCATTTGAAGTTTTATCAGTGTTTGATTTGGGACTCAAGGGTAGCATAACTATGAGCGATAGCTTAAATTGACAAGAAGCTAGAGTACTTCATTGCCACAAAATTTCAAGATTTTATTACGCTCCAGTAAAAAGTTACAAGCATTACAATCTTGCAAATTTTCCTAAGTATAGGTCGCACCGTACAGAAGTTAGGGCCATTTGAATTTTTATCAAGGTTTGATTTGGGACTCAAGGGTAGCATAGCTATGAGCGATAGCTTAATTTGACAAGAGGCTCGAGTACTTTATTGTCACAAAATTTCAAGATTTTATGACGCTTACAAGCATTTGATTGTTGCAAACTTTGATAGGTATAGGACGCACCGGATAGAAGTTAGGTCAATTTGAAGTTTTATCAGTGTTTCATTCGGGACTCAAGGGTGGCATAGCTATGAGCGATAGCTATGAGCGATAGCTTAAATTGACACGAAGCAAGAGTACTTCATTGCCACAAAATTTCAAGATTTTATTACGCTCCAGTAAAAAGTTACAAGCAATTGAATACTTTGATAGGTGTAGGACGCACCGTATAGAAGTTAGAGCCATTTGAAATTTAACAATGTTTGTTTTGGGACTCGAGGGTAGCATAGCTATGAGCGATAGCTTAAATTGATAAGAGGCTCGAATACTTTATTTTCACAAAATTTCAAGATTTTATGACGCTCCAGTAAAAAGTTACAAGCAATTGAATACTTTTATAGGTGTAGGACGCACCGTATAGAAGTTACAGCCATTTGAAATTTTATCAGTGTTTGATTTGGGACTAATGGGTAGCATAGCTATGACCGATAACTTAAATTGATAAGAGGTTCGAGTTCATTGTCACAAAATTTCAAGATTTTATGACGCTCCAGTAAAAAGTTACAAGCATTTGAATACTTTGATAGGTGTAGGACGCACCGTATAGAAGTTAGAGCCATTTGAAATTTAACAATGTTTGTTTTGGGACTCGAGGGTAGCATAGCTGTGACCGATAGCTTAAATTGATAACAGGCTCGAGTACTTTATTGTCACAAAATTTCAAGGTTTTATGACGCTCCAGTAAAAAGTTACAAGCATTTGAATGTTGCAAACTTTGATACTGTAGGATGCACCGTATAGGTGTAGGATGCACCGTTAGGGCCATTTGAAGCTTTATCAGTGTTTGATTTGGGACTCAAGGGTAGCATAGCTATGAGCGATAACTTAAATTGATTAGCGGCTCGAGTACTTTATTGTCACAAAATATCAAGATTTTATGACGCTCCAGTAAAAAGTTACAAGCATTTGAATACTTTGATAGGTGTAGGTCGCACCGTATAGAAGTTAGAGGCATTTGAAGTTTTATCAGTGTTTGATTTGGGACTCAAGGGTAGCATAGCAATGAGCGATAGCTTAAATTGACAAGAGGCTCGATTACTTTATTGTCACAAAATTTTAAGAAAATTCCAGTAAAAATTTACAAGCATTTGATTGTTGCAAACTTTGATAGGTATAGGACGCACCGTATAGAAGTTAGGGTCATTAGAAGTTTTATCAGTGTTTGATTTGGGATTCACGGGTAGCATAGCTATGAGCGATAGCTTAAGTTGATAACAGGCTTTCACCGTATAGTTGTAGGATGCACCGTTAGGGCCATTTGAAGTTTTATCAGTGTTTCATTTGGGACTCAAGGGTAGCATAACTATGAGCGATAGCTTAAATTGACAAGAGGCACGAGTACTTTATTGTCAGAAAATTTCAAGGTTTTATGACACTCCAGAAAAAAGTTACAAGCATTTGAGTGTTGCAAACTTTGATAGGTGTAAGGCCCGACGTATAGAAGTTAAGGCCATTTGAAGTTTTATCAGTGTTTGATATAGGACTCAAGGGTAGCATAGCTATGAGCGATAGCTTAAATTGACCAAAGGCTCGAGTAGTTTATTTTCACAAATTTCAAGGTTTTTTGACCCTCCAGTGAAAAGTTACAAGCATTTGAAAGTTGTAAATTTTGATAGGTGCTGGACGCACCGTAGAGAAGTTAGAGCCATTTGAAATTTTATCAGTGTTTGATTTGGGACTCATGGGTAGCTATGAGCGATAACTTAAATTGATAAGAGGCTCGAGTTCATTGTCACAAAATTTCAAGATTTTATGACGCTCCAGTAAAAAGTTACAAGCATTTAATTTTTGCAAACTTTGATAGGTGTAGGACGCATCTTATAGGAGTGAGAGGCATTTGAAGTTTTATCAGTGTTTGATTTGGGACTCAAGGGTAGCATAGCTATGAGCGATAGCTTAAATTGACAAGAGGCAAGAGTGGTTCATTGTCACAAAATTTCAAGATTTTATTACGCTCCAGTAAAAAGTTACAAGCATTTCATTGTTTCAAACTTTGATAGGTGTTGGACGCACCGTATAAAAGTTAGGGCCATCTGAAGTTTTATCAGTGTTTGATTTGGGATTCACGGGTAGCATAGCTATGAGCGATAGCTTAAATTGATAACAGGCTCGAGTACTTTATTGTCACAAAATTTCAAGGTCTTATGACGCTCCAGTAAAAAGTTACAAGCATTTGAATCTTGCAAAGTTTGATAGTGTAGGATGCACCGTATAGGTGTAGGATGCACCGTTAGGGCCATTTGAAGTTTTATCAGTGTTTGATTTGGGACTCAAGGGTAGCATAGCTATGAGCGATAACTTAAATTGATAAGCGGCTCGAGTACTTTATTGTCACAAAATTTCAAAATTTTATGACGCTCCAGTAAAAAGTTACAGGCATTTGAATACTTTGATATGTGTAGGACGCACCGTATAAAAGGTAGGGCCATTTGAAGTTTTATCAGTGTTTGATTTGTGACTCAAGGGTAGCATAGCTATGAGCGATAGCTTAAATTGACAAGAGGCAAGAGTACTTCATAGCCACAACATTTCAAGATTTTATTACGCTCCAGTAAAAAGTTACAAGCACTCCAATGTTGCAAACTTTGATAGGTGTTGAACGCACCGTATAAAAGTTAGGGCCATCTGAAGTTTTATCAGTGTTTGATTTGGGATTCACGGGTAGCATAGCTATCAGCGATAGCTTAAATTGATAACAGGCTCGAGTACTTTATTGTCACAAAATATCAAGGTTTTATGACGCTCCAGTAAAAAGTTTCAAGCATTACAATCTTGCAAATTTTCGTAAGTATAGGTCGCACCGTACAGAAGTTAGGGCCATTTGAAGCTTTAGCAGTGTTTGATTTGGGACTCAAGGGTAGCATGCTATGAGCGATAGCTTAAATTGACAAGAGGCACGAGTACTTTATTGTCACAAAATATAAAGGTTTTAAGACGCTCCAGTAAAAAGTTACAAGCATTTGAATGTTGCAAATTTTTGTGTTTATAGGACTCACCATTTAGAAGTTAGGGCCATTTGAAGTTTTTTCAGTGTTTGATTTGGGACTCAAGGATAGCATATCTATGAGGGATAGCTTAAATTGATAAGAGGCTCGATTACTTTATTGTCACAAAATTTCAAGGTTTTATGACGTTCCAGTAAAAAGTTACAAACATAAGAATGTTGCAAATTTTCGTAAGTATAGGTCGCACCGTACAGAAGTTAGGGCCATTTAAAGATTTAGCAGTGTTTGATTTGGGACTCAAGGGTAGCATGCTATGAGCGATAGCTTAAATTGACAAGAGGCAAGAGTACTTTATTGTCACCAAATTTCAAGGTTTTATTAAGCTCCAGTAAAAAAGTTACAAGCATTTGAATACTTTGATAGGTGTACGATGCACCGTATAGAAGTCAGAGCCATTTGAAGTTTTATCATTGTTTGATTTGGGACTCAAGGGTAGCATAGCTATGAGCGATAGCTTAAATTGATAAGAGGCTCGAATATTTTATTTTCACAAAATTTCAAGATTTTATGACGCTCCAGTAAAAAGTTACAAGCATTTGAATACTTTGATAGGTTTAGGACGCACCGTACAGAAGGTAGAGCCTTTTGAAATTTTATAAGTGTTTGATTTGGGACTCATGGCTAGCATAGCTATGCGCGATAACTTAAATTGATAAGAGGATCGAGTTCATTGTCACAAAATTTCAAGATTTTAAGACGCAACAGTAAGAAGGTACAAGCATTTCAATGTTGCAAACTTTGATAGGTGTAGGATGCACCGTTAGGGCCATTTGAAGTTTTATCAGTGTTTGATTTGGGACTCAAAGGTAGCATAACTATGAGCGATAGCTTAAATTGATAAGAGGCTCGAGTACTTCATTGTCATAAAATTTCAAGATTTTATGACGCTCCAGTAAAAAGTTACAAGCATTTGAATGTTGCAAACCTTGATAGGTATAGGACGCACCGTACAGAATTTAGGGCCATTTGAAGTTTTATCAGTGTTTGATTTGGGACTCAAGGGTAGTATAGCTATGAACGATAGCTTAAATTGATAAGAGGCTCTAGTACTTCATTGTCACAAAATTTCAAGATTTTATGACGCTCCAGTAAAAAGTTACAAGCATTTGAATACTTTGATAGGTTTAGGACGCACCGTATAGAAGTTAGAGCCTTTTGAAGTTTTATAAGTGTTTGATTTGGGACTCATGGCTAGCATAGCTATGCGCGATAACTTAAATTGATAAGAGGATCGAGTTCATTGTCACAAAATTTCAAGATTTTAAGACGCAACAGTAAGAAGGTACAAGCATTTCAATGTTGCAAACTTTGATAGGTGTAGGATGCACCGTTAGGGCCATTTGAAGTTTTATCAGTGTTTGATTTGGGACTCAAAGGTAGCATAACTGTGAGCGATAGCTTAAATTGATAAGAGGCTCGAGTACTTCATTGTCACAAAATTTCAAGATTTTATGACGCTCCAGTAAAAAGTTACAAGCATTTGAATGTTGCGAACCTTGATAGGTATAGGACGCACCGTAAGGAATTTAGGGCCATTTGAAGGTTTATCAGTGTTTGATTTGGGACTCAAGGGTAGTATAGCTATGAACGATAGCTTAAATTGATAAGAGGCTCTAGTACTTCATTGTCACAAAATTTGAAGATTTTATGACGCTCCAGTAAAAAGTTACAAGCATTTGAAAAATGCAAATTTTGATAGATGTAGGACGCACCGTATAGAAGTTAGGACCATTTGAAGTTTTATCAGTGTTTGATTTGGGACGCAAGGGTAGCATAGCTATGAGCGATAGCTTAAATTGACAAGAGGCTCGAGTACTTTATTTTCACAAAACTTCAAGATTTTATAACGCTCCAGTGAAAAGTGACAAGCATTTGAATACTTTGATAGGTTTAGGACGCACCGTATAGAAGTTAGAGCCTTTTGAAGTTTTATAAGTGTTTGATTTGGGACTCATGGCTAGCATAGCTATGCGCGATAACTTAAATTGATAAGAGGATCGAGTTCATTGTCACAAAATTTCAAGATTTTAAGACGCAACAGTAAGAAGGTACAAGCATTTCAATGTTGCAAACTTTGATAGGTGTAGGATGCACCGTTAGGGCCATTTGAAGTTTTATCAGTGTTTGATTTGGGACTCAAAGGTAGCATAACTATGAGCGATAGCTTAAATTGATAAGAGGCTCGAATATTTTATTTTCACAAAATTTCAAGATTTTATGACGCTCCAGTAAAAAGTTACAAGCATTTGAATACTTTGATAGGTTTAGGTCGCACCGTATAGAAGTTAGAGCCTTTTGAAGTTTTATAAGTGTTTGATTTGGGACTCATGGCTAGCATAGCTATGCGCGATAACTTAAATTGATAAGAGGATCGAGTTCATTGTCACAAAATTTCAAGATTTTAAGACGTAACAGTAAGAAGGTACAAGCATTTCAATGTTGCAAACTTTGATAGGTGTAGGATGCACCGTTAGCGCCATTTGAAGTTTTATCAGTGTTTGATTTGGGACTCAAAGGTAGCATAACTGTGAGCGATAGCTTAAATTGATAAGAGGCTCGAGTACTTCATTGTCACAAAATTTCAAGATTTTATGACGCTCCAGTAAAAAGTTACAAGCATTTGAATGTTGCAAACCTTGATAGGTATAGGACGCACCGTACAGAATTTAGGGCTATTTGAAGGTTTATCAGTGTTTGATTTGGGACTCAAGGGTAGTATAGCTATGAACGACAGCTTAAATTGATAAGAGGCTCTAGTACTTCATTGTCACAAAATTTCAAGATTTTATGACGCTCCAGTAAAAAGTTACAAGCATTTGAATGTTGCAAACCTTGATAGGTATAGGACGCACCGTACAGAAGTTAGAGCCTTTAGAAGTTTTATCAGTGTTTGATTTGGGACTCAAAGGTAGCATAACTATGAGCGATAGCTTAAATTGATAAGAGGCTCGAATATTTTATTTTCACAAAATTTCAAGATTTTATGACGCTCCAGTAAAAAGTTACAAGCATTTGAATACTTTGATAGGTTTAGGACGCACCGTACAGAAGTTAGAGCCTTTTGAAGTTTTATAAGTGTTTGATTTGGGACTCATGGCTAGCATAGCTATGCGCGATAACTTAAATTGATAAGAGGATCGAGTTCATTGTCACAAAATTTCAAGATTTTAAGACGTAACAGTAAGAAGGTACAAGCATTTCAATGTTGCAAACTTTGATAGGTGTAGGATGCACCGTTAGGGCCACTTGAAGTTTTATCAGTGTTTGATTTGGGACTCAAGGGTAGTATAGCTATGAACGATAGCTTAAATTGATAAGAGGCTCTAGTACTTCATTGTCACAAAATTTCAAGATTTTATGACGCTCCAGTAAAAAGTTACAAGCATTTGAATGTTGCAAACCTTGATAGGTATAGGACGCACCGTACAGAAGTTAGAGCCTTTAGAAGTTTTATCAGTGTTTGATTTGGGACTCAAAGGTAGCATAACTATGAGCGATAGCTTAAATTGATAAGAGGCTCGAATATTTTATTTTCACAAAATTTCAAGATTTTATGACGCTCCAGTAAAAAGTTACAAGCATTTGAATACTTTGATAGGTTTAGGACGCACCGTACAGAAGTTAGAGCCTTTGAAGTTTTATAAGTGTTTGATTTGGGACTCATGGCTAGCATAGCTATGCGCGATAACTTAAATTGATAAGAGGATCGAGTTCATTGTCACAAAATTTCAAGATTTTAAGACGCAACAGTAAGAAGGTACAAGCATTTCAATGTTGCAAACTTTGATAGGTGTAGGATGCACCGTTAGGGCCACTTGAAGTTTTATCAGTGTTTGATTTGGGACTCAAAGGTAGCATAACTATGAGCGATAGCTTAAATTGATAAGAGGCTCGAGTACTTCATTGTCACAAAATTTCAAGATTTTATGACGCTCCAGTAAAAAGTTACAAGCATTTGAATGTTGCAAACCTTGATAGGTATAGGACGCACCGTACAGAATTTAGGGCCATTTGAAGTTTTATCAGTGTTTGATTTGGGACTCAAGGGTAGTATAGCTATGAACGATAGCTTAAATTGATAAGAGGCTCTAGTACTTCATTGTCACAAAATTTCAAGATTTTATGACGCTCCAGTAAAAAGTTACAAGCATTTGAATACTTTGATAGGTTTAGGTCGCACCGTATAGAAGTTAGAGCCTTTTGAAGTTTTATAAGTGTTTGATTTGGGACTCATGGCTAGCATAGCTATGCGCGATAACTTAAATTGATAAGAGGATCGAGTTCATTGTCACAAAATTTCAAGATTTTAAGACGTAACAGTAAGAAGGTACAAGCATTTCAATGTTGCAAACTTTGATAGGTGTAGGATGCACCGTTAGGGCCATTTGAAGTTTTATCAGTGTTTGATTTGGGACTCAAAGGTAGCATAACTGTGAGCGATAGCTTAAATTGATAAGAGGCTCGAGTACTTCATTGTCACAAAATTTCAAGATTTTATGACGCTCCAGTAAAAAGTTACAAGCATTTGAATGTTGCAAACCTTGATAGGTATAGGACGCACCGTACAGAATTTAGGGATATTTGAAGGTTTATCAGTGTTTGATTTGGGACTCAAGGGTAGTATAGCTATGAACGATAGCTTAAATTGATAAGAGGCTCTAGTACTTCATTGTCACAAAATTTCAAGATTTTATGACGCTCCAGTAAAAAGTTACAAGCATTTGAATGTTGCAAACCTTGATAGGTATAGGACGCACCGTACAGAATTTAGGGCCATTTGAAGTTTTATCAGTGTTTGATTTGGGACTCAAGGGTAGTATAGCTATGAACGATAGCTTAAATTGACAAGAGGCTCGAGTACTTTATTGTCACAAAATTTCAAAATTTTATAACGCTCCAGTAAAAAGTTACAAGCATTTGAAAAATGCAAATTTTGATAGATGTAGGACGCACCGTATAGAAGTTAGGGCCATTTGAAGTTTTATCAGTGTTTGATTTGGGACGCAAGGGTAGCATAGCTATGAGCGATAGCTTAAATTGACAAGAGGCTCGAGTACTTTATTTGCACAAAACTTCAAGATTTTATAACGCTCCAGTGAAAAGTTACAAGCATTTGAATACTTTGATAGGTTTAGGACGCACCGTACAGAAGTTAGAGCCTTTAGAAGTTTTATAAGTGTTTGATTTGGGACTCATGGCTAGCATAGCTATGCGCGATAACTTAAATTGATAAGAGGATCGAGTTCATTGTCACAAAATTTCAAGATTTTAAGACGCAACAGTAAGAAGGTACAAGCATTTCAATGTTGCAAACTTTGATAGGTGTAGGATGCACCGTTAGGGCCACTTGAAGTTCTATCAGTGTTTGATTTGGGACTCAAAGGTAGCATAACTATGAGCGATAGCTTAAATTGATAAGAGGCTCGAGTACTTCATTGTCACAAAATTTCAAGATTTTATGACGCTCCAGTAAAAAGTTACAAGCATTTGAATGTTGCAAACCTTGATAGGTATAGGACGCACCGTACAGAATTTAGGGCCATTTGAAGTTTTATCAGTGTTTGATTTGGGACTCAAGGGTAGTATAGCTATGAACGATAGCTTAAATTGATAAGAGGCTCTAGTACTTCATTGTCACAAAATTTCAAGATTTTATGACGCTCCAGTAAAAAATTACAAGCATTTGAATGTTGCAAACCTTGATAGGTATAGGACGCACCGTACAGAATTTAGGGCCATTTGAAGTTTTATCAGTGTTTGATTTGGGACTCAAGGGTAGTATAGCTATGAACGATAGCTTAAATTGACAAGAGGCTCGAGTACTTTATTGTCACAAAATTTCAAAATTTTATAACGCTCCAGTAAAAAGTTACAAGCATTTGAAAGTTGCAAATTTTGATAGATGTAGGACGCACCGTATAGAACTTAGGGCCATTTGAAGTTTTATCAGTGTTTGATTTGGGACGCAAGGGTAGCATAGCTATGAGCGATAGCTTAAATTGACAAGAGGCTCGAGTACTTTATTTTCACAAAACTTCAAGATTTTATAACGCTCCAATGAAAAGTTACAAGCATTTGAATGTTGCAAATATTGATAGGTGTAGGATGCACCGTATAGAAGTTAGAGCCATTTGAAGTTTTATCAGTGTTTGATTTGGGACTCAAGGGTAGCATAGCTATGAACGATACCTTAAATTGACAAGAGGCTCGATTACTTTATTGTCACAAAATTTCAAGATTTTAGGACGCTCCAGTAAAAATTTAGAAGCATTTGATTGTTGCAAACTTTGATAGGTATAGGACGCACCGTATAAAAGTTAGGGTCATTAGAAGTTTTATCAGTGTTTGATTTGGGATTCACGGGTAGCATAGCTATGAGCGATAGCTTAAATTGATAAGAGGCTCGAGTACTTTATTGTCACAAAATTTCAAGATTTTATTACGCTCCAGTAAAAAGTTACAAACATTTGAATATTGCAAACTTTGATATTTGTAGGATGCACCGTATAAGTGTAGGATGCACCGTTAGGGCCATTTGAACTTTTATCAGTGTTTGATTTGGGACTCAAGGGTAGCATAGCTATGAGCGATAACTTAAATTGATAAGCGGCTCGAGTACATTATTGTCACAAAATTTCAAGCTTTTATGACGTTCCAGTAAAAAGTTACAAGCATTAGAATGTTGCAAATTTTCGTAAGTATAGGTCGCACCGTACAGAAGTTAGGGCCATTTAAAGATTTAGCAGTGTTTGATTTGGGACTCAAGGGTAGCATGCTATGAGCGATAGCTTAAATTGACAAGAGGCGCGAGTACTTTATTGTCACCAAATTTCAAGGTTTTATTAAGCTCTAGTAAAAAAGTTACAAGCATTTGAATACTTTGATAGGTTTAGGACGCACCGTATAGAAGTTAGAGCCATTTGAAGTTTTATAAGTGTTTGATTTGGGACTCATGTCTAGCATAGCTATGCGCGATACCTTAAATTGATAAGAGGATCGAGTTCATTGTCACAAAATTTCAAGATTTTAAGACGCAACAGTAAGAAGGTACAAGCCTTTCAATGTTGCAAACTTTGATAGGTGTAGGATGCACCGTTAGGGCCATTTGAAGTTTTATCAGTGTTTGATTTGGGACTCAAAGGTAGCATAACTATGAGCGATAGTTTAAATTGATAAGAGGCTCGAGTCCTTCATTGTCACAAAATTTCAAGATTTTATGACGCTCCAGTAAAAATTTACAAGCATTTGAATGTTGCAAACATTGATAGGTATAGGACGCACCGTACAGAATTTAGGGCCATTTGAAGTTTTATCAGTGTTTGATTTGGGACTCAAGGGTAGTATAGCTATGAACGATAGCTTAAATTGATAAGAGGCTCTAGTACTTCATTGTCACAAAATTTCAAGATTTTATGACGCTCCAGTAAAAAGTTACAAGCATTTGAATACTTTGATAGGTTTAGGTCGCACCGTATAGTGTTTGATTTGGGACGCAAGGGTAGCTTAGCTATGAGCGATGGCTTAAACTGACAAGAGGCTCGAGTACTTTATTTTCACAAAACTTCAAGATTTTATAACCCTCCAGTGAAAAGTTACTAGCATTTGAATGTTGCAAAGATTGATAGGTGTAGGATGCACCGTATAGAAGTTAGAGCCATTTGAAGTTTTATCAGTGTTTGATTTGGGACTCATGGGTAACATAGCTATGCATGATAGCTTAAATTGACAAGAGGCTGGAGTACTTTATTCTCACAAAATTTCAAAATTTTATAACGCTCCAGTAAAAAGTTACAAGCATTTGAAAGTTGCATATTTTGATAGATGTAGGACGCACCGTATATAAGTTAGGGCCATTTGAAGTTTTATCAGTGTTTGATTTGGGACTCAAGGGTAGCATAGTTATGAGCGATAGCTTAAATTGACAAGAGGCTCGATTACTTTATTGTCACAAAATTTCAAGATTTTATGACGCTCCAGTAAAAATTTACAAGCATTTGATTGTTGCAAACTTTGATAGGTATAGGACGCACCGTATAAAAGTTAGGGTCATTAGAAGTTTTATCAGTGTTTGATTTGGGATTCACGGGTAGCATAGCTATGAGCGATAGCTTAAATTGATAACAGGCTTTCACCGTAGGATGCACCATTAGAGCCATTTGAAGTTTTATCAGTGTTTGATTTGGGACTCAAGGATAGCATAACTATGAGCGATAGCTTAAATTGATAAGAGGCTCGAGTACTTTATTGTCACAAAATTTCAAGCTTTTATGACGTTCCAGTAAAAAGTTACAAGCATTAGAATGTTGCAAATTTTCGTAAGTATAGGTCGCACCGTACAGAAGTTAGGGCCATTTAAAGAATTAGCAGTGTTTGATTTGGGACTCAAGGGTAGCATGCTATGAGCGATAGCTTAAATTGACAAGAGGCACGAGTACTTTATTGTCACCAAATTTCAAGGTTTTATTAAGCTCCAGTAAAAAAGTTACAAGCATTTGAATACTTTGATAGGTGTAGGATGCACCGTATAGAAGTTAGAGCCATTTGAAGGTTTATCATTGTTTGATTTGGGACTCAAAGGTAGCATAACTATGAGCGATAGCTTAAACTGATAAGAGGCTCGAGTACTTCATTGTCACAAAATTTCAAGATTTTATGACGCTCCAGTAAAAAGTTACAAGCATTTGAATGTTGCAAACCTTGATAGGTATAGGACGCACCGTACAGAATTTAGGGCCATTTGAAGTTTTATCAGTGTCTGATTTGGGACTCAAGGGTGGTATAGCTATGAACGATAGCTTAAATTGACAAGAGACTCGAGTACTTTATTGTCACAAAATTTCAAAATTTTATAACGCTCCAGTAAAAAGTTACAAGCATTTGAAAGTTGCAAATTTTGATAGATGTAGGACGCACCGTATAGAAGTTAGGGCCATTTGAAGTTTTATCAGTGTTTCATTTGGGACTCAAGGGTAGCATAGCTATGAGCGACAGCTTAAATTGACAAGAGGCTCGATTACTTTATTGTCACAAAATTTCAAGATTTTATGACGCTCCAGTAAAAATTTACAAGCATTTGATTGTTGCAAACTTTGATAGGTATAGGACGCACCGTATAAAAGTTAGGGTCATTAGAAGCTTTATCAGTGTTTGATTTGGGATTCACGGGTAGCATAGCTATGAGCGATAGCTTAAATTGATAACAGGCTTTCACCGTAGGATGCACCGTTAGGGCCATTTGAAGTTTTATCAGTGTTTGATTTGGGACTCAAGGGTAGCATAACTATCAGCGATAGCTTAAATTGATAAGAGGCTCGAGTACTTTATTGTCACAAAATTTCAAGATTTTATTACGCTCCAGTAAAAATTTACAAGCATTTCAATGTTGCAAACTTTGATCGGTGTAGGACGCACCGTATAAAAGTTAGGGCCTTCTGAAGTTTTATCAGTGTGTGATTTGGGATTCACGGGTAGCATGTCTATGATGGATAGCTTAAATTGATAACAGGCTCGAGGACTTTATTGTCACAAAATCTCAAGGTTTTATGACGCTCCAGTAAAAAGTTACAAGCATTTGAATATTGCAAACTTTGATATTTGTAGGATGCACCGTATAGGTGTAGGATGCACCGTTAGGGCCATTTGAAGTTTTATCAGTGTTTGATTTGGGACTCAAGGGTAGCGTAGCTATGAGCGGTAACTTAAATTGATAAGCGGCTCGAGTACATTATTGTCCCAAAATTTCAAGGTTTTATGACGTTCCAGTAAAAAGTTACAAGCATTTGAATGTTGCAAACCTTGATAGGTATAGGACGCACCGTACAGAATTTAGGGCCAATTGAAGTTTTATCAGTGTTTGATTTGGGACTCAAGGGTGGTATAGCTATGAACGATAGCTTAAATTGACAAGAGACTCGAGTACTTTATTGTCACAAAATTTCAAGATTTTATTACGCTCCAGTAAAAAGTTACAAACATTTGAATATTGCAAACTTTGATATTTGTAGGATGCACCGTATAAGTGTAGGATGCACCGTTAGGGCCATTTGAACTTTTATCAGTGTTTGATTTGGGACTCAAGGGTAGCATAGCTATGAGCGATAACTTAAATTGATAAGCGGCTCGAGTACATTATTGTCACAAAATTTCAAGCTTTTATGACGTTCCAGTAAAAAGTTACAAGCATTAGAATGTTGCAAATTTTCGTAAGTATAGGTCGCACCGTACAGAAGTTAGGGCCATTTAAAGATTTAGCAGTGTTTGATTTGGGACTCAAGGGTAGCATGCTATGAGCGATAGCTTAAATTGACAAGAGGCGCGAGTACTTTATTGTCACCAAATTTCAAGGTTTTATTAAGCTCCAGTAAAAAAGTTACAAGCATTTGAATACTTTGATAGGTTTAGGACGCACCGTATAGAAGTTAGAGCCATTTGAAGTTTTATAAGTGTTTGATTTGGGACTCATGTCTAGCATAGCTATGCGCGATACCTTAAATTGATAAGAGGATCGAGTTCATTGTCACAAAATTTCAAGATTTTAAGACGCAACAGTAAGAAGGTACAAGCCTTTCAATGTTGCAAACTTTGATAGGTGTAGGATGCACCGTTAGGGCCATTTGAAGTTTTATCAGTGTTTGATTTGGGACTCAAAGGTAGCATAACTATGAGCGATAGTTTAAATTGATAAGAGGCTCGAGTCCTTCATTGTCACAAAATTTCAAGATTTTATGACGCTCCAGTAAAAATTTACAAGCATTTGAATGTTGCAAACCTTGATAGGTATAGGACGCACCGTACAGAATTTAGGGCCATTTGAAGTTTTATCAGTGTTTGATTTGGGACTCAAGGGTAGTATAGCTATGAACGATAGCTTAAATTGATAAGAGGCTCTAGTACTTCATTGCCACAAAATCTCAAGGTTTTATGACGCTCCAGTAAAAAGTTACAAGCATTTGAATATTGCAAACTTTGGTATTTGTAGGATGCACCGTATAGGTGTAGGATGCACCGTTAGGGCCATTTGAAGTTTTATCAGTGTTTGACTTGGGACTCAAGAGTAGCGTAGCTATGAGCGATAACTTAAATTCATAAGCAGCTCGAGTACATTATTGTCACAAAATTTCAAGGTTTTATGACATTCCAGTAAAAAGTTACAAGCATTTGAATGTTGCAAACCTTGATAGGTATAGGACGCACCGTACAGAATTTAGGGCCATTTGAAGTTTTATCTGTGTTTGATTTGGGACTCAAGGGTAGTATAGCTTAAATTGATAAGAAGCTCTAGTACTTCATTGTCACAAAATTTCAAGATTTTATGACGCTCCAGTAAAAAGTTACAAGCATTTGAATGTTGCAAACCTTGATAGGTATAGGACACACCGTACAGAATTTAGGGCCATTTGAAGTTTTATCAGTGTTTGATTTGGGACTCAAGGGTGGTATAGCTATGAACGATAGCTTAAATTGACAACAGGCTCGAGTGCTTTATTGTCACAAAATTTCAAGATTTTATTACGCTCCAGTAAAAAGTTACAAGCATTTCAATGTTGCAAACTTTGATCGGTGTAGGACGCACCGTATAAAAGTTAGGGCCTTCTGAAGTTTTATCAGTGTGTGATTTGGGATTCACGGGTAGCATGTCTATGATGGATAGCTTAAATTGATAACAGGCTCGAGTACTTTATTGCCACAAAATCTCAAGGTTTTATGACGCTCCAGTAAAAAGTTACAAGCATTTGAATATTGCAAACTTTGATATTTGTAGGATGCACCGTATAGGTGTAGGATGCACCGTTAGGGCCATTTGAAGTTTTATCAGTGTTTGACTTGGGACTCAAGGGTAGCGTAGCTATGAGCGATAACTTAAATTCATAAGCAGCTCGAGTACATTATTGTCACAAAATTTCAAGGTTTTATGACGTTCCAGTAAAAAGTTACAAGCATTTGAATGTTGCAAACCTTAATAGGTATAGGACGCACCGTACAGAATTTAGGGCCATTTGAAGTTTTATCAGTGTTTGATTCGGGACTCAAGGGTAGTATAGCTATGAACGATAGCTTAAATTGATAAGAAGCTCTAGTACTTCATTGTCACAAAATTTCAAGATTTTATGACGCTCCAGTAAAAAGTTACAAGCATTTGAATGTTGCAAACCTTGATAGGTATAGGACGCACCGTACAGAAGTTAGGGCCATTTGAAGTTTTATCAGTGTTTGATTTAGGACGCAAGGGTGGCATAGCTATGAGCGATAGCTTAAACTGACAAGAGGCTCGAGTACTTTATTTTCACAAAACTTCAAGATTTTATAACCCTCCAGTGAAAAGTTACTAGCATTTGAATGTTGCAAAGATTGATAGGTGTAGGATGCACCGTATAGAAGTTAGAGCCATTTGAAGTTTTATCAGTGTTTGATTTGGGACTCATGGGTAACATAGCTATGCACGATAGCTTAAATTGACAAGAGGCTGGAGTACTTTATTCTCACAAAATTTCAAAATTTTATAACGCTCCAGTAAAAAGTTACAAGCATTTGAAAGTTGCAAATTTTGATAGATGTAGGACGCACCGTATAGAAGTTAGGGCCATTTGAAGTTTTATCAGTGTTTGATTTGGGACTCAAGGGTAGCATAGTTATGAGCGATAGCTTAAATTGACAAGAGGCTCGATTACTTTATTGTCACAAAATTTCAAGATTTTATGACGCTCCAGTAAAAAGTTACAAGCATTTGAATACTTTGATAGGTTAAGGACGCACCGTATAGAAGTTAGAGCCATTTGAAGTTTTATAAGTGTTTGATTTGGGACTCATGGCTAGAATAGCTATGCGCGATAACTTAAATTGATAAGAGGATCGAGTTCATTGTCACAAAATTTCAAGATTTTAAGACGCAACAGTAAGAAGGTACAAGCCTTTCAATGTTGCAAACTTTGATAGATGTAGGATGCACCGTTAGGGCCGTTTGAAGTTTTATCAGTGTTTGATTTGGAACTCAAAGGTAGCATAACTATGAGCGATAGCTTAAATTATAAGAGGCTCGAGTACTTCATTGTCACAAAATTTCAAGATTTTTTGACGCTCCAGTAAAAAGTTACAAGCATTTGAATGTTGCAAACCTTGATAGGTATAGGACGCACCGTACAGAATTTAGGGCCATTTGAAGTTTTATCAATGTTTGATTTGGGACTCAAGGGTAGTATAGCTATGAACGATAGGTTAAATTGACAAGAGGCTCGAGTACTTTATTGTCACAAAATTTCAAAATTTTATAACGCTCCAGTAAAAAGTTACAAGCATTTGAAAGTTGCAAATTTTGATAGATGTAGGACGCACCGTATAGAAGTTAGGGCCATTTGAAGTTTTATCAGTGTTTGATTTGGGACGCAAGGGTAGCATAGCTATGAGCGATAGCTTAAATTGACAAGAGGCTCGAGTACTTTATTTTCACAAAATTTCAAGATTTTATAACGCTCCAGTGAAAAGTTACAAGCATTTGAATGTTGCAAATATTGATAGGTGTAGGATGCACCGTATAGAAGTTAGAGCCATTTGAAGTTTTATCAGTGTTTGATTTGGGACTCATGGGTAACATAGCTATGAACGATAGCTTAAATTGACAAGAGGCTGGAGTACTTTATTCTCACAAAATTTCAAAATTTTATAACGCTACAATAAAAAGTTACAAGCATTTGAAAGTTGCAAATTTTGATAGATGTAGGACGCACCGTATAGAAGTTAGGGCCATTTGAAGTTTTATCAGTGTTTGATTTGGGACTCAAGGGTAGCATAGCTATGAGCGATAGCTTAAATTGACAAGAGGCTGGATTACTTTATTGTCACAAAATTTCAAGATTTTATGACGCTCCAGTAAAAATTTACAAGCATTTGATTGTTGCAAACTTTGATAGGTATAGGACGCACCGTATAAAAGTTAGGGTCATTAGAAGTTTTATCAGTGTTTGATTTGGGATTCACGGGTAGCATAGCTATGAGCGATAGCTTAAATTGATAACACTCTTTCACCGTAGGATGCACCGATAGGGCCATTTGAAGTTTTATCAGTGTTTGATTTGGGACTCAAAGGTAGCATAACTATGAGCGATAGCTTAAATTGATGAGAGGCTCGAGTACTTTATTGTCACAAAATTTCACGATTTTATTACGCTCCAGTAAAAAGTTACAAGCATTTCAATGTTGCAAACTTTGATCGGTGTAGGACGCACCGTATAAAAGTTGGGGCCTTCTAAAGTTTTATCAGTGTGTGATTTGGGATTCACGGGTAGCATGGCTATGATGGATAGATTAAATTGATAACAGGCTCGAGTACTTTATTGTCAAAAAATCTCAAGGTTTTATGTCGCTCCAGTAAAAAGTTACAAGCATTTGAATATTACAAACTTTGATATTTGTAGGATGCACCGTATAGGTGTAGGATGCACCGTTAGGGCCATTTGAAGTTTTATCAGTGTTTGATTTGGGACTCAAGGGTAGCGTAGCTATGAGCGATAACTTAAATTGATTAGCGGCTCGAGTACATTATTGTCACAAAATTTCAAGGTTTTATGACGTTCCAGTAAAAAGTTACAAGCATTTGAATGTTGCAAACCTTGATAGGTATAGGACGCACCGTACAGAATTTAGGGCCATTTGAAGTTTTATCAGTGTTTGATTTGGGACTCAAGGGTAGTATAGCTATGAACGATAGCTTAAATTGATAAGAGGCTCTAGTACTTCATTGTCACAAAATTTCAAGATTTTATGACGCTCCAGTAAAAAGTTACAAGCATTTGAATGTTGCAAACCTTGATAGGTATAGGGCGCACCGTATAGAAGTTAGGGCCATTTGAAGTTTTATTAGTGTTTGATTTGGGACGCAAGGGTAGCATGCTATGAGCGATAGCTTAAATTGACAAGAGGCACGAGTACTTTATTGTCACCAAATTTCAAGGTTTTATTAAGCTCCTGTAAAAAAGTTACAAGCATTTGAATACTTTGATAGGTGTAGGACGCACCGTATAGAAGTTAGAGCCATTTGAAGTTTTATCATTGTTTGATTTGGGACTCAAGGGTAGCATAACTATGAGCGATAGCTTAAATTGATAAGAGGCTCGCATAATTTATTTTCACAAAATTTCAAGATTTTATGACGCTCCAGTAAAAAGTTACAAGCCTTTGAATGTTGCAAACCTTGATAGTGTAGGATGCACCGTATAGGTGTAGGATGCACCGTTAGGGCTATTTGAAGTTTTATCAGTGTTTGATTTGGAACTCAAGGGTAGCATAGCTATGAGCGATAGCTTAAATTGACAAGAGGCAAGAGTACTTCATAGCCACAACATTTCAAAATTTTATTACGCTCCAGTAAAAAGTTACAAGCATTTGAAAGTTGCAAATTTTGATAGATGTAGGACGCACCGTATAGAAGTTAGAGCCATTTGAAGTTTTATCAGTGTTTGATTTGGGACTCATGGGTAACATAGCTATGAACGATAGCTTAAATTGACAAGAGGCTGGAGTACTTTATTCTCACAAAATTTCAAAATTTTATAACGCTACAATAAAAAGTTACAAGCATTTGAAAGTTGCAAATTTTGATAGATGTAGGACGCACCGTATAGAAGTTAGGGCCATTTGAAGTTTTATCAGTGTTTGATTTGGGACTCAAGGGTAGCATAGCTATGAGCGATAGTTTAAATGGACAAGAGGCTGGATTACTTTATTGTCACAAAATTTCAAGATTTTATGACGCTCCAGTAAAAATTTACAAGCATTTGATTGTTGCAAACTTTGATAGTTGTTGGACGCACCGTATAAAAGTTAGGGCCATCTGAAGGTGTTATTATCAGTGTTTGATTTGGGATTCACGGGTAGCATAGCTGTGAGCGATAGCTTAAATTGATAACAGACTCGAGTACTTTATTGTCACAAAATTTCAAGTTTTTATGACGCTCCAGTAAAAAGTTACAAGCCTTTGAATGTTGCAAACCTTGATAGTGTAGGATGCACCGTATAGGTGTAGGATGCACCGTTAGGGCTATTTGAAGTTTTATCAGTGTTTGATATGGAACTCAAGGGTAGCATAGCTATGAGCGATAGCTTAAATTGACAAGAGGCAAGAGTACTTCATAGCCACAACATTTCAAAATTTTATTACGCTCCAGTAAAAAGTTACAAGCATTTCAATGTTGCAAACTTTGATGGGTGTTGGACGCACCGTATAAAAGTTAGGGCCATCTGAAGTTTTATCAGTGTTTGGTTTGGGATTCACGGGTAGCATAGCTGTGATCGATAGCTTAAATTGATAACAGGCTCGAGTACTTTATTGTCACAAATTTTCAAGGTTTTATGACGCTCTAGTGACAAGTTACAAGCATTTGAATGTTGCAAACCTTGATAGTGTATGATGCACCGTATAGGTGTAGGATGCACCGTTAGGGCCATTCCAAGTTTTATCAGTGTTTGATTTGGGACTCAAGGGTAGCATAGCTATGAGCGATAACTTAAATTGTTAACCGGCTCGAGTACTTTATTTTCACAAAATTTCAAGGTTTTATGGCGCTCCAGTTAAAGTTACAAGCATTAGAATCTTGCAAATTTTCGTAAGTATGGGTCGCACCGTACAGAAGTTAGGGCCATTTGAAGTTTTAGCAGTGTTTAATTTGGGACTCAAGGGTAGCTATGAGCGATAGCTTAAATTGACAAGAGGCACGAGTACTTTATTGTCACCAAATTTCAAGGTTTTATTACGCTCCAGTAAAAAGTTACAAGCATTTGAATACTTTGATAGGTGTAGGACGCACCGAATAGAATTTAGCGCCATTTGAAGTTTTATCAATTTTTGATTTGGGACTCAAGAGTAGCATAGCTATGAGCGATAGCTTAAATTGATAAGAGGCGCGAATACTTTATTTTCACAAAATTTCAAGTTTTTATGACGCTCCAGTAAAAAGTTACAAGCATTTGAATACTTTGATATGTGTAGGACGCACCGTATAGCAGTTAGAGCCATTTGAAATTTTATCAGTGTTTGATTTGGGACTCATGGGTAGCATAGCTATAAGCGATAACTTAAATTGATAAGAGGCTCGAGTTCATTGTCACAAAATTTCAAGATTTTATGACGCTCCAGTAAAAAGTTACAAGTATTTGAATGTTGCAAACTTTGATAGGTGTAGCATGCACCGTATAGGTGTAGGATGCACCGTTAGGGCCATTCGAAGTTTTATCAGTGTTTGATTTGGGACTCAAGGGTAGCATATCTATGAGCGATAGCTTAAATTGATAAGAGGCTCGATTACTTTATTGTCACAAAATTTCAAAATTTTATGACGCTCCAGTAAAAAGTTAAAAGCATTTGAATGTTGCAAACTTTGATAGGTATAGGACCCGACGTATAGAAGTTAAGGCCATTTGAAGTTTTATCAGTGTTTGATTTAGGACTCAAGGATAGCATAGCTATGAGCGATAGCTTAAATTGACCAGAGGCTCGAGTAGTTTATTTTCACAAATTTCAAGGATTTTGACCCTCCAGTGAAAAGTTACAAGCACATGAAAGTTGCAAATTTTGATAGGTGTTGGACTCACCGTATAGAAGTTAGAGCCATTTGAAATTTTATCAGTGTTTGATTTGGGACTCATGGGTAGCATAGCTATGAGCGATAACTTAAATTGATAACAGGCTCGAGTTTATTGTCACAAAATTTCAAGATTTTATGACGCTCCAATAAAAAGTTACAAGCATTTGATTTTTGCAAACTTTGATAGGTATAGGACGCACCGTATAGAAGTTAGGTCCATTTGAAGTTTTATCAGTGTTTGATTTGGGACTCAAGGGTAGTATAGCTATGAGCGATAGCTTAAATTGATAACAGGCTCGAGTACTTTATTGTCACAAAATTTCAAGGTTTTATGACGCTCCAGTAAAAAGTTCAATGATGCAAACTTTGATAGGTGTTGGACGCACCGTATAAAAATTAGGGCCATCTGAAGGTTTATCAGTGTTTGATTTGGGATTCACGGGTAGCATAGCTGTGAGCGATAGCTTAATTTGATAACAGGCTCGACTACTTTATTGTCACAAAATTTCAAGGTTTTATGACGCTCCAGTAAAAAGTTACAAGCAATTGAATGTTGCAAACCTTGATAGTGTAGGATGCATCGTATAGGTGTAGGATGCACCGTTAGGGCCATTCGAAGTTTTATCAGTGTATGATTTGGGACTCAAGGGTAGCATAGGTATGAGCGATACCTTAAATTGTTAAGCGGCTCGAGTACTTTATTGTCACAAAATTTCAAGGTTTTATGGCGCTCCAGTAAAAAGTTACAAGCATTAGAATCTTGAAAATTTTCGTAAGTATAGGTCGCACCGTACAGAAGTTAGGGCCATTTGAAGTTTTAGCAGTGTTTAATTTGGGACTCAAGGGTAGCATAGCTATGAGCGATAGGTTAAATTGACAAGAGGCACGAGTACTTTATTGTCACCAAATTTCAAGGTTTTATTACGCTCCAGTAAAAAGTTGGAAGCATTTGAATACTTTGATAGGTGTAGGACGCACCGTATATAATTTAGAGCCATTTGAAGTTTTATCAGTGTTTGTTTTAGGACTCAAGGGTAGCATAGCTATGAGCGATAGCTTAAATTGACCAGAGGCTCGAGTAGTTTATTTTCACAAATTTCAAGGTTTTTTGACCCTCCAGTGAAAAGTTAGAAGCATTTGAAAGTTGCAAATTTTGATAGGTGTTGGACGCTCCGTATAGAAGTTAGAGCCATTTGCAATTTTATCAGAGTTTGATTTGGCACTCATGGGTAGCATAGCTATGAGCGATAACTTAAATAGATAACAGGCTCGAGTTCATTGTAACAAAATTTCAAGATTTTATGACGCTCCAGTAAAAAGTTACAAGCATTTGATTTTTTCAAACTTTGATAGGTATAGGACGCACCGTATAGAAGTTAGGTGCATTTGAAGTTCTATCAGTGTTTGATTTAGGACTCAAGGGTAGCATAGCTATGAGCGATAGCTTAAATGGACAAGAGGCAAGAGTACTTCATTGTCACAAAAGTTCAAGATTTTATGACGCTCCAGTAAAAAGTTACAAGCATTTGATTGTTGCAAACTTTGATAGGTGTTGGACGCACCGTATAAAAGTTAGGGCCATCTGAAGGTGTTATTATCAGTGTTTGATTTGGGATTCACGGGTAGCATAGCTGTGAGCGATAGCTTAAATTGATAAGAGGCTCGAATACTTTATTTTCACAAAATTTCAAGATTTTATGACGCTCCAGTAAAAAGTTACAAGCATTTGAATGCTTTGATAAGTATAGGACGCACCGTATAGAAGTTAGGTGCATTTGAAGTTCTATCAGTGTTTGATTTGGGACTCAAGGGTAGCATAGCTATGAGCGATAGCTTAAATGGACAAGAGGCAAGAGTACTTCATTGTCACAAAAGTTCCAGATTTTATGACGCTCCAGTAAAAAGTGACAAGCATTTGATTGTTGCAAACTTTGATAGTTGTTGGACGCACCGTATAAAAGTTAGGGCCATCTGAAGGTGTTATTATCAGTGTTTGATTTGGGATTCACGGGTAGCATAGCTGTGAGCGCTAGCTTAAATTGATAACAGGCTCGAGTACTTTATTGTCACAAAATTTCAAGTTTTTATGACGCTCCAGTAAAAAGTTACAAGCCTTTGAATGTTGCAAACCTTGATAGTGTAGGATGCACCGTATAGGTGTAGGATACACCGTTAGGGCCATTTGAAGTTTTATCAGTATTTGATTTGGGACTCAATGGTAGCATAGCTATGAGCGATAACTTAAATTGTTAAGCGGCTCGAGTACTTTATTGTCACAAAATTTCAAGGTTTTATGGCGCTCCAGTAAAAAGTTACAAGCATTAGAATCTTGCAAATTTTCGTAAGTATGGGTAGCACCGTACAGAAGTTAGGGCCATTTGAAGTTTTAGCAGTGATTAATTTGGGACTCAAGGGTAGCTATGAGCGATAGCTTAAATTGACAAGAGGCACGAGTACTTTATTGTCACCAAATTTCAAGGTTTTATTACGCTCCAGTAAAAAGTTACAAGCATTTGAATACTTTGATAGGTGTAGGACGCACCGAATAGAATTTAGCGCCATTTGAAGTTTTATCAATTTTTGATTTGGGACACAAGAGTAACATAGCTATGAGCGATAGCTTAAATTGATAAGAGGCGCGAATACTTTATTTTCACAAAATTTCAAGTTTTTATGACGCTCCAGTAAAAAGTTACAAGCATTTGAATACTTTGATATGTGTAGGACGCACCGTATAGCAGTTAGAGCCATTTGAAATTTTATCAGTGTTTGATTTGGGACTCATGGGTAGCATAGCTATAAGCGATAACTTAAATTGATAAGAGGCTCGAGTTCATTGTCACAAAATTTCAAGATTTTATGACGCTCCAGTAAAAAGTTACAAGTATTTGAATGTTGCAAACTTTGATAGGTGTAGGATGCACCGTATAGGTGTAGGATGCACCGTTAGGGCAATTCGAAGTTTTATCAGTGTTTGATTTGGGACTCAAGGGTAGCATATCTATGAGCGATAGCTTAAATTGATAAGAGGGTCGATTACTTTATTGTCACAAAATTTCAAAATTTTATGACGCTCCAGTAAAAAGTTACAAGCATTTGAATGTTGCAAACTTGGATAGGTATACTACCCGACGTATAGAAGTTAAGGCCATTTGAAGTTTTATCAGTGTTTGATTTAGGACTCAAGGATAGCATAGCTATGAGCGATAGCTTAAATTGACCAGAGGCTCGAGTAGTTTATTTTCACAAATTTCAAGGTTTTTTGACCCTCCAGTGAAAAGTTACAAGCACATGAAAGTTGCAAATTTTGATAGGTGTTGGACTCACCGTATAGAAGTTAGAGCCATTTGAAATCTTATCAGTGTTTGATTTGGGACACATGGGTAGCATAGCTATGAGCGATAACTTAAATTGATAACAGGCTCGAGTTTATTGTCACAAAATTCCAAGATTTTATGACGCTCCAATAAAAAGTTACAAGCATTTGATTTTTGCAAACTTTGATAGGTATAGGACGCACCGTATAGAAGTTAGGTCCATTTGAAGTTTTATCAGTGTTTGATTTGGGACTCAAGGGTAGCATAGCTATGAGCGATAGCTTAAATTGATAACAGGCTCGAGTACTTTATTGTCACAAAATTTCAAGTTTTTATGACGCTCCGGTAAAAAGTTACAAGCCTTTGAATGTTGCAAACCTTGATAGTGTAGGATGCACCGTATAGGTGTAGGATGCACCGTTAGGGCCATTCGAAGTTTTATCAGTGTTTGATTTGGGACTCAAGGGTAGCATATCTATGAGCGATAGCTCAAATTGATAAGAGGCTCGATTACTTTATTGTCACTAAATTTCAAAATTTTATGACGCTCCAGTAAAAAGTTACAAGCATTTGAATACTTTGATAGGTGTAGGACGCACCGAATAGAATTTAGCGCCATTTGAAGTTTTATCAATTTTTGATTTGGGACTCAAGAGTAGCATAGCTATGAGCGATAGCTTAAATTGATAAGAGGCGCGAATACTTTATTTTCACAAAATTTCAAGTTTTTATGACGCTCCAGTAAAAAGTTAGAAGCATTTGAATACTTTGATATGTGTAGGACGCACCGTATAGCAGTTAGAGCCATTTGAAATTTTATCAGTGTTTGATTTGGGACTCATGGGTAGCATAGCTATAAGCGATAACTTAAATTGATAAGAGGCTCGAGTTCATTGTCACAAAATTTCAAGATTTTATGACGCTCCAGTAAAAAGTTACAAGTATTTGAATGTTGCAAACTTTGATAGGTGTAGGATGCACCGTATAGGTGTAGGATGCACCGTTAGGGCCATTCGAAGTTTTATCAGTGTTTGATTTGGGACTCAAGGGTAGCATATCTATGAGCGATAGCTCAAATTGATAAGAGGCTCGATTACTTTATTGTCACTAAATTTCAAAATTTTATGACGCTCCAGTAAAAAGTTACAAGCATTTGAATGTTGCAAACTTTGATAGGTATAGGACCCGACGTATAGAAGTTAAGGCCATTTGAAGTTTTATCAGTGTTTGATTTAGGACTCAAGGATAGCATAGCTATGAGCGATAGCTTAGATTGACCAGAGGCTCGAGTAGTTTATTTTCACAAATTTCAAGGTTTTTTGACCCTCCAGTGAAAAGTTACAAGCACATGAAAGTTGCAAATTTTGATAGGTGTTGGACTCACCGTATAGAAGTTAGAGCCATTTGAAATTTTATCAGTGTTTGATTTGGGACTCATGGGTAGCATAGCTATGAGCGATAACTTAAATTGATAACAGGCTCGAGTTTATTGTCACAAAATTTCAAGATTTTATGACGCTCCAATAAAAAGTTACAAGCATTTGATTTTTGCAAGCTTTGACAGGTATAGGACGCACCGTATAAAAATTAGGGCCATCTGAAGGTTTATCAGTGTTTGATTTGGGATTCACGGGTAGCATAGCTGTGAGCGATAGCTTAACTTGATAACAGGCTCGACTACTTTATTGTCACAAAATTTCAAGGTTTTATGACGCTCCAGTAAAAAGTTACAAGCAATTGAATGTTGCAAACCTTGATAGTGTAGGATGCACCGTATAGGTGTAGGATGCACCGTTAGGGCCATTCGAAGTTTTATCAGTGTTTGATTTGGGACTCAAGGGTAGCATAGCTATGAGCGATACCTTAAATTGTTAAGCGGCCCGAGTACTTTATTGTCACAAAATTTCAAGGTTTTATGGCGCTCCAGTAAAAAGTTACAAGCATTAGAATCTTGCAAATTTTCGTACGTATATGTCGCACCGTACAGAAGTTAGGGCCATTTGAAGTTTTAACAGTGTTTAATTTGGGACTCAAGGGTAGCGTGCTATGAGCGATAGCTTAAATTGACAAGAGGCACGAGTACTTTATTGTCACCAAATTTCAAGGTTTTATTACGCTCCAGTAAAAAGTTACAAGCATTTGAATACTTTGATAGGTGTAGGACGCACCGTATAGAAGTTAGAGCCATTTGAAATTTTATCAGTGTTTGATTTGGGACTCATGGATAGCATAACTATGAGCCATAACTTAAATTGATAAGAGGCTCGAGTTCATTGTCACAAAATTTCAAGATTTTATGACGCTCCAGTAAAAAGTTACAAGTATTTGAATGTTGCAAACTTTGATAGGTGTATGATGCACCGTATAGGTGTAGGATGCACCGTTAGGGCCATTTGAAGTTTTATCAGTGTTTTATTTGGGATTCAAGGGTAGCATATCTATGAGCGTTAGCTTAAATTGATAAGAGGCTCGATTACTTTATTGTCACAAAATTTCAAGATTTTATGACGCTACAGTAAAAAGTTACAAGCATTTGAATGTTGCAAACTTTGATAGGTATAGAACCCGACGTATAGAAGTTAAGTCCATTTGAAGTTTTATCAGTGTTTGGTTTAGGACTCAAGGGTAGCATAGCTATGAGCAATAACTTAAATTGATAACAGGCTCGAGTTTATTGTCACAAAATTTCAAGGTTTTATGACGCTCCAGTAAAAAGTTAGAAGCATTTTAATGATGCAAACTTTGATATGTGTTGGACGCAGCGTATAAAAGTTAGGGCCATCTGAAGGTTTATCAGTGTTTGATTTGGGATTCACGGATAGCATAGCTGTGATCGATAGCTTAAATTGATAACACGCTCGAGTACTTTATTGTCACAAATTTTCAAGGTTTTATGACGCTCCAGTGACAAGTTACAAGCATTTGAATGTTGCAAACCTTGATAGTGTATGATGCACCGTATAGGTGTAGGATGCACCGTTAGGGCCATTCCAAGTTTTATCAGTGTTTGATTTGGGACTCAAGGGTAGCATAGCTACGAGCGATAACTTAAATTGTTAAGCGGCTCGAGTACTTTATTGTCAAAAAATTTCAAGGTTTTATGGCGCTCCAATAAAAGTTACAAGCATTAGAATCTTGCAAATTTTCGGAAGTATGGGTCGCACCATACAGAAGTTAGGGCCATTTGAAGTTTTAGCAGTGTTTAATTTGGGACTCAAGGGTAGCTATGAGCGATAGCTTAAATTGATAAGAGGCGCGAATACTTTATTTTCACAAAATTTCAAGTTTTTATGACGCTCCAGTAAAAAGTTACAAGCATTTGAATACTTTGATATGTGTAGGACGCACCGTATAGCAGTTAGAGCCATTTGAAATTTTATCAGTGTTTGATTTGGGACTCATGGGTAGCATAGCTATGGGCGATAACTTAAATTGATAAGAGGCTCGAGTTCATTGTCACAAAATTTCAAGATTTTATGACGCTCCAGTAAAAAGTTACAAGTATTTGAATGTTGCAAACTTTGATAGGTGTATGATGCACCGTATAGGTGTAGGATGCACCGTTAGGGCCATTTGAAGTTTTATCAGTGTTTTATTTGGGATTCAAGGGTAGCATATCTATGAGCGTTACCTTAAATTGATAAGAGGCTCGATTACTTTATTGTCACAAAATTTCAAGATTTTATGACGCTACAGTAAAAAGTTACAAGCATTTGAATGTTGCAAACTTTGATAGGTTTAGGACCCGACGTATAGAAGTTAAGTCCATTTGAAGTTTTATCAGTGTTTGGTTTAGGACTCAAGGGTAGCATAGCTATGAGCGATAGCTTAAATTGACCAGAGGCTCGAGTAGTTTATTTTCACAAATTTCAAGGTTTTTTGACCCTCCAGTGAAAAGTTACAAGCACATGAAAGTTGCAAATTTTGATAGGGGTTGGACTCACCGTATAGAAGTTAGAGCCATTTGAAATTTTATCAGTGTTTGATTTGGGACTCATGGGTAGCATAGCTATGAGCAATAACTTAAATTGATAACAGGCTCGAGTTTATTGTCACAAAATTTCAAGGTTTTATGGCGCTCCAGTAAAAGTTACAAGCATTAGAATCTTGCAAATTTTCGTAAGTATGGGTCGCACCGTACAGAAGTTAGGACCATTTGAAGTTTTAGCAGTGTTTAATTTGGGACTCAAGGGTAGCTATGAGCGATAGCTTAAATTGATAAGAGGCGCGAATACTTTATTTTCACAAAATTTCAAGTTTTTATGACGCTCCAGTAAAAAGTTACAAGCATTTGAATACTTTGATATGTGTAGGACGCACCGTATAGCAGTTAGAGCCATTTGAAATTTTATCAGTGTTTGATTTGGGACTCATGGGTAGCATAGCTATAAGCGATAACTTAAATTGATAAGAGGCTCGAGTTCATTGTCACAAAATTTCAAGATTTTATGACGCTCCAGTAAAAAGTTACAAGTATTTGAATGTTGCAAACTTTGATAGGTGTAGGATGCACCGTATAGGTGTAGGATGCACCGTTAGGGCAATTCGAAGTTTTATCAGTGTTTGATTTGGGACTCAAGGGTAGCATATCTATGAGCGATAGCTTAAATTGATAAGAGGGTCGATTACTTTATTGTCACAAAATTTCAAAATTTTATGACGCTCCAGTAAAAAGTTACAAGCATTTGAATGTTGCAAACTTGGATAGGTATACTACCCGACGTATAGAAGTTAAGGCCATTTGAAGTTTTATCAGTGTTTGATTTAGGACTCAAGGATAGCATAGCTATGAGCGATAGCTTAAATTGACCAGAGGCTCGAGTAGTTTATTTTCACAAATTTCAAGGTTTTTTGACCCTCCAGTGAAAAGTTACAAGCACATGAAAGTTGCAAATTTTGATAGGTGTTGGACTCACCGTATAGAAGTTAGAGCCATTTGAAATTTTATCAGTGTTTGATTTGGGACACATGGGTAGCATAGCTATGAGCGATAACTTAAATTGATAACAGGCTCGAGTACTTTATTGTCACAAATTTCAAGTTTTTATGACGCTCCAGTAAAAAGTTACAAGCCTTTGAATGTTGCAAACCTTGATAGTGTAGGATGCACCGTATAGGTGTAGGATGCACCGTTAGGGCCATTCGAAGTTTTATCAGTGTTTGATTTGGGACTCAAGGGTAGCATATCTATGAGCGATAGCTCAAATTGATAAGAGGCTCGATTACTTTATTGTCACTAAATTTCAAAATTTTATGACGCTCCAGTAAAAAGTTACAAGCATTTGAATACTTTGATAGGTGTAGGACGCACCGAATAGAATTTAGCGCCATTTGAAGTTTTATCAATTTTTGATTTGGGACTCAAGAGTAGCATAGCTATGAGCGATAGCTTAAATTGATAAGAGGCGCGAATACTTTATTTTCACAAAATTTCAAGTTTTTATGACGCTCCAGTAAAAAGTTAGAAGCATTTGAATACTTTGATATGTGTAGGACGCACCGTATAGCAGTTAGAGCCATGTGAAATTTTATCAGTGTTTGATTTGGGACTCATGGGTAGCATAGCTATAAGCGATAACTTAAATTGATAAGAGGCTCGAGTTCATTGTCACAAAATTTCAAGATTTTATGACGCTCCAGTAAAAAGTTACAAGTATTTGAATGTTGCAAACTTTGATAGGTGTAGGATGCACCGTATAGGTGTAGGATGCACCGTTAGGGCCATTCGAAGTTTTATCAGTGTTTGATTTGGGACTCAAGGGTAGCATATCTATGAGCGATAGCTCAAATTGATAAGAGGCTCGATTACTTTATTGTCACTAAATTTCAAAATTTTATGACGCTCCAGTAAAAAGTTACAAGCATTTGAATGTTGCAAACTTTGATAGGTATAGGACCCGACGTATAGAAGTTAAGGCCATTTGAAGTTTTATCAGTGTTTGATTTAGGACTCAAGGATAGCATAGCTATGAGCGATAGCTTAGATTGACCAGAGGCTCGAGTAGTTTATTTTCACAAATTTCAAGGTTTTTTGACCCTCCAGTGAAAAGTTACAAGCACATGAAAGTTGCAAATTTTGATAGGTGTTGGACTCACCGTATAGAAGTTAGAGCCATTTGAAATTTTATCAGTGTTTGATTTGGGACTCATGGGTAGCATAGCTATGAGCGATAACTTAAATTGATAACAGGCTCGAGTTTATTGTCACAAAATTTCAAGATTTTATGACGCTCCAATAAAAAGTTACAAGCATTTGATTTTTGCAAACTTTGACAGGTATAGGACGCACCGTATAGAAGTTAGGTCCATTTGAAGTTTTATCAGTGTTTGATTTGGGACTCAAGGGTAGCATAGCTATGAGCGATAGCTTAAATTTATAACAGGCTCGAGTACTTTATTGTCACAAAATTTCAAGGTTTGATGACGCTCCAGTAAAAAGTTCAATGATGCAAACTTTGATAGGTGTTGGACGCACCGTATAAAAATTAGGGCCATCTGAAGGTTTATCAGTGTTTCATTTGGGATTCACGGGTAGCATAGCTGTGAGCGATAGCTTAACTTGATAACAGGCTCGACTACTTTATTGTCACAAAATTTCAAGGTTTTATGACGCTCCAGTAAAAAGTTACAAGCAATTGAATGTTGCAAACCTTGATAGTGTAGGATGCACCGTATAGGTGTAGGATGCACCGTTAGGGCCATTCGAAGTTTTATCAGTGTTTGATTTGGGACTCAAGGGTAGCATAGCTATGAGCGATACCTTAAATTGTTAAGCGGCTCGAGTACTTTATTGTCACAAAATTTCAAGGTTTTATGGCGCTCCAGTAAAAAGTTACAAGCATTAGAATCTTGCAAATTTTCGTAAGTATATGTCGCACCGTACAGAAGTTAGGGCCATTTGAAGTTTTAACAGTGTTTAATTTGGGACTCAAGGGTAGCGTGCTATGAGCGATAGCTTAAATTGACAAGAGGCACGAGTACTTTATTGTCACCAAATTTCAAGGTTTTATTACGCTCCAGTAAAAAGTTACAAGCATTTGAATACTTTGATAGGTGTAGGACGCACCGTATAGAAGTTAGAGCCATTTGAAATTTTATCAGTGTTTGATTTGGGACTCATGGATAGCATAACTATGAGCCATAACTTAAATTGATAAGAGGCTCGAGTTCATTGTCACAAAATTTCAAGATTTTATGACGCTCCAGTAAAAAGTTACAAGTATTTGAATGTTGCAAACTTTGATAGGTGTATGATGCACCGTATAGGTGTAGGATACACCGTTAGGGCCATTTGAAGTTTTATCAGTGTTTTATTTGGGATTCAAGGGTAGCATATCTATGAGCGTTAGCTTAAATTGATAAGAGGCTCGATTACTTTATTGTCACAAAATTTCAAGATTTTATGACGCTACAGTAAAAAGTTACAAGCATTTGAATGTTGCAAACTTTGATAGGTATAGGACCCGACGTATAGAAGTTAAGTCCATTTGAAGTTTTATCAGTGTTTGGTTTAGGACTCAAGGGTAGCATAGCTATGAGCAATAACTTAAATTGATAACAGGCTCGAGTTTATTGTCACAAAATTTCAAGGTTTTATGACGCTCCAGTAAAAAGTTAGAAGCATTTTGATGATGCAAACTTTGATATGTGTTGGACGCAGCGTATAAAAGTTAGGGCCATCTGAAGGTTTATCAGTGTTTGATTTGGGATTCACGGATAGCATAGCTGTGATCGATAGCTTAAATTGATAACAGGCTCGAGTACTTTATTGTCACAAATTTTCAAGGTTTTATGACGCTCCAGTGACAAGTTACAAGCATTTGAATGTTGCAAACCTTGATAGTGTATGATGCACCGTATAGGTGTAGGATGCACCGTTAGGGCCATTCCAAGTTTTATCAGTGTTTGATTTGGGACTCAAGGGTAGCATAGCTACGAGCGATAACTTAAATTGTTAAGCGGCTCGAGTACTTTATTGTCAAAAAATTTCAAGGTTTTATGGCGCTTCAATAAAAGTTACAAGCATTAGAATCTTGCAAATTTTCGGAAGTATGGGTCGCACCGTACAGAAGTTAGGGCCATTTGAAGTTTTAGCAGTGTTTAATTTGGGACTCAAGGGTAGCTATGAGCGATAGCTTAAATTGATAAGAGGCGCGAATACTTTATTTTCACAAAATTTCAAGTTTTTATGACGCTCCAGTAAAAAGTTACAAGCATTTGAATACTTTGATATGTGTAGGACGCACCGTATAGCAGTTAGAGCCATTTGAAATTTTATCAGTGTTTGATTTGGGACTCATGGGTAGCATAGCTATGGGCGATAACTTAAATTGATAAGAGGCTCGAGTTCATTGTCAAAAAAATTTCAAGATTTTATGACGCTCCAGTAAAAAGTTACAAGTATTTGAATGTTGCAAACTTTGATAGGTGTATGATGCACCGTATAGGTGTAGGATGCACCGTTAGGGCCATTTGAAGTTTTATCAGTGTTTTATTTGGGATTCAAGGGTAGCATATCTATGAGCGTTAGCTTAAATTGATAAGAGGCTCGATTACTTTATTGTCACAAAATTTCAAGATTTTATGACGCTACAGTAAAAAGTTACAAGCATTTGAATGTTGCAAACTTTGATAGGTTTAGGACCCGACGTATAGAAGTTAAGTCCATTTGAAGTTTTATTAGTGTTTGGTTTAGGACTCAAGGGTAGCATAGCTATGAGCGATAGCTTAAATTGACCAGAGGCTCGAGTAGTTTATTTTCACAAATTTCAAGGTTTTTTGACCCTCCAGTGAAAAGTTACAAGCACATGAAAGTTGCAAATTTTGATAGGGGTTGGACTCACCGTATAGAAGTTAGAGCCATTTGAAATTTTATCAGTGTTTGATTTGGGACTCATGGGTAGCATAGCTATGAGCAATAACTTAAATTGATAACAGGCTCGAGTTTATTGTCACAAAATTTCAAGGTTTTATGACGCTCCAGTAAAAAGTTAGAAGCATTTCAATGATGCAAACTTTGATATGTGTTGGACGCAGCGTATAAAAGTTAGGGCCATCTGAAGGTTTATCAGTGTTTGATTTGGGATTCACGGATAGCATAGCTGTGATCGATAGCTTAAATTGATAACAGGCTCGAGTACTTTATTGTCACAAATTTTCAAGGTTTTATGACGCTCCAGTGACAAGTTACAAGCATTTGAATGTTGCAAACCTTGATAGTGTATGATGCACCGTATAGGTGTAGGATGCACCGTTAGGGCCATTCCAAGTTTTATCAGTGTTTGATTTGGGACTCAAGGGTAGCATAGCTACGAGCGATAACTTAAATTGTTAAGCGGCTCGAGTACTTTATTGTCAAAAAATTTCAAGGTTTTATGGCGCTCCAGTAAAAGTTACAAGCATTAGAATCTTGCAAATTTTCGTAAGTATGGGTCGCACCGTACAGAAGTTAGGACCATTTGAAGTTTTAGCAGTGTTTAATTTGGGACTCAAGGGTAGCTATGAGCGATAGCTTAAATTGAAAAGAGGCGCGAATACTTTATTTTCACAAAATTTCAAGTTTTTATGACGCTCCAGTAAAAAGTTACAAGCATTTGAATACTTTGATATGTGTAGGACGCACCGTATAGCAGTTAGAGCCATTTGAAATTTTATCAGTGTTTGATTTGGGACTCATGGGTAGCATATCTATGGGCGATAACTTAAATTGATAAGAGGCTCGAGTTCATTGTCACAAAATTTCAAGATTTTATGACGCTCCAGTAAAAAGTTACAAGTATTTGAATGTTGCAAACTTTGATAGGTGTATGATGCACCGTATAGGTGTAGGATGCACCGTTAGGGCCATTCGAAGTTTTATCAGTGTTTGATTTGGGACTCAAGGGTAGCACATCTATGAGCGATAGCTTAAATTGATAAGAGGCTCGATTACTTTATTGTCACAAAATTTCAAAATTTTATGACGCTCCAGTAAAAAGTTACAAGCATTTGAATGTTGCAAACTTTGATAGTTATAGGACCCGACGTATAGAAGTTAAGGCCATTTGAAGTTTTATCAGTGTTTGATTTAGAACTCAAGGGTAGCATAGCTATGAGCGATAGCTTAAATTGACCAGAGGCTCGAGTAGTTTATTTTCACAAATTTCAAGGTTTTTTGACCCTCCAGTGAAAAGTTACAAGCACATGAAAGTTGCAAATTTTGATAGGGGTTGGACTCACCGTATAGAAGTTAGAGCCATTTGAAATTTTATCAGTGTTTGATTTGGGACTCATGGGTAGCATAGCTATGAGCAATAACTTAAATTGATAACAGGCTCGAGTTTATTGTCACAAAATTTCAAGGTTTTATGACGCTCCAGTAAAAAGTTAGAAGCATTTCAATGATGCAAACTTTGATATGTGTTGGACGCAGCGTATAAAAGTTAGGGCCATCTGAAGGTTTATCAGTGTTTGATTTGGGATTCACGGATAGCATAGCTGTGATCGATAGCTTAAATTGATAACAGGCTCGAGTACTTTATTGTCACAAATTTTCAAGGTTTTATGACGCTCCAGTGACAAGTTACAAGCATTTGAATGTTGCAAACCTTGATAGTGTATGATGCACCGTATAGGTGTAGGATGCACCGTTAGGGCCATTCCAAGTTTTATCAGTGTTTGATTTGGGACTCAAGGGTAGCATAGCTACGAGCGATAACTTAAATTGTTAAACGGCTCGAGTACTTTATTGTCAAAAAATTTCAAGGTTTTATGGCGCTCCAGTAAAAAGTTACAAGCATTAGAATCTTGCAAATTTTCGTAAGTATGGGTAGCACCGTACAGAAGTTAGGGCCATTTGAAGTTTTAGCAGTGATTAATTTGGGACTCAAGGGTAGCTATGAGCGATAGCTTAAATTGACAAGAGGCACGAGTACTTTATTGTCACCAAATTTCAAGGTTTTATTACGCTCCAGTAAAAAGTTACAAGCATTTGAATACTTTGATAGGTGTAGGACGCACCGAATAGAATTTAGCGCCATTTGAAGTTTTATCAATTTTTGATTTAGGACACAAGAGTAGCATAGCTATGAGCGATAGCTTAAATTGATAAGAGGCGCGAATACTTTATTTTCACAAAATTTCAAGTTTTTATGACGCTCCAGTAAAAAGTTACAAGCATTTGAATACTTTGATATGTGTCGGACGCACCGTATAGCAGTTAGAGCCATTTGAAATTTTATCAGTGTTTGATTTGGGATTCATGGGTAGCATAGCTATAAGCGATAACTTAAATTGATAAGAGGCTCGAGTTCATTGTCACAAAATTTCAAGATTTTATGACGCTCCAGTAAAAAGTTACAAGTATTTGAATGTTGCAAACTTTGATAGGTGTAGGATGCACCGTATAGGTGTAGGATGCACCGTTAGGGCAATTCGAAGTTTTATCAGTGTTTGATTTGGGACTCAAGGGTAGCATATCTATGAGCGATAGCTTAAATTGATAAGAGGGTCGATTACTTTATTGTCACAAAATTTCAAAATTTTATGACGCTCCAGTAAAAAGTTACAAGCATTTGAATGTTGCAAACTTGGATAGGTATACTACCCGACGTATAGAAGTTAAGGCCATTTGAAGTTTTATCAGTGTTTGATTTAGGACTCAAGGATAGCATAGCTATGAGCGATAGCTTAAATTGACCAGAGGCTCGAGTAGTTTATTTTCACAAATTTCAAGGTTTTTTGACCCTCCAGTGAAAAGTTACAAGCACATGAAAGTTGCAAATTTTGATAGGTGTTGGACTCACCGTATAGAAGTTAGAGCCATTTGAAATTTTATCAGTGTTTGATTTGGGACACATGGGTAGCATAGCTATGAGCGATAACTTAAATTGATAACAGGCTCGAGTTTATTGTCACAAAATTTCAAGATTTTATGACGCTCCAATAAAAAGTTACAAGCATTTGATTTTTGCAAACTTTGATGGGTATAGGACGCACCGTATAGAAGTTAGGTCCATTTGAAGTTTTATCAGTGTTTGATTTGGGACTCAAGGGTAGCATAGCTATGAGCGATAGCTTAAATTGATAAGAGGCTCGATTACTTTATTGTCACTAAATTTCAAAATTTTATGACGCTCCAGTAAAAAGTTACAAGCATTTGAATACTTTGATAGGTGTAGGACGCACCGAATAGAATTTAGCGCCATTTGAAGTTTTATCAATTTTTGATTTGGGACTCAAGAGTAGCATAGCTATGAGCGATAGCTTAAATTGATAAGAGGCGCGAATACTTTATTTTCACAAAATTTCAAGTTTTTATGACGCTAAAGTAAAAAGTTAGAAGCATTTGAATACTTTGATATGTGTAGGACGCACCGTATAGCAGTTAGAGCCATTTGAAATTTTATCAGTGTTTGATTTGGGACTCATGGGTAGCATAGCTATGAGCGATAACTTAAATTGATAACAGGCTCGAGTTTATTGTCACAAAATTTCAAGATTTCCAATAAAAAGTTACAAGCATTTGATTTTTGCAAACTTTGACAGGTATAGGACGCACCGTATAGAAGTTAGGTCCATTTGAAGTTTTATCAGTGTTTGATTTGGGACTCAAGGGTAGCATATCTATGAGCGATAGCTCAAATTGATAAGAGGCTCGATTACTTTATTGTCACTAAATTTCAAAATTTTATGACGCTCCAGTAAAAAGTTACAAGCATTTGAATGTTGCAAACTTTGATAGGTATAGGACCCGACGTATAGAAGTTAAGGCCATTTGAAGTTTTATCAGTGTTTGATTTAGGACTCAAGGATAGCATAGCTATGAGCGATAGCTTAGATTGACCAGAGGCTCGAGTAGTTTATTTTCACAAATTTCAAGGTTTTTTGACCCTCCAGTGAAAAGTTACAAGCACATGAAAGTTGCAAATTTTGATAGGTGTTGGACTCACCGTATAGAAGTTAGAGCCATTTGAAATTTTATCAGTGTTTGATTTGGGACTCATGGGTAGCATAGCTATGAGCGATAACTTAAATTGATAACAGGCTCGAGTTTATTGTCACAAAATTTCAAGATTTCCAATAAAAAGTTACAAGCATTTGATTTTTGCAAACTTTGACAGGTATAGGACGCACCGTATAGAAGTTAGGTCCATTTGAAGTTTTATCAGTGTTTGATTTGGGACTCAAGGGTAGCATAGCTATGAGCGATAGCTTAAATTGATAACAGGCTCGAGTACTTTATTGTCACAAAATTTCAAGGTTTGATGACGCTCCAGTAAAAAGTTCAATGATGCAAACTTTGATAGGTGTTGGACGCACCGTATAAAAATTAGGGCCAGCTGAAGGTTTATCAGTGTTTGATTTGGGATTCACGGGTAGCATAGCTGTGAGCGATAGCTTAACTTGATAACAGGCTCGACTACTTTATTGTCACAAAATTTCAAGGTTTTATGACGCTCCAGTAAAAAGTTACAAGCAATTGAATGTTGCAAACCTTGATAGTGTAGGATGCACCGTATAGGTGTAGGATGCACCGTTAGGGCCATTCGAAGTTTTATCAGTGTTTGATTTGGGACTCAAGGGTAGCATAGCTATGAGCGATACCTTAAATTGTTAAGCGGCTCGAGAACTTTATTGTCACAAAATTTCAAGGTTTTATGGCGCTCCAGTAAAAAGTTACAAGCATTAGAATCTTGCAAATTTTCGTAAGTATATGTCGCACCGTACAGAAGTTAGGGCCATTTGAAGTTTTAACAGTGTTTAATTTGGGACTCAAGGGTAGCGTGCTATGAGCGATAGCTTAAATTGACAAGAGGCACGAGTACTTTATTGTCACCAAATTTCAAGGTTTTATTACGCTCCAGTAAAAAGTTACAAGCATTTGAATACTTTGATAGGTGTAGGACGCACCGTATAGAAGTTAGAGCCATTTGAAATTTTATCAGTGTTTGATTTGGGACTCATGGATAGCATAACTATGAGCCATAACTTAAATTGATAAGAGGCTCGAGTTCATTGTCACAAAATTTCAAGATTTTATGACGCTCCAGTAAAAAGTTACAAGTATTTGAATGTTGCAAACTTTGATAGGTGTATGATGCACCGTATAGGTGTAGGATGCACCGTTAGGGCCATTTGAAGTTTTATCAGTGTTTTATTTGGGATTCAAGGGTAGCATATCTATGAGCGTTAGCTTAAATTGATAAGAGGCTCGATTACTTTATTGTCACAAAATTTCAAGATTTTATGACGCTACAGTAAAAAGTTACAAGCATTTGAATGTTGCAAACTTTGATAGGTATAGGACCCGACGTATAGAAGTTAAGTCCATTTGAAGTTTTATCAGTGTTTGGTTTAGGACTCAAGGGTAGCATAGCTATGAGCAATAACTTAAATTGATAACAGGCTCGAGTTTATTGTCACAAAATTTCAAGGTTTTATGACGCTCCAGTAAAAAGTTAGAAGCATTTTAATGATGCAAACTTTGATATGTGTTGGACGCAGCGTATAAAAGTTAGGGCCATCTGAAGGTTTATCAGTGTTTGATTTGGGATTCACGGATAGCATAGCTGTGATCGATAGCTTAAATTGATAACAGGCTCGAGTACTTTATTGTCACAAATTTTCAAGGTTTTATGACGCTCCAGTGACAAGTTACAAGCATTTGAATGTTGCAAACCTTGATAGTGTATGATGCACCGTATAGGTGTAGGATGCACCGTTAGGGCCATTCCAAGTTTTATCAGTGTTTGATTTGGGACTCAAGGGTAGCATAGCTACGAGCGATAACTTAAATTGTTAAGCGGCTCGAATACTTTATTGTCAAAAAATTTCAAGGTTTTATGGCGCTCCAATAAAAGTTACAAGCATTAGAATCTTGCAAATTTTCGGAAGTATGGGTCGCACCGTACAGAAGTTAGGGCCATTTGAAGTTTTAGCAGTGTTTAATTTGGGACTCAAGGGTAGCTATGAGCGATAGCTTAAATTGATAAGAGGCGCGAATACTTTATTTTCACAAAATTTCAAGTTTTTATGACGCTCCAGTAAAAAGTTACAAGCATTTGAATACTTTGATATGTGTAGGACGCACCGTATAGCAGTTAGAGCCATTTGAAATTTTATGAGTGTTTGATTTGGGACTCATGGGTAGCATAGCTATGGGCGATAACTTAAATTGATAAGAGGCTCTAGTTCATTGTCACAAAATTTCAAGATTTTATGACGCTCCAGTAAAAAGTTACAAGTATTTGAATGTTGCAAACTTTGATAGGTGTATGATGCACCGTATAGGTGTAGGATGCACCGTTAGGGCCATTTGAAGTTTTATCAGTGTTTTATTTGGGATTCAAGGGTAGCATATCTATGAGCGTTAGCTTAAATTGATAAGAGGCTCGATTACTTTATTGTCACAAAATTTCAAGATTTTATGACGCTACAGTAAAAAGTTACAAGCATTTGAATGTTGCAAACTTTGATAGGTTTAGGACCCGACGTATAGAAGTTAAGTCCATTTGAAGTTTTATCAGTGTTTGGTTTAGGACTCAAGGGTAGCATAGCTATGAGCGATAGCTTAAATTGACCAGAGGCTCGAGTAGTTTATTTTCACAAATTTCAAGGTTTTTTGACCCTCCAGTGAAAAGTTACAAGCACATGAAAGTTGCAAATTTTGATAGGGGTTGGACTCACCGTATAGAAGTTAGAGCCATTTGAAATTTTATCAGTGTTTGATTTGGGACTCATGGGTAGCATAGCTATGAGCAATAACTTAAATTGATAACAGGCTCGAGTTTATTGTCACAAAATTTCAAGGTTTTATGGCGCTCCAGTAAAAGTTACAAGCATTAGAATCTTGCAAATTTTCGTAAGTATGGGTCGCACCGTACAGAAGTTAGGACCATTTGAAGTTTTAGCAGTGTTTAATTTGGGACTCAAGGGTAGCTATGAGCGATAGCTTAAATTGAAAAGAGGCGCGAATACTTTATTTTCACAAAATTTCAAGTTTTTATGACGCTCCAGTAAAAAGTTACAAGCATTTGAATACTTTGATATGTGTAGGACGCACCGTATAGCAGTTAGAGCCATTTGAAATTTTATCAGTGTTTGATTTGGGACTCATGGGTAGCATATCTATGGGCGATAACTTAAATTGATAAGAGGCTCGAGTTCATTGTCACAAAATTTCAAGATTTTATGACGCTCCAGTAAAAAGTTACAAGTATTTGAATGTTGCAAACTTTGATAGGTGTATGATGCACCGTATAGGTGTAGGATGCACCGTTAGGGCTATTTGGAGTTTTATCAGTGTTTTATTTGGGATTCAAGGGTAGCATATCTATGAGCGTTAGCTTAAATTGATAAGAGGCTCGATTACTTTATTGTCACAAAATTTCAAGATTTTATGACGCTACAGTAAAAAGTTACAAGCATTTGAATGTTGCAAACTTTGATAGGTATAGGACCCGACGTATAGAAGTTAAGTCCATTTGAAGTTTTATCAGTGTTTGGTTTAGGACTCAAGGGTAGCATAGCTATGAGCGATAGCTTAAATTGACCAGAGGCTCGAGTATTTTATTTTCAAAAATTTCAAGTTTTTTTGACCCTCCAGTGAAAAGTTACAAGCATTTGAAAGTTGCAAATTTTGATAGGTGTTGGACGCTCCGTATAAAAGTTAGAGCCATTTGAAATTTTATCAGAGGTTGATTTGGGACTCATGGGTAGCATAGCTATGAGCGATAACTTAAATTGATAACAGGCTCGAGTTCATTGTCACAAAATTTCAAGATTTTATGACGCTCCAGTAAAAAGTTACAAGCATTTGATTTTTGCAAACTTTGATAGGTATAGGACACACCGTATAGAAGTTAGGTGCATTTGAAGTTCTATCAGTGTTTGATTTGGGACTCAAGGGTAGCATAGCTATGAGCGATAGCTTAAATGGACAAGAGGCAAGAGTACTTCATTGTCACGAAAGTTCAAGATTTTATGACGCTCCAGTAAAAAGTTACAAGCATTTGATTGTTGCAAAATTTGATAGGTGTTGGACGCACCGTATAAAAGTTAGGGCCATCTGAAGGTGTTATTATCAGTGTTTGATTTGGGATTCACGGGCAGCATAGCTGTGAGCGATAGCTTAAATTGATAACAGGCTCGAGTACTTTATTGTCACAAAATTTCAAGGTTTTATGACGCTCCAGTAAAAAGTTACAAGCATTTGAATGTTGCAAACCTTGATAGTGTAGGATGCACCGTATAGGTGTAGATTGCACCGTTAGGGCCATTTGAAGTTTTATCAGTGTTTGATTTGGGACTCAAGGGTAGCATAGCAATGAGCGATAACTTAAATTGTTAAGCGGCTCGAGTATTTTATTGTCACAAAATTTCAAGGTTTTATGGCGCTCCAGTAAAAAGGTACAAGCATTAGAATCTTGCGAATTTTCGTAAGTATAGGTCGCACCGTACAGAAGTTAGGGCCATTTGAAGTTTTAGCAGTGTTTAATTTGGGACTCAAGGGTAGCATGCTATGAGTGATAGCTTAAATTCACAAGAGGCACGAGTACTTTATTGTCACCAAATTTCAAGGTTTTATTACGCTCCAGTAAAAAGTTACAAGCATTTGAATACTTTGATAGGTGTAGGACACACCGTATAGAATTTAGAGCCATTTGAAGTTTTATCAATTTTTGATTTGGGACTCAAGAGTAGCATAGCTATGCGCGATAGCTTAAATTAATAAGAGGCGCGAGTACTTTATTTTCACAAAATTTCAAGTTTTTATGACGCTCCAGTAAAAAGTTACAAGCATTTGAATACTTTGATATGTGTAGGACGCACCGTATAGAAGTTAGAGCCATTTGAAATTTTATCAGTGTTTGATTTGGGACTCATGGGTAGCATAGCTATAAGCGATAACTTAAATTGATAAGAGGCTCGAGTTCATTGTCACAAAATTTCAAGATTTTATGACGCTCCAGTAAAAAGTTACAAGTATTTGAATGTTGCAAACTTTCATAGGTGTAGGATGCACCGTTAGGGCCATTCGAAGTTTTATCAGTGTTTGATTTGGGACTCAAGGGTAGCACATCTATGAGCGATAGCTTAAATTTATAAGAGGCTCGATTACTTTATTGTCACAAAATTTCAAAATTTTATGACGCTCCAGTAAAAAGTTACAAGCATTTGAATGTTGCAAACTTTGATAGGTATAGGACCCGACGTATAGAAGTTAAGGCCATTTGAAGTTTTATCAGTGTTTGATTTAGAACTCAAGGGTAGCATAGCTATGAGCGATAGCTTAAATTGACCAGAGGCTCGAGTAGTTTATTTTCACAAATTTCAAGGTTTTTTGACCCTCCAGTGAAAAGTTACAAGCACATGAAAGTTGCAAATTTTGATAGGGGTTGGACTCACCGTATAGAAGTTAGAGCCATTTGAAATTTTATCAGTGTTTGATTTGGGACTCATGGGTAGCATAGCTATGAGCAATAACTTAAATTGATAACAGGCTCGAGTTTATTGTCACAAAATTTCAAGGTTTTATGACGCTCCAGTAAAAAGTTAGAAGCATTTCAATGATGCAAACTTTGATATGTGTTGGACGCAGCGTATAAAAGTTAGGGCCATCTGAAGGTTTATCAGTGTTTGATTTGGGATTCACGGATAGCATAGCTGTGTTCGATAGCTTAAATTGATAACAGGCTCGAGTACTTTATTGTCACAAAGTTTCAAGGTTTTATGACGCTCCAGTGACAAGTTACAAGCATTTGAATGTTGCAAACCTTGATAGTGTATGATGCACCGTATAGGTGTAGGATGCACCGTTAGGGCCATTCCAAGTTTTATCAGTGTTTGATTTGGGACTCAAGGGTAGCATAGCTACGAGCGATAACTTAAATTGTTAAGCGGCTCGAGTACTTTATTGTCAAAAAATTTCAAGGTTTTATGGCGCTCCAGTAAAAGTTACAAGCATTAGAATCTTGCAAATTTTCGTAAGTATGGGTCGCACCGTACAGAAGTTAGGACCATTTGAAGTTTTAGCAGTGTTTAATTTGGGACTCAAGGGTAGCTATGAGCGATAGCTTAAATTGAAAAGAGGCGCGAATACTTTATTTTCACAAAATTTCAAGTTTTTATGACGCTCCAGTAAAAAGTTACAAGCATTTGAATACTTTGATATGTGTAGGACGCACCGTATAGCAGTTAGAGCCATTTGAAATATTATCAGTGTTTGATTTGGGACTCATGGGTAGCATATCTATGGGCGATAACTTAAATTGATAAGAGGCTCGAGTTCATTGTCACAAAATTTCAAGATTTTATGACGCTCCAGTAAAAAGTTACAAGTATTTGAATGTTGCAAACTTTGATAGGTGTATGATGCACCGTATAGGTGTAGGATGCACCGTTAGGGCCATTTGGAGTTTTATCAGTGTTTTATTTGGGATTCAAGGGTAGCATATCTATGAGCGTTAGCTTAAATTGATAAGAGGCTCGATTACTTTATTGTCACAAAATTTCAAGATTTTATGACGCTACAGTAAAAAGTTACAAGCATTTGAATGTTGCAAACTTTGATAGGTATAGGACCCGACGTATAGAAGTTAAGTCCATTTGAAGTTTTATCAGTGTTTGGTTTAGGACTCAAGGGTAGCATAGCTATGAGCGATAGCTTAAATTGACCAGAGGCTCGAGTATTTTATTTTCAGAAATTTCAAGTTTTTTTGACCCTCCAGTGAAAAGTTACAAGCATTTGAAAGTTGCAAATTTTGATAGGTGTTGGACGCTCCGTATAAAAGCTAGAGCCATTTGAAATTTTATCAGAGGTTGATTTGGGACTCATGGGTAGCATAGCTATGAGCGATAACTTAAATTGATAACAGGCTCGAGTTCATTGTCACAAAATTTCAAGATTTTATGACGCTCCAGTAAAAAGTTACAAGCATTTGATTTTTGCAAACTTTGATAGGTATAGGACACACCGTATAGAAGTTAGGTGCATTTGAAGTTCTATCAGTGTTTGATTTGGGACTCAAGGGTAGCATAGCTATGAGCGATAGCTTAAATGGACAAGAGGCAAGAGTACTTCATTGTCACGAAAGTTCAAGATTTTATGACGCTCCAGTAAAAAGTTACAAGCATTTGATTGTTGCAAAATTTGATAGGTGTTGGACGCACCGTATAAAAGTTACGGCCATCTGAAGGTGTTATTATCAGTGTTTGATTTGGGATTCACGGGCAGCATAGCTGTGAGCGATAGCTTAAATTGATAACAGGCTCGAGTACTTTATTGTCACAAAATTTCAAGGTTTTATGACGCTCCAGTAAAAAGTTACAAGCATTTGAATGTTGCAAACCTTGATACTGTAGGATGCACCGTATAGGTGTAGATTGCACCGTTAGGGCCATTTGAAGTTTTATCAGTGTTTGATTTGGGACTCAAGGGTAGCATAGCAATGAGCGATAACTTAAATTGTTAAGCGGCTCGAGTATTTTATTGTCACAAAATTTCAAGGTTTTATGGCGCTCCAGTAAAAAGGTACAAGCATTAGAATCTTGCAAATTTTCGTAAGTATAGGTCGCACCGTACAGAAGTTAGGGCCATTTGAAGTTTTAGCAGTGTTTAATTTGGGACTCAAGGGTAGCATGCTATGAGCGATAGCTTAAATTCACAAGAGGCACGAGTACTTCATTGTCACCAAATTTCAAGGTTTTATTACGCTCCAGTAAAAAGTTACAAGCATTTGAATACTTTGATAGATGTAGGACACACCGTATAGAATTTAGAGCCATTTGAAGTTTTATCAATTTTTGATTTGGGACTCAAGAGTAGCATAGCTATTAGCGATAGCTTAAATTAATAAGAGGCGCGAGTACTTTATTTCACAAAATTTCAAGTTTTTATGACGCTCCAGTAAAAAGTTACAAGCATTTGAATACTTTGATATGTGTAGGACGCACCGTATAGAAGTTAGAGCCATTTGAAATTTTATCAATGTTTGATTTGGGACTCATGGGTAGCATAGCTATAAGCGATAACTTAAATCGATAAGAGGCTCGAGTTCATTGTCACAAAATTTCAAGATTTTATGACGCTCCAGTAAAAAGTTACAAGTATTTGAATGTTGCAAACTTTCATAGGTGTAGGATGCACCGTATAGGTGTAGGATGCACCGTTAGGGCCATTCGAAGTTTTATCAGTGTTTGATTTGGGACTCAAGGGTAGCACATCTATGAGCGATAGCTTAAATTGATAAGAGGCTCGATTACTTTATTGTCACAAAATTTCAAAATTTTATGACGCTCCAGTAAAAAGTTACAAGCATTTGAATGTTGCAAACTTTGATAGGTATAGGACCCGACGTATAGAAGTTAAGGCCATTTGAAGTTTTATCAGTGTTTGATTTAGAACTCAAGGGTAGCATAGCTATGCGCGATAGCTTAAATTGACCAGAGGCTCGAGTAGTTTATTTTCACAAATTTCAAGGTTTTTTGACCCTCCAGTGAAAAGTTACAAGCACATGAAAGTTGCAAATTTTGATAGGGGTTGGACTCACCGTATAGAAGTTAGAGCCATTTGAAATTTTATCAGTGTTTGATTTGGGACTCATGGGTAGCATAGCTATGAGCAATAACTTAAATTGATAACAGGCTCGAGTTTATTGTCACAAAATTTCAAGGTTTTATGACGCTCCAGTAAAAAGTTAGAAGCACTTCAATGATGCAAACTTTGATATGTGTTGGACGCAGCGTATAAAAGTTAGGGCCATCTGAAGGTTTATCAGTGTTTGATTTGGGATTCACGGATAGCATAGCTGTGATCGATAGCTTAAATTGATAACAGGCTCGAGTACTTTATTGTCACAAATTTTCAAGGTTTTATGACGCTCCAGTAAAAAGTTACAAGTATTTGAATGTTGCAAACTTTCATAGGTGTATGATGCACCGTATAGGTGTAGGATGCACCGTTAGGGCCATTCCAAGTTTTATCAGTGTTTGATTTGGGACTCAAGGGTAGCATAGCTACGAGCGATAACTTAAATTGTTAAGCGGCTCGAGTACTTTATTGTCAAAAAATTTCAAGGTTTTATGGCGCTCCAGTAAAAGTTACAAGCATTAGAATCTTGCAAATTTTCGTAAGTATGGGTCGCACCGTACAGAAGTTAGGGCCATTTGAAGTTTTAGCAGTGTTTAATTTGGGACTCAAGGGTAGCTATGAGCGATAGCTTAAATTGATAAGAGGCGCGAATACTTTATTTTCACAAAATTTCAAGTTTTTATGACGCTCCAGTAAAAAGTTACAAGCATTTGAATACTTTGATATGTGTAGGACGCACCGTATAGCAGTTAGAGCCATTTGAAATTTTATCAGTGTTTGATTTGGGACTCATGGGTAGCATAGCTATGGGCGATAACTTAAATTGATAAGAGGCTCGAGTTCATTGTCACAAAATTTCAAGATTTTATGACGCTCCAGTAAAAAGTTACAAGTATTTGAATGTTGCAAACTTTGATAGGTGTAGGATGCACCGTATAGGTGTAGGATGCACCGTTAGGGCCATTCGAAGTTTTATCAGGGTTTGATTTGGGACTCAAGGGTAGCATATCTATGAGCGATAGCTTAAATTGATAAGAGCCTCGATTACTTTATTGTCACAAAATTTCAAAATTTTATGACGCTCCAGTAAAAAGTTACAAGCATTTGAATGTTGCAAACTTTGATAGGTATAGGACCCGACGTATAGAAGTTAAGGCCATTTGAAGTTTCATCAGTGTTTGATTTAGGACTCAAGGGTAGCATAGCTATGAGCGATAGCTTAAATTGCCCAGAGGCTCGAGTAGTTTATTTTCACAAATTTCAAGGTTTTTTGACCCTCCAGTGAAAAGTTACAAGCACATGAAAGTTGCAAATTTTGATAGGTGTTGGACTCACCGTATAGAAGTTAGAGCCATTTGAAATTTTATCAGTGTTTGATTTGGGACTCATGGGTAGCATAGCTATGAGCAATAACTTAAATTGATAACAGGCTCGAGTTTATTGTCATAAAATTTCAAGATTTTATGACGCTCCAATAAAAAGTTACAAGCATTTGATTTTTGCAAACTTTGATAGGTATAGGACGCACCGTAGAGAAGTTAGGTCCATTTGAAATTTTATCAGTGTTTGATTTGGGACTCAAGGGTATCATAGCTTTGAGCGGTAGCTTAAATTGACAAGAGGCAAGAGTACTTCATTGTCACAAAAGTTCCAGATTTTATGACGCTCCAGTAAAAAGTTACAAGCATTTGATTGTTGCAAACTTTGATAGGTACAGGACGCACCGTACAAAAATTTAGGGTCATTTGAAATTTTATCAGTGTTTGAGTAGGGATTCACGGGTAGCATAGCTATGAGCGATAGCTTAAATTGATAACAGGCTTTCACCGTATAGGTGTAGGATGCACCGTTAGGGCTATTTGAAGATTTATCAGTGTTTGATTTGGGACTCAAGGGTAGCATAGCTATGAGCGATAGCTTAAATTGACAAGAGGCAAGAGTACTTCATAGCCACAACATTTCAAAATTTTATTACGCTCCAGTAAAAAGTTACAAGCATTTCAATGTTGCAAACTTTGATAGGTGTTGGACGCACCGTATAAAAGTTAGGGCCATCTGAAGTTTTATCAGTGTTTGATTTGGGATTCACGGGTAGCATAGCTCTGAGCGATAGCTTAAATTGATAACAGGCTCGAGTACTTTATTGTCACAAAATTTCAAGGTTTTATGACGCTCCAGTAAAAAGTTAGAAGCATTTCAATGATGCAAACTTTGATAGGTGTTGGACGCAGCGTATAAAAGTTAGGGCCATCTGAAGGTTTATCAGTGTTTGATTTGGGATTCACGGATAGCATAGCTGTGATCGATAGCTTAAATTGATAACAGGCTCGAGTACTTTATTGTCACAAATTTTCAAGGTTTTATGACGCTCCAGTGACAAGTTACAAGCATTTGAATGTTGCAAACCTTGATAGTGTATGATGCACCGTATAGGTGTAGGATGCACCGTTAGGGCCATTCCAAGTTTTATCAGTGTTTGATTTGAGACTCAAGGGTAGCATAGCTATGAGCGATAACTTAAATTGTTAAGCGGCTCGAGTACTTTATTGTCACAAAATTTCAAGGTTTTATGGCGCTCCAGTAAAAGTTACAAGCATTAGAATCTTGAAAATTTTCGTAAGTATGGGTCGCACCGTACAGAAGTTAGGGCCATTTGAAGTTTTAGCAGTGTTTAATTTGGGACTCAAGGGTAGCTATGAGCGATAGCTTAAATTGATAAGAGGCGCGAATACTTTATTTTCACAAAATTTCAAGTTTTTATGACGCTCCAGTAAAAAGTTACAAGCATTTGAATACTTTGATATGTGTAGGACGCACCGTATAGCAGTTAGAGCCATTTGAAATTTTATCAGTGTTTGATTTGGGACTCATGGGTAGCATAGCTATGGGCGATAACTTAAATTGATAAGAGGCTCGAGTTCATTGTCACAAAATTTCAAGATTTTATGACGCTCCAGTAAAAAGTTACAAGTATTTGAATGTTGCAAACTTTGATAGGTGTAGGATGCACCGTATAGGTGTAGGATGCACCGTTAGGGCCATTCGAAGTTTTATCAGGGTTTGATTTGGGACTCAAGGGTAGCATATCTATGAGCGATAGCTTAAATTGATAAGAGCCTCGATTACTTTATTGTCACAAAATTTCAAAATGTTATGACGCTCCAGTAAAAAGTTACAAGCATTTGAATGTTGCAAACTTTGATAGGTATAGGACCCGACGTATAGAAGTTAAGGCCATTTGAAGTTTCATCAGTTTTTGATTTAGGACTCAACGGTAGCATAGCTATGAGCGATAGCTTAAATTGCCCAGAGGCTCGAGTAGTTTATTTTCACAAATTTCAAGGTTTTTTGACCCTCCAGTGAAAAGTTACAAGCACATGAAAGTTGCAAATTTTGATATGTGTTGGACTCACCGTATAGAAGTTAGAGCCATTTGAAATTTTATCAGTGTTTGATTTGGGACTCATGGGTAGCATAGCTATGAGCGATAACTTAAATTGATAACAGGCTCGAGTTTATTGTCACAAAATTTCAAGATTTTATGACGCTCCAATAAAAAGTTACAAGCATTTGATTTTTGCAAACTTTGATAGGTATAGGACGCACCGTATAGAAGTTAGGTCAATTTGAAGTTTTATCAGTGTTTGATTTGGGACTCAAGGGTAGCATAGCTATGAGCGATAGCTTAAATTGACAAGAGGCAAGAGTACTTCATTGTCACAAAAGTTCCAGATTTTATGACGCTCCAGTAAAAAGTTAGAAGCATTTCAATGATGCAAACTTTGATAGGTGTTGGACTCAGCGTATAAAAGTTAGGGCCATCTGAAGGTTTATCAGTGTTTGAGTTGGGATTCACGGGTAGCATAGCTGTGATCGATAGCTTAAATTGATAACAGGCTCGAGTACTTTATTGTCACAAATTTTCAAGGTTTTATGACGCTCCAGTGACAAGTTACAAGCATTTGAATGTTGCAAACCTTGATAGTGTATGATGCACCGTATAGGTGTAGGATGCACCGTTAGGGCCATTCCAAGTTTTATCAGTGTTTGATTTGGGACTCAAGGGTAGCATAGCAATGAGCGATAACTTAAATTGTTAAGCGGCTCGAGTATTTTATTGTCACAAAATTTCAAGGTTTTATGGCGCTCCAGTAAAAAGGTACAAGCATTAGAATCTTGCAAATTTTCGTAAGTATAGGTCGCACCGTACAGAAGTTAGGGCCATTTGAAGTTTTAGCAGTGTTTAATTTGGGACTCAAGGGTAGCATGCTATGAGCGATAGCTTAAATTCACAAGAGGCACGAGTACTTTATTGTCACCAAATTTCAAGGTTTTATTACGCTCCAGTAAAAAGTTACAAGCATTTGAATACTTTGATATGTGTAGGACGCACCGTATAGCAGTTAGAGCCATTTGAAATTTTATCAGTGTTTGATTTGGGACTCATGGGTAGCATAGCTATAAGCGATAACTTAAATTGATAAGAGGCTCGAGTTCATTGTCACAAAATTTCAAGATTTTATGACGCTCCAGTAAAAAGTTACAAGTATTTGAATGTTGCAAACTTTGATAGGTGTAGGATGCACCGTATAGGTGTAGGATGCACCGTTAGGGCCATTCGAAGTTTTATCAGTGTTTGATTTGGGACTCAAGGGTAGCATATCTATGAGCGGTAGCTTAAATTGATAAGAGGCTTGATTACTTTATTGTCACAAAACTTCAAAATTTTATGACGCTCCAGTAAAAAGTTACAAGCATTTGAATGTTGCAAACTTTGATAGGTATAGGACCCGACGTATATGTAGAAGTTAAGGCCATTTGAAGTTTATCAGTGTTTGATTTAGGACTCAAGGGTAGCATAGCTATGAGCGATAGCTTAAATTGACAAGAGGCTCGAGTAGTTTATTTTCACAAATTTCAAGGTTTTTTGACCCTCCAGTGAGAAGTTACAAGCACATGAAAGTTGCAAATTTTGATAGGTGTTGGACTCACCGTATAGAAGTTAGAGCCATTTGAAATTTTATCAGTGTTTGATTTGGGACTCATGGGTAGCATAGCTATGAGCGATAAATTAAATTGATAACAGGCTCGAGTTTATTGTCACAAAATTTCAAGATTTTATGACGCTCCAATAAAAAGTTACAAGCATTTGATTTTTGCAAACTTTGATAGGTATAGTACGCACCGTATAGAAGTTAGGTCCATTTGAAGTTTTATCAGTGTTTGATTTGGGACTCAAGGGTAGCATAGCTATGAGCGATAGCTTAAATTGACAAGAGGCAAGAGTACTTCATAGCCACAACATTTCAAAATTTTATTACGCTCCAGTAAAAAGTTACAAGCATTTCAATGTTGCAAACTTTGATAGGTGTTGGACGCACCGTATAAAAGTTAGCGCCATCTGAAGGTTTATCAGTGTTTGATTTGGGATTCATGGGTAGCATAGCTGTGATCGATAGCTTAAATTGATAACAGGCTTGAGTACTTTATTGTCACAAATTTTCAAGGTTTTATGACGCTCCAGTAACAAGTTACAAGCATTTGAATGTTGCAAACCTTGATAGTGTATGATGCACCGTATAGGTGTAGGATGCACCGTTAGGGCCATTCCAAGTTTTATCAGTGTTTGATTTGGGACTCAAGGGTAGCATAGCTATGAGCGATAACTTAAATTGTTAAGCGGCTCGAGTACTTTATTGTCACAAAATTTCAAGGTTTTATGGCGCTCCAGTAAAAGTTACAAGCATTAGAATCTTGCAAATTTTCGTAAGAATGGGTCGCACCGTACAGAAGTTAGGGCCATTTGAAGTTTTAGCAGTGTTTAATTTTGGACTCAAGGGTAGCTATGAGCAATAGCTTAAATTGACAAGAGGCACGAGTACTTTATTGTCACCAAATTTCAAGGTTTTATTACGCTCCAGTAAAAAGTTACAAGCATTTGAATACTTTGATAGGTGTAGGACGCACCGTATAGAATTTAGAGCCATTTGAAGTTTTATCAATTTTTGATTTGGGACTCAAGAGTAGCATAGCTATGAGCGATAGCTTAAATTGATAAGAGGCTCGAATACTTTATTTTCACAAAATTTCAAGATTTTATGCCGCTCCAGTAAAAAGTTACAAGCATTTGAATACTTTGATAGGTGTAGGACCACCGTATAGAAGTTAGAGCCATTTGTAATTTTATCAGTGTTTGATTTGGGACTCATGGGTAGCATAGCTATGAGCGATAACTTAAATTGATAAGAGGCTCGAGTTCATTGTCACAAAATTTCAAGATTTTATGACGCTCCAATAAAAAGTTACAAGCATTTGATTTTTGCAAACTTTGATAGGTATAGGACACACCGTATAGAAGTTAGGTCCATTTGAAGTTTTATCAGTGTTTGATTTGGGACTCAAGGGTAGCATAGCTATGAGCGATAGCTTAAATTGACAAGAGGCAAGAGTACTTCCTTGTCACAAAAGTTCCAGATTTTATGACGCTCCAGTAAAAAGTTACAAGCATTTGATTGTTGCAAACTTTGATAGGTACAGGACGCACCGTACAAAAATTTAGGGTCATTTGAAGTTTTATCAGTGTTTGATTTGGGATTCACGGGTAGCATAGCTATGAGCGATAGCTTAAATTGATAACAGGCTTTCACCGTATAGGTGAATGATGCACCGTTAGGGCTATTTGAAGTTTTATCAGTGTTTGATTTGGGACTCAAGGGTAGCATAGCTATGAGCGATAGCTTAAATTGACAAGAGGCAAGAGTACTTCATAGCCACAACATTTCAAAATTTTATTACGCTCCAGTAAAAAGTTACAAGCATTTCAATGTTGCAAACTTTGATAGGTGTTGGACGCACCGTATAAAAGTTAGGGCCATCTGAAGTTTTATCAGTGTTTGATTTGGGATTCACGGGTAGCATAGCTCTGAGCGATAGCTTAAATTGATAACAGGCTCGAGTACTTTATTGTCACAAAATTTCAAGGTTTTATGACGCTCCAGTAAAAAGTTAGAAGCATTTCAATGATGCAAACTTTGATAGGTGTTGGACGCAGCGTATAAAAGTTAGGGCCATCTGAAGGTTTATCAGTGTTTGATTTGGGATTCACGGGTAGCATAGCTGTGATCGATAGCTTAAATTGATAACAGGCTCGAGTACTTTATTGTCACAAATTTTCAAGGTTTTATGACGCTCCAGTAACAAGTTACAAGCATTTGAATGTTGCAAACCTTGATAGTGTATGATGCACCGTATAGGTGTAGGATGCACCGTTAGGGCCATTCCAAGTTTTATCAGTGTTTGATTTGGGACTCAAGGGTAGCATAGCTATGAGCGATAACTTAAATTGTTAAGCGGCTCGAGTACTTTATTGTCACAAAATTTCAAGGTTTTATGGCGCTCCAGTAAAAGTTACAAGCATTAGAATCTTGCAAATTTTCGTAAGTATGGGTCGCACCGTACAGAAGTTAAGGCCATTTGAAGTTTTAGCAGTATTTAATTTGGGACTCAAGGGTAGCTATGAGCGATAGCTTAAATTGACAAGAGGCACGAGTACTTTATTGTCACCAAATTTCAAGGTTTTATTACGCTCCAGTAAAAAGTTACAAGCATTTGAATACTTTGATAGGTGTAGGACGCACCGTATAGAATTTAGAGCCATTTGAAGTTTTATCAATTTTTGATTTGGGACTCAAGAGTAGCATAGCTATGAGCGACAGCTTAAATTGATAAGAGGCTCGAATACTTTATTTTCACAAAATTTCAAGATTTTATGACGCTCCAGTAAAAAGTTTCAAGCATTTGAATACTTTGATAGGTGTAGGACCACCGTATAGAAGTTAGAGCCATTTGTAATTTTATCAGTGTTTGATTTGGGACTCAAGGGTAGCATATCTATGAGCGATAGCTTAAATTTACCAGAGGCTCGAGTAGTTTATTTTCACAAATTTCAAGGTTTTTTGACCCTCCAGTGAAAAGTTATAAGCACATGAAAGTTGCAAATTTTGATAGGTGTTGAACTCACCGTATAGAAGTTAGATCCATTTGAAATTTTATCAGTGTTTGATTTGGGACTCATGGGTAGCATACCTATGAGCGATAACTTAAATTGATAACAAGCTCGAGTTTATTGTCACAAAATTTCAAGATTTTATGACGCTCCAATAAAAAGTGACAAGCATTTGATTTTTGCAAACTTTGATAGGTATAGGACGCACCGTATAGAAGTTAGGTCCATTTGAAGTTTTATCAGTGTTTGATTTGGGACTCAAGGGTAGCATAGCTATGAGCGATAGCTTAAATTGACAATAGTCGAGAGTACTTCAGTGTCACAAAAGTTCCAGATTTTATGACGCTCCAGTAAAAAGTTACAAGCATTTGATTGTTGCAAACTTTGATAGGTATAGGACGCACCGTAGAAAAATTTAGGGTCATTTGAAGTTTTATCAGTGTTTGATTTTGGATTCACGGGTAGCATAGCTATGAGCGATAGCTTAAATTGATAACAGGCTTTCACCGTATAGGTGTAGGATGCACCGTTAGGGCTAATTTAAGTTTTATCAGTGTTTGATTTGGGACTCAAGGGTAGCATAGCTATGAGCGATAGCTTAAATTGACAAGAGGCAAGAGTACTTCATAGCCACAACATTTCAAGATTTTATTACGCTCCAGTAAAAAGTTACAAGCATTTCAATGTTGCAAACTTTGATAGGTGTTGGACGCACCGTATAAAAGTTAGGGCCATCTGAAGTTTTATCAGTGTTTTATTTGGGATTCACGGGTAGCATAGCGCTGAGCGATAGCTTAAATTAATAACAGGCTCGAGTACTTTATTGTCACAAAATTTCAAGGTTTTATGACGCTCCAGTAACAAGTTACAAGCATTTGAATGTTGCAAACCCTGATAGTTTATGATGCACCGTATAGGTGTAGGATGGACCGTTAGGGCCATTCGAAGTTTTATCAGTGTTTGATTTGGGACTCAAGGGTAGCATAGCTATGAGCGATAAATTAAATTGTTAAGCGGCTCGAGTACTTCATTGTCACAAAATTTCAAGGTAAAGTAAAGTAAAAAGTTACAAGCATTAGAATCTTGAAAATTTTCGTAAGTATAGGGCGCACCGTACAGAAGTTAGGGCCATTTGAAGTTTTAGCAGTGTTTCATTTGGGACTCAAGGGTAGCATGCTATGAGCGATAGCTTAAATTGACAAGAGGCTCGAGTACTTTATTGTCACCAAATTTCAAGGTTTTATTACGCTCCAGTAAAAAGTTACAAGCATTTGAATACTTTGATAGGTGTAGGACGCACCGTATAGAATTTAGAGCCATTTGAAGTTTTATCAATTTTGGATTTGAGACTCTAGGGTAGCATATCTATGAGCGATAGCTTAAATTGATAAGAGGCTCGAATACTTTAATTTCACAAAATTTCAAGATTTTATGACGCTCCAGTAAAAAGTTACAAGCATTTGAATGCTTTGATAAGTATAGGACGCACCGTATAGAAGTTAGGTGCATTTGAAGTTCTATCAGTGTTTGATTTGGGACTCAAGGGTAGCATAGCTATGAGCGATAGCTTAAATGGACAAGAGGCAAGAGTACTTCATTGTCACAAAAGTTCCAGATTTTATGACGCTCCAGTAAAAAGTGACAAGCATTTGATTGTTGCAAACTTTGATAGTTGTTGGACGCACCGTATAAAAGTTAGGGCCATCTGAAGGTGTTATTATCAGTGTTTGATTTGGGATTCACGGGTAGCATAGCTGTGAGCGCTAGCTTAAATTGATAACAGGCTCGAGTACTTTATTGTCACAAAATTTCAAGTTTTTATGACGCTCCAGTAAAAAGTTACAAGCCTTTGAATGTTGCAAACCTTGATAGTGTAGGATGCACCGTGTAGATGTAGGATGCACCGTTTGGGCCATTTGTAGTTTTATCAGTGTTTGATTTGGGACTCAAGGGTAGCATAGCTATGAGCGATAAATTAAATTGTTAAGCGGCTCGAGTACTTCATTGTCACAAAATTTCAAGGTTTTATGGCGCTCCAGTAAAAAGTTACAAACATTAGAATCTTGAAAATTTTCGTAAGTATAGGTCGCACCGTACAGAAGTTAGGGCCATTTGAAGTTTTAGTTTTTAATTTTGTTTAATTTAGTTTTTAATTTGGGACTCAAGGGTAGCATGCTATGAGCGATAGCTTAAATTGACAAGAGGCACGAGAACTTTATTGTCACCAAATTTCAAGGTTTTATTAGTAAAAAGTTACAAGCATTTGAATACTTTGATAGGTGTAGGACGCACCGTATAGAAGTTAGAGCCATTTGAAATTTTATCAGTGTCTGATTTGGGACTCATGGGTAGCATAGCTATGAGCGATAACTTAAATTGATAAGAGGCTCGAGTGCATTGTCACAAAATTTCAAGATTTTATGAGGCTCCAGTAAAAAGTTACAAGCATTTGAAAGTTGCAAATTTTCATAGGTGTTAGACGCTCCGTATAGAAGTTAGAACCATTTGAAATTTTATCAGTGTTAGATTTGGGACTCATGGGTAGCATAACAATGAGCGATAACTTAAATTGATAAGAGGCTCGAGTACTTTATTGTCACAAAATTTCAAGGTTTTATGACGCTGTAGTAAAAACTTACAAGCATTTGAATGTTGCAAACTTTGATATGTGTAGGATGCACCGTATAGGTGTAGGATGCGGCGTTAGGGCCATTTGAAGTTTTATCAGTGTTTGATTTGGGACTCAAGGGTAGCATATCTATGAGCGATAGCTTAAATTGACCAGAGGCTCGAGTAGTTTATTTTCACAAATTTCAAGGTTTTTTGACCGTCCAGTGAAAAGTTACAAGCATTTGAAAGTTGCAAATTTTGATAGGTGTTGGATGCACCGTATAGAAGTTAGAGCCATTTGAAATTTTATCAGTTTTTGATTTGGGACTCATGGGTAGCATAGCTATGAGCGATAAGTTAAATTGATAACAGGCTCGAGTTCATTGTCACAAAATTTCAAGATTTTATGACGCTCGGGTAAAAAGTTACAAGCATTTGAATGTTGCAAACCTTAATAGTGTAGGGTGCACCGTATAGGTGTAGGATGCACCGTTAGGGCCATTTGAAGTTTTATCAGTGTTTCATTTGGGACCCAAGGGTAGCATAACCATGAGCGATAGCTTAAATTGATAAGAGGCTCGAGTACTTTATTGTCACAAAATTTCAAGATTTTATGACGCTCCAATAAAAAGTTACAAGCATTTGAATGTTGCAAACATTGATAGGTGTAGGATGCACCGTATAGGTGTAGGATGCACCGTTAGGACCATTTGAAGTTTTATCAGTGTTTGATTTGGGACTCAAGGGTAGCATATCTATGAGCGATAGCTTAAATTGATAAGAGGCTCGATTACTTTATTGTCACAAAATTTCAAGATTTTATGACGCTCCAGTAAAAAGTTGCAAACTTTGATTGTTGCAAACTTTGATAGGTGTTGGACGCACCGTATAAAAGTTAGGGCCATCTGAAGGTGTTATTGATAGCTTAAATTGATAACAGGCTCGAGTACTTTATTGTCACAAAATTTCAAGGTTTTATGACGCTCCGGTAAAAAGTTACAAGCATTTGAATGTTGCAAACCTTAATAGTGTAGGATGCACCGTATAGGTGTAGGATGCACCGTTAGGGCCATTTGAAGTTTTATCAGTGTTTCATTTGGGACCCAAGGGTAGCATAACCATGAGCGATAGCTTAAATTGATAAGAGGCTCGAGTACTTTATTGTCACAAAATTTCAAGGTTTTATGACGCTGTAGTAAAAACTTACAAGCATTTGAATGTTGCAAACTTTGATATGTGTAGGATGCACCGTATAGGTGTAGGATGCGGAGTTAGGGCCATTTGAAGTTTTATCAGTGTTTGATTTGGGACTCAAGGGTAGCATATCTATGAGCGATAGCTTAAATTGACCAGAGGCTCGAGTAGTTTATTTTCACAAATTTCAAGGTTTTTTGACCGACCAGTGAAAAGTTACAAGCATTTGAAAGTTGCAAATTTTGATAGGTGTTGGACGCACCGTATAGAAGTTAGAGCCATTTGAAATTTTATCAGTGTTTGATTTGGGAATCATGGGTAGCATAGCTATGAGCGATAAGTTAAATTGATAACAGGCTCGAGTTCATTGTCACAAAATTTCAAGATTTTATGACTCTCCAATAAAATGTTACAAGCATTTGATTTTTGCAAACTTTGATAGGTATAGGACGCACCGTATAGAAGTTAGGTCCATTTGAAGTTTTATCAGTGTTTGATTTGGGACTCAAGGGTAACATAGCTATGAGCGATAGCTTAAATGAACAAGAGGCAAGAGTACTTCATTGTCACAAAAGTTCAAGATTTTATGACGCTCCAGTAAAAAGTTACAAGCATTTGATTGTTGCAAACTTTGATAAGTGTTGCACGCAACGTATAAAAGTTAGGGCCATCTGAAGGTATTATTATCAGTGTTTGATTTGGGATTCACGGGTAGCATAGCTGTGAGCGATAGCTTAAATTGATAACAGGCTCGAGTACTTTATTGTCACAAAATTTCAAGGTTTTATGACGCTCCGGTAAAAAGTTACAAGCATTTGAATGTTGCAAACCTTGATAGTGTAGGATGCACCGTATAGATGTAGGATGCACCGTTAGGGCCATTTGAAGTTTTATCAGTGTTTGATTTGGGACTCAAGGGTAGCATAGCTATGAGCGATAAATTAAATTGTTAAGCGGCTCGAGTACTTCATTGTCACAAAATTTCAAGGTTTTATGGCGCTCCAGTAAAAAGTTACAAGCATTAGAATCTTGAAAATTTTCGTAAGTATAGGTCGCACCGTACAGAAGTTAGGGCCATTTGAAGTTTTAGTTTTTACTTTGGTTTAATTTAGTTTTTAATTTGGGACTCAAGGGTAGCATGCTATGAGCGATAGTTTAAATTGACAAGAGGCACGAGTACTTTATTGTCACCAAATTTCAAGGTTTTATTAGTAAAAAGTTACAAGCATTTGAATGCTTTGATAGGTGTAGGACGCACCGTATAGAAGTTAGAGCCATTTGAAATTTTATCAGTGTCTGATTTGGGACTCATGGGTAGCATAGCTATGAGCGATAACTTAAATTGATAAGAGGCTCGAGTTCATTGTCACAAAATTTCAAGATTTTATGAGGCTCCAGTAAAAAGTTACAAGCATTTGAAAGTTGTAAATTTTCATAGGTGTTGGACGCTCCGTATAGAAGTTAGAACCATTTGAAATTTTATCAGTGTTAGATTTGGGACTCATGGGTAGCATAGCTATGAGCGATAACTTAAATTGATAACAGGCTCGAGTTCATTGTCACAAAATTTCAAGATTTTATGACGCTCCAGTAAAGAGTTACAAGCATTTGAATGTTGCAAACTTTGATAGGTTTAGGATGCGCCGTATAGGTGTAGGATGCACCGTTAGGGCCATTTGAAGTTTTATCAGTGTTTGATTTGGGATTCTCGGGTAGCATAGCTATGAGCGATAGCTTAAATTGATAACAGGCTTTCACCGTATAAGTATAGGATGCACCGTTAGAGCCATTTGAAGTTTTATCAGTGTTTGATTTGGGACTCAAGGGTAGCATATCTATGAGCGATAGCTTAAATTGACCAGAGGCTCGAGTAGTTTATTTTCACAAATTTCAAGGTTTTTTGACCGTCCAGTTAAAGTTACAAGCATTTGAAAGTTGCAAATTTTGCTAGGTGTTGGACGCACCGTATAGAAGTTAGAGCCATTTGAAATTTTATCAGTGTTTGATTTGGGATTCATGGGTAGCATAGCTATGAGCGATAAGTTAAATTGATAACAGGCTCGAGTTCATTGTCACAAAATTTCAAGATTTTATGACGCTCCGGTAAAAAGTTACAAGCATTTGAATGTTGCAAACCTTAATAGTGTAGGATGCACCGTATAGGTGTAGGATGCACCGTTAGGGCCATTTGAAGTTTTATCAGTGTTTCATTTGGGACCCAAGGGTAGCATAACCATGAGCGATAGCTTAAATTGATAAGAGGCTCGAGTACTTTATTGTCACAAAATTTCAAGGTTTTATGACGCTGTAGTAAAAACTTACAAGCATTTGAATGTTGCAAACTTTGATATGTGTAGGATGCACCGTATAGGTGTAGGATGCGGAGTTAGGGCCATTTGAAGTTTTATCAGTGTTTGATTTGGGACTCAAGGGTAGCATATCTATGAGCGATAGCTTAAATTGACCAGAGGCTCGAGTAGTTTATTTTCACAAATTTCAAGGTTTTTTGACCGTCCAGTGAAAAGTTACAAGCATTTGAAAGTTGCAAATTTTGATAGGTGTTGGACGCACCGTATAGAAGTTAGAGCCATTTGAAATTTTATCAATGTTTGATTTGGGAATCATGGGTAGCATAGCTATGAGCGATAAGTTAAATTGATAACAGGCTCGAGTTCATTGTCACAAAATTTCAAGATTTTATGACTCTCCAATAAAATGTTACAAGCATTTGATTTTTGCAAACTTTGATAGGTATAGGACGCACCGTATAGAAGTTAGGTCCATTTGAAGTTTTATCAGTGTTTGATTTGGGACTCAAGGGTAACATAGCTATGAGCGATAGCTTAAATGAACAAGAGGCAAGAGTACTTCATTGTCACAAAAGTTCAAGATTTTATGACGCTCCAGTAAAAAGTTACAAGCATTTGATTGTTGCAAACTTTGATAAGTGTTGCACGCAACGTATAAAAGTTAGGGCCATCTGAAGGTGTTATTATCAGTGTTTGATTTGGGATTCACGGGTAGCATAGCTGTGAGCGATAGCTTAAATTGATAACAGGCTCGAGTACTTTATTGTCACAAAATTTCAAGGTTTTATGACGCTCCGGTAAAAAGTTACAAGCATTTGAATGTTGCAAACCTTGATAGTGTAGGATGCACCGTATAGATGTAGGATGCACCGTTAGGGCCATTTGAAGTTTTATCAGTGTTTGATTTGGGACTCAAGGGTAGCATAGCTATGAGCGATAAATTAAATTGTTAAGCGGCTCGAGTACTTCATTGTCACAAAATTTCAAGGTTTTATGGCGCTCCAGTAAAAAGTTACAAGCATTAGAATCTTGAAAATTTTCGTAAGTATAGGTCGCACCGTACAGAAGTTAGGGCCATTTGAAGTTTTAGTTTTTAATTTGGTTTAATTTAGTTTTTAATTTGGGACTCAAGGGTAGCATGCTATGAGCGATAGCTTAAATTGACAAGAGGCACGAGTACTTTATTGTCACCAAATTTCAAGGTTTTATTAGTAAAAAGTTACAAGTATTTGAATGCTTTGATAGGTGTAGGACGCACCGTATAGAAGTTAGAGCCATTTGAAATTTTATCAGTGTCTGATTTGGGACTCATGGGTAGCATAGCTATGAGCGATAACTTAAATTGATAAGAGGCTCGAGTTCATTGTCACAAAATTTCAAGATTTTATGAGGCTCCAGTAAAAAGTTACAAGCATTTGAAAGTTGTAAATTTTCATAGGTGTTGGACGCTCCGTATAGAAGTTAGAACCATTTGAAATTTTATCAGTGTTAGATTTGGGACTCATGGGTAGCATAGCTATGAGCGATAACTTAAATTGATAACAGGCTCGAGTTCATTGTCACAAAATTTCAAGATTTTATGACGCTCCAGTAAAGAGTTACAAGCATTTGAATGTTGCAAACTTTGATAGGTTTAGGATGCGCCGTATAGGTGTAGGATGCACCGTTAGGGCCATTTGAAGTTTTATCAGTGTTTGATTTGGGATTCTCGGGTAGCATAGCTATGAGCGATAGCTTAAATTGATAACAGGCTTTCACCGTATAAGTATAGGATGCACCGTTAGAGCCATTTGAAGTTTTATCAGTGTTTGATTTGGGACTCAAGGGTAGCATATCTATGAGCGATAGCTTAAATTGACCAGAGGCTCGAGTAGTTTATTTTCACAAATTTCAAGGTTTTTTGACCGTCCAGTTAAAGTTACAAGCATTTGAAAGTTGCAAATTTTGCTAGGTGTTGGACGCACCGTATAGAAGTTAGAGCCATTTGAAATTTTATCAGTGTTTGATTTGGGATTCATGGGTAGCATAGCTATGAGCGATAAGTTAAATTGATAACAGGCTCGAGTTCATTGTCACAAAATTTCAAGATTTTATGACGCTCCGGTAAAAAGTTACAAGCATTTGAATGTTGCAAACCTTAATAGTGTAGGATGCACCGTATAGGTGTAGGATGCACCGTTAGGGCCATTTGAAGTTTTATCAGTGGTTCATTTGAGACCCAAGGGTAGCATAACCATGAGCGATAGCTTAAATTGATAAGAGGCTCGAGTACTTTATTGTCACAAAATTTCAAGATTTTATGACGCTCCAATAAAAAGTTACAAGCATTTGAATGTTGCAAACATAGATAGGTGTAGGATGCACCGTATAGGTGTAGGATGCACCGTTAGGGCCATTTGAAGTTTTATCAGTGTTTGATTTGGGACTCAAGGGTAGCATATCTATGAGCGATAGCTTAAATTGATAAGAGGCTCGATTACTTTATTGTCACAAAATTTCAAGATTTTATGACGCTCCAGTAAAAAGTTACAAGCATTTGAATATTGCAAACTTTGATAGGTATAGGACCCGACGTATAGAAGTTAAGGCCATTTGAAGTTTTATCAGTGTTTGATTTAGGACTCAAGGGTAGCATAGCTATGAGCGATAGCTTGAATTGACCAGAGGCTCGAGTAGTTTATTTTCACAAAATTTCAAGATTTTATGACTCTCCAATAAAAAGTTACAAGCATTTGATTTTTGCAAACTTTGATAGGTATAGGACGCACCGTATAGAAGTTAGGTCCATTTGAAGTTTTATCAGTGTTTGATTTGGGACTCAAGGGTAACATAGCTATGAGCGATAGCTTAAATTGACAAGATGCAAGAGTACTTCATTGTCACAAAAGTTCCAGATTTTATGACGCTCCAGTTAAAAGTTACAAGCATTTGATTGTTGCAAACTTTGATAGGTATAGGACGCACCGTACAAAAATTTAGGGTCATTTGAAGTTTTATCAGTGTTTGATTTGGGATTCACGGGTAGCATATCTATGAGCGATAGCTTAAATTGATAAGAGGCTCGATTACTTTATTGTCACAAAATTTAAAGATTTTATGACGCTCCAGTAAAAAGTTACAAGCATTTGAATATTGCAAACTTTGATAGGTATAGGACCCGACGTATAGAAGTTAAGGCCATTTGAAGTTTTATCAGTGTTTGATTTAGGACTCAAGGGTAGCATAGCTATGAACGATAGCTTAAATTGACCAGAGGCTCGAGTAGTTTATTTTCACAAATTTCAAGGTTTTTTGACCCTCCAGTGAAAAGTTACAAGCATTTGAAAGTTGCAAATTTTGATAGGTGTTGGACGCTCCGTATAGAAGTTAGAGCCATTTGAAATTTTATCAGTGTTTGATTTGGGACTCATGGGTAGCATAGCTATGAGCGATAAATTAAATTGATAACAGGCTCGAGTTCATTGTCACAAAAGTTCCAGATTTTATGACGCTCCAGGAAAAGTTACAAGCATTTGATTGTTGCAAACTTTGATAGGTATAGGACGCACCGTACAAAAATGTAGGGTCATTTGAAGTTTTATCAGTGTTTGATTTGGGACTCAAGGGTAGCATAGCTATGAGCGATAGGTTAAATGTACAAGAGGCAAGAGTACTTCATTGTCACAAAAGTTCAAGATTTTATGACGCTCCAGTAAAAAGTTAGAAGCATTTGATTGTTGCAAACTTTGATAGGTGTTGGACGCACCGCATAAAAGTTAGGGCCATCTGAAGGTGTTATTGATAGCTTAAATTGAAAACAGGCTCGAGTACTTTATTGTCACAAAATTTCAAGGTTTTATGACGCTCCGGTAAAAAGTTACAAGCATTTGAATGTTGCAAACCTTAATAGTGTAGGATGCACCGTATAGGTGTAGGATGCACCGTTAGGGCCATTTGTAGTTTTATCAGTGTTTCATTTGGGACCCAAGGGTAGCATAACCATGAGCGATAGCTTAAATTGATAAGAGGCTCGAGTACTTTATTGTCACAAAATTTCAAGGTTTTATGACGCTGTAGTAAAAACTTACAAGCATTTGAATGTTGGAAACTTTGATATGTGTAGGATGCACCGTATAGGTGTAGGATGCGGAGTTAGGGCCATTTGAAGTTTTATCAGTGTTTGATTTGGGACTCAAGGGTAGCATATCTATGAGCGATAGCTTAAATTGACAAGAGGCAAGAGTACTTCATTGTCACAAAAGTTCCAGATTTTATGACGCTCCAGTTAAAAGTTACAAGCATTTGATTGTTGCAAACTTTGATAGGTATAGGACGCACCGTACAAAAATTTAGGGTCATTTGAAGTTTTATCAGTGTTTGATTTGGGATTCACGGGTAGCATAGCTATGACCGATAGCTTAAATTGATAACAGGCTTTCACCGTATATGTGTAGGATGTAACGTTAGGGCTATTTTAAGTTTTATCAGTGTTTGATTTGGGACTCAAGGGTAGCATAGCTATGAGCGATAGCTTAAATTGACAAGAGGCAAGAGTACTTCATAGCCACAAAATTTCAAGATTTTATTACGCTCCAGTAAAAATTTACAAGCATTTCAATGTTGCAAACTTTGATAGGTGTTGGACGCACCGTATAAAAGTTAGGGCCATCTGTAGTTTTATCAGTGTTTGATTTGTGATTCACGGGTAGCATAGCTATGAGCGATAGCTTAAATTGATAACAGGCTCGAGTACTTTATTGTCACAAAATTTCAAGATTTTTTGACGCTCCAGTAAAAAGTTACAAGCATTTGAATGTTGCAAACATTGATAGGTGTAGGATGCACCGTATAGGTGTAGGATGCACCGTTAGGGCCATTTGAAGTTTTATCAGTGTTTGATTTGGGACTCAAGGGTAGCATATCTATGAGCGATAGCTTAAATTGATAAGAGGCTCGATTACTTTATTGTCACAAAATTTCAAGATTTTATGACGCTCCAGTAAAAAGTTACAAGCATTTGAATATTGCAAACTTTGATAGGTATAGGACCCGACGTATAGAAGTTAAGGCCATTTGAAGTTTTATCAGTGTTTGATTTAGGACTCAAGGGTAGCATAGCTATGAGCGATAGCTTGAATTGACCAGAGGCTCGAGTAGTTTATTTTCACAAATTTCAAGGTTTTTTGACCCTCCAGTGAAAAGTTACAAGCATTTGAAAGTTGCAACTTTTGATAGGTGTTGGACGCTCCGTATAGAAGTTAGAGCCATTTGAAATTTTATCAGTGGTTGATTTGGGACTCATGGGTAGCATAGCTATGAGCGATAAATTAAATTGATAACAGGCTCGAGTTCATTGTCACAAAATTTCAATATTTTATGACGCTCCAGTAAAAAGTTACAAGCATTTGATTTTTGCAAACTTTGATTGGTATAGGACGCACCGAATAGAAGTTAGGTGCATTTGAAGTTCTATCAGTGTTTGATTTGGGAATGAAGGGTAGCATAGCTATGAGCGATAGCTTAAATTGACAAGAGGCAAGAGTACTTCATTGTCACAAAAGTTCCAGATTTTATGACGCTCCAGTAAAAGTTACAAGCATTTGATTGTTGCAAACTTTGATAGGTATAGGACGCACCGTACAAAAATGTAGGGTCATTTGAAGTTTTATCAGTGTTTGATTTGGGACTCAAGGGTAGCATAGCTATGAGCGATAGGTTAAATGTACAAGAGGCAAGAGTACTTCATTGTCACAAAAGTTCAAGATTTTATGACGCTCCAGTAAAAAGTTACAAGCATTTGATTGTTGCAAACTTTGATAGGTGTTGGACGCACCGCATAAAAGTTAGGGCCATCTGTAGTTTTATCAGTGTTTGATTTGTGATTCACGGGTAGCATAGCTATGAGCGATAGCTTAAATTGATAACAGGCTCGAGTACTTTATTGTCACAAAATTTCAAGATTTTTTGACGCTCCAGTAAAAAGTTACAAGCATTTGAATGTTGCAAACATTGATAGGTGTAGGATGCACCGTATAGGTGTAGGATGCACCGTTAGGGCCATTTGAAGTTTTATCAGTGTTTGATTTGGGACTCAAGGGTAGCATATCTATGAGCGATATCTTCAATTGATAAGAGGCTCGATTACTTTATTGTCACAAAATTTCTAGATTTTATGACGCTCCAGGAAAAAGTTACAAGCATTTGAAAATTGCAAACTTTGATAGGTATGGGACCCGACGTATAGAAGTTAAGGCCATTTGAAGTTTTATCAGTGTTTGATTTAGGACTCAAGGGTAGCATAGCTATGAGCGATAGCTTGAATTGACCAGAGGCTCGAGTAGTTTATTTTCACAAATTTCAAGGTTTTTTGACCCTCCAGTGAAAAGTTACAAGCATTTGAAAGTTGCAACTTTTGATAGGTGTTGGACGCTCCGTATAGAAGTTAGAGCCATTTGAAATTTTATCAGTGGTTGATTTGGGACTCATGGGTAGCATAGCTATGAGCGATAAATTAAATTGATAACAGGCTCGAGTTCATTGTCACAAAATTTCAATATTTTATGACGCTCCAGTAAAAAGTTACAAGCATTTGATTTTTGCAAACTTTGATTGGTATAGGACGCACCGTATAGAAGTTAGGTGCATTTGAAGTTCTATCAGTGTTTGATTTGGGAATCAAGGGTAGCATAGCTATTAGCGATAGCTTAAATTGACAAGAGGCAAGAGTACTTCATTGTCACAAAAGTTCCAGATTTTATGACGCTCCAGTAAAAGTTACAAGCATTTGATTGTTGCAAACTTTGATAGGTATAGGACGCACCGTACAAAAATGTAGGGTCATTTGAAGTTTTATCAGTGTTTGATTTGGGACTCAAGGGTAGCATAGCTATGAGCGATAGGTTAAATGTACAAGAGGCAAGAGTACTTCATTGTCACAAAAGTTCAAGATTTTATGACGCTCCAGTAAAAAGTTACAAGCATTTGATTGTTGCAAACTTTGATAGGTGTTGGACGCACCGCATAAAAGTTAGGGCCATCTGAAGGTGTTATTGATAGCTTAAATTGATAACAGGCTCGAGTACTTTATTGTCACAAAATTTCAAGGTTTTATGACGCTCCGGTAAAAAGTTACAAGCATTTGAATGTTGCAAACCTTAATAGTGTAGGATGCACCGTATAGGTGTAGGATGCACCGTTAGGGCCATTTGTAGTTTTATCAGTGTTTCATTTGGGACCCAAGGGTAGCATAACCATGAGCGATAGCTTAAATTGATAAGAGGCTCGAGTACTTTATTGTCACAAAATTTCAAGTTTTTATGACGCTGTAGTAAAAACTTACAAGCATTTGAATGTTGGAAACTTTGATATGTGTAGGATGCACCGTATAGGTGTAGGATGCGGAGTTAGGGCCATTTGAAGTTTTATCAGTGTTTGATTTGGGACTCAAGGGTAGCATATCTATGAGCGATAGCTTAAATTGACCAGAGGCTCGAGTAGTTTATTTTCACAAATTTCAAGGTTTTTTGACCGTCCAGTGAAAAGTTACAAGCATTTGAAAGTTGCAAATTTTGATAGGTGTTGGACGCACCGTATAGAAGTTAGAGCCATTTGAAATTTTATCAGTGTTTGATTTGGGAATCATGGGTAGCATAGCCATGAGCGATAAGTTAAATTGATAACAGGCTCGAGTTCATTGTCACAAAATTTCAAGATTTTATGACTCTCCAATAAAATGTTACAAGCATTTGATTTTTTTTTTTTTTTTTTTTTGCAAACATTGATAGGTGTAGGATGCACCGTATAGGTGTAGGATGCACCGTTAGGGCCATTTGAAGTTTTATCAGTGTTTGATTTGGGACTCAAGGGTAGCATATCTATGAGCGATAGCTTAAATTGATAAGAGGCTCGATTACTTTATTGTCACAAAATTTCAAGATTTTATGACGCTCCAGTAAAAAGTTACAAGCATTTGAATATTGCAAACTTTGATAGGTATAGGACCCGACGTATAGAAGTTAAGGCCATTTGAAGTTTTATCAGTGTTTGATTTAGGACTCAAGGGTAGCATAGCTATGAGCGATAGCTTGAATTGACCAGAGGCTCGAGTAGTTTATTTTCACAAATTTCAAGGTTTTTTGACCCTCCAGTGAAAAGTTACAAGCATTTGAAAGTTGCAACTTTTGATAGGTGTTGGACGCTCCGTATAGAAGTTAGAGCCATTTGAAATTTTATCAGTGGTTGATTTGGGACTCATGGGTAGCATAGCTATGAGCGATAAATTAAATTGATAACAGGCTCGAGTTCATTGTCACAAAATTTCAATATTTTATGACGCTCCAGTAAAAAGTTACAAGCATTTGATTTTTGCAAACTTTGATTGGTATAGGACGCACCGAATAGAAGTTAGGTGCATTTGAAGTTCTATCAGTGTTTGATTTGGGAATGAAGGGTAGCATAGCTATGAGCGATAGCTTAAATTGACAAGAGGCAAGAGTACTTCATTGTCACAAAAGTTCCAGATTTTATGACGCTCCAGTAAAAGTTACAAGCATTTGATTGTTGCAAACTTTGATAGGTATAGGACGCACCGTACAAAAATGTAGGGTCATTTGAAGTTTTATCAGTGTTTGATTTGGGACTCAAGGGTAGCATAGCTATGAGCGATAGGTTAAATGTACAAGAGGCAAGAGTACTTCATTGTCACAAAAGTTCAAGATTTTATGACGCTCCAGTAAAAAGTTACAAGCATTTGATTGTTGCAAACTTTGATAGGTGTTGGACGCACCGCATAAAAGTTAGGGCCATCTGTAGTTTTATCAGTGTTTGATTTGTGATTCACGGGTAGCATAGCTATGAGCGATAGCTTAAATTGATAACAGGCTCGAGTACTTTATTGTCACAAAATTTCAAGATTTTTTGACGCTCCAGTAAAAAGTTACAAGCATTTGAATGTTGCAAACATTGATAGGTGTAGGATAGGTGTAGGCCATTTGAAGTTTTATCAGAGTTTGGTTTTGGGACTCAAGGGTAGCATATCTATGAGCGATAGCTTAAATTGATAAGAGGCTCGATTACTTTATTGTCACAAAATTTCAAGATTTTATGACGCTCCAGGAAAAAGTTACAAGCATTTGAATATTGCAAACTTTGATAGGTATGGGACCCGACGTATAGAAGTTAAGGCCATTTGAAGTTTTATCAGTGTTTGATTTAGGACTCAAGGGTAGCATAGCTATGAGCGATAGCTTGAATTGACCAGAGGCTCGAGTAGTTTATTTTCACAAATTTCAAGGTTTTTTGACCCTCCAGTGAAAAGTTACAAGCATTTGAAAGTTGCAACTTTTGATAGGTGTTGGACGCTCCGTATAGAAGTTAGAGCCATTTGAAATTTTATCAGTGGTTGATTTGGGACTCATGGGTAGCATAGCTATGAGCGATAAATTAAATTGATAACAGGCTCGAGTTCATTGTCACAAAATTTCAATATTTTATGACGCTCCAGTAAAAAGTTACAAGCATTTGATTTTTGCAAACTTTGATTGGTATAGGACGCACCGTATAGAAGTTAGGTGCATTTGAAGTTCTATCAGTGTTTGATTTGGGAATCAAGGGTAGCATAGCTATTAGCGATAGCTTAAATTGACAAGAGGCAAGAGTACTTCATTGTCACAAAAGTTCCAGATTTTATGACGCTCCAGTAAAAGTTACAAGCATTTGATTGTTGCAAACTTTGATAGGTATAGGACGCACCGTACAAAAATGTAGGGTCATTTGAAGTTTTATCAGTGTTTGATTTGGGACTCAAGGGTAGCATAGCTATGAGCGATAGGTTAAATGTACAAGAGGCAAGAGTACTTCATTGTCACAAAAGTTCAAGATTTTATGACGCTCCAGTAAAAAGTTACAAGCATTTGATTGTTGCAAACTTTGATAGGTGTTGGACGCACCGCATAAAAGTTAGGGCCATCTGAAGGTGTTATTGATAGCTTAAATTGATAACAGGCTCGAGTACTTTATTGTCACAAAATTTCAAGGTTTTATGACGCTCCGGTAAAAAGTTACAAGCATTTGAATGTTGCAAACCTTAATAGTGTAGGATGCACCGTATAGGTGTAGGATGCACCGTTAGGGCCATTTGTAGTTTTATCAGTGTTTCATTTGGGACCCAAGGGTAGCATAACCATGAGCGATAGCTTAAATTGATAAGAGGCTCGAGTACTTTATTGTCACAAAATTTCAAGTTTTTATGACGCTGTAGTAAAAACTTACAAGCATTTGAATGTTGGAAACTTTGATATGTGTAGGATGCACCGTATAGGTGTAGGATGCGGAGTTAGGGCCATTTGAAGTTTTATCAGTGTTTGATTTGGGACTCAAGGGTAGCATATCTATGAGCGATAGCTTAAATTGACCAGAGGCTCGAGTAGTTTATTTTCACAAATTTCAAGGTTTTTTGACCGTCCAGTGAAAAGTTACAAGCATTTGAAAGTTGCAAATTTTGATAGGTGTTGGACGCACCGTATAGAAGTTAGAGCCATTTGAAATTTTATCAGTGTTTGATTTGGGAATCATGGGTAGCATAGCCATGAGCGATAAGTTAAATTGATAACAGGCTCGAGTTCATTGTCACAAAATTTCAAGATTTTATGACTCTCCAATAAAATGTTACAAGCATTTGATTTTTGCAAACTTTGATAGGTATAGGACGCACCGTATAGAAGTTAGGTCCATTTGAAGTTTTATCAGTGTTTGATTTGGGACTCAAGGGTAACATAGCTATGAGCGATAGCTTAAATTGACAAGAGGCAAGAGTACTTCATTGTCACAAAAGTTCCAGATTTTATGACGCTCCAGTTAAAAGTTACAAGCATTTGATTGTTGCAAACTTTGATAGGTATAGGACGCACCGTACAAAAATTTAGGGTCATTTGAAGTTTTATCAGTGTTTGATTTGGGATTCACGGGTAGCATAGCTATGACCGATAGCTTAAATTGATAACAGGCTTTCACCGTATATGTGTAGGATGTAACGTTAGGGCTATTTTAAGTTTTATCAGTGTTTGATTTGGGACTCAAGGGTAGCATAGCTATGAGCGATAGCTTAAATTGACAAGAGGCTAGAGTACTTCATAGCCACAAAATTTCAAGATTTTATTACGCTCCAGTAAAAATTTACAACCATTTCAATGTTGCAAACTTTGATAGGTGTTGGACGCACCGTATAAAAGTTAGATCCATCTGTAGTTTTATCAGTGTTTGATTTGTGATTCACGGGTAGCATAGCTATGAGCGATAGCTTAAATTGATAACAGGCTCGAGTACTTTATTGTCACAAAATTTCAAGATTTTTTGACGCTCCAGTAAAAAGTTACAAGCATTTGAATGTTGCAAACATTGATAGGTGTAGGATGCACCGTATAGGTGTAGGATGCACCGTATAGGTGTAGGATGCACCGTTAGGGCCATTTGAAGTTTTATCAGTGTTTGATTTGGGACTCAAGGGTAGCATATCTATGAGCGATAGCTTAAATTGATAAGAGGCTCGATTACTTTATTGTCACAAAATTTCAAGATTTTATGACGCTCCAGTAAAAAGTTACAAGCATTTGAATATTGCAAACTTTGATAGGTATAGGACCCGACGTATAGAAGTTAAGGCCATTTGAAGTTTTATCAGTGTTTGATTTAGGACTCAAGGGTAGCATAGCTATGAGCGATAGCTTGAATTGACCAGAGGCTCGAGTAGTTTATTTTCACAAATTTCAAGGTTTTTTGACCCTCCAGTGAAAAGTTACAAGCATTTGAAAGTTGCAACTTTTGATAGGTGTTGGACGCTCCGTATAGAAGTTAGAGCCATTTGAAATTTTATCAGTGGTTGATTTGGGACTCATGGGTACCATAGCTATGAGCGATAAATTAAATTGATAACAGGCTCGAGTTCATTGTCACAAAATTTCAATATTTTATGGCGCTCCAGTAAAAAGTTACAAGCATTTGATTTTTGCAAACTTTGATTGGTATAGGAAGCACCGTATAGAAGTTAGGTGCATTTGAAGTTCTATCAGTGTTTGATTTGGGAATCAAGGGTAGCATAGCTATGAGCGATAGCTTAAATTGACAAGAGGCAAGAGTACTTCATTGTCACAAAAGTTCCAGATTTTATGACGCTCCAGTAAAAGTTACAAGCATTTGATTGTTGCAAACTTTGATAGGTATAGGCCGCACCGTACAAAAATGTAGGGTCATTTGAAGTTTTATCAGTGTTTGATTTGGGACTCAAGGGTAGCATAGCTATGAGCGATAGGTTAAATGTACAAGAGGCAAGAGTACTTCATTGTCACAAAAGTTCAAGATTTTATGACGCTCCAGTAAAAAGTTACGAGCATTTGATTGTTGCAAACTTTGATAGGTGTTGGACGCACCGCATAAAAGTTAGGGCCATCTGAAGGTGTTATTGATAGCTTAAATTGATAACAGGCTCGAGTACTTTATTGTCACAAAATTTCAAGGTTTTATGACGCTCCGGTAAAAAGTTACAAGCATTTGAATGTTGCAAACCTTAATAGTGTAGGATGCACCGTATAGGTGTAGGATGCACCGTTAGGGCCATTTGAAGTTTTATCAGTGTTTCATTTGGGACCCAAGGGTAGCATAACCATGAGCGATAGCTTAAATTGATAAGAGGCTCGAGTACTTTATTGTCACAAAATTTCAAGGTTTTATGACGCTGTAGTAAAAACTTACAAGCATTTGAATGTTGCAAACTTTGATATGTGTAGGATGCACCGTATAGGTGTAGGATGCGGAGTTAGGGCCATTTGAAGTTTTATCAGTGTTTGATTTGGGACTCAAGGGTAGCATATCTATGAGCGATAGCTTAAATTGACCAGAGGCTCGAGTAGTTTATTTTCACAAATTTCAAGGTTTTTTGACCGTCCAGTGAAAAGTTACAAGCATTTAAAAGTTGCAAATTTTGATAGGTGTTGGACGCACCCTATAGAAGTTAGAGCCATTTGAAATTTTATCAGTGTTTGATTTGGGAATCATGGGTAGCATAGCTATGAGCGATAAGTTAAATTGATAACAGGCTCGAGTTCATTGTCACAAAATTTCAAGATTTTATGACTCTCCAATAAAATGTTACAAGCATTTGATTTTTGCAAACTTTGATAGGTATAGGACGCACCGTATAGAAGTTAGGTCCATTTGAAGTTTTATCAGTGTTTGATTTGGGACTCAAGGGTAACATAGCTATGAGCGATAGCCTAAATTGACAAGAGGCAAGAGTACTTCATTGTCACAAAAGTTCCAGATTTTATGACGCTCCAGTTAAAAGTTACAAGCATTTGATTGTTGCAAACTTTGATAGGTATAGGACGCACCGTACAAAAATTTAGGGTCATTTGAAGTTTTATCAGTGTTTGATTTGGGATTCACGGGTAGCATAGCTATGACCGATAGCTTAAATTGATAACAGGCTTTCATCGTATATGTGTAGGATGTAACGTTAGGGCTATTTTAAGTTTTATCAGTGTTTGATTTGGGACTCAAGGGTAGCATAGCTATGAGCGATAGCTTAAATTGACAAGAGGCAAGAGTACTTCATAGCCACAAAATTTCAAGATTTTATTACGCTCCAGTAAAAATTTACAAGCATTTCAATGTTGCAAACTTTGATAGGTGTTGGACGCACCGTATAAAAGTTAGGGCCATCTGTAGTTTTGTCAGTGTTTGATTTGTGATTCACGGGTAGCATAGCTATGAGCGATAGCTTAAATAGATAACAGGCTCGAGTACTTTATTGTCACAAAATTTCAAGATTTTATGACGCTCCAGTAAAAAGTTACAAGCATTTGAATGTTGCAAACATTGATAGGTGTAGGATGCACCGTATAGGTGTAGGATGCACCGTTAGGGCCATTTGAAGTTTTATCAGTGTTTGATTTGGGACTCAAGGGTAGCATATCTATGATCGATAGCTTAAATTGATAAGAGGCTCGATTACTTTATTGTCACAAAATTTCAAGATTTTATGACGCTCCAGTAAAAAGTTACAAGCATTTGAATATTGCAAACTTTGATAGGTATAGGGCCCGACGTATAGAAGTTAAGGCCATTTGAAGTTTTATCAGTGTTTGATTTAGGACTCAAGGGTAGCATAGCTATGAGCGATAGCTTGAATTGACCAGAGGCTCGAGTAGTTTATTTTCACAAATTTCAAGGTTTTTTGACCCTCCAGTGAAAACTTACAAGCATTTGAAAGTTGCAACTTTTGATAGGTGTTGGACGCTCCGTATAGAAGTTAGAGCCATTTGAAATTTTATCAGTGGTTGATTTGGGACTCATGGGTAGCATAGCTATGAGCGATAAATTAAATTGATAACAGGCTCGAGTTCATTGTCACAAAATTTCAATATTTTATGACGCTCCAGTAAAAAGTTACAAGCATTTGATTTTTGCAAACTTTGATTGGTATAGGACGCACCGTATAGAAGTTAGGTGCATTTGAAGTTCTATCAGTGTTTGATTTGGGAATCAAGGGTAGCATAGCTATGAGCGATAGCTTAAATTGACAAGAGGCAAGAGTACTTCATTGTCACAAAAGTTCCAGATTTTATGACGCTCCAGTAAAAGTTACAAGCATTTGATTGTTGCAAACTTTGATAGGTATAGGACGCACCGTACAAAAATGTAGGGTCATTTGAAGTTTTATCAGTGTTTGATTTGGGACTCAAGGGTAGCATAGCTATGAGCGATAGGTTAAATGTACAAGAGGCAAGAGTACTTCATTGTCACAAAAGTTCAAGATTTTATGACGCTCCAGTAAAAAGTTACAAGCATTTGATTGTTGCAAACTTTGATAGGTGTTGGACGCACCGCATAAAAGTTAGGGCCATCTGAAGGTGTTATTGATAGCTTAAATTGATAACAGGCTCGAGTACTTTATTGTCACAAAATTTCAAGGTTTTATGACGCTCCGGTAAAAAGTTACAAGCATTTGAATGTTGCAAACCTTAATAGTGTAGGATGCACCGTATAGGTGTAGGATGCACCGTTAGGGCCATTTGAAGTTTTATCAGTGTTTCATTTGGGACCCAATGGTAGCATAACCATGAGCGATAGCTTAAATTGATAAGAGGCTCGAGTACTTTATTGTCACAAAATTTCAAGGTTTTATGACGCTGTAGTAAAAACTTACAAGCATTTGAATGTTGCAAACTTTGATATGTGTAGGATGCACCGTATAGGTGTAGGATGCGGAGTTAGGGCCATTTGAAGTTTTATCAGTGTTTGATTTGGGACTCAAGGGTAGCATATCTATGAGCGATAGCTTAAATTGACCAGAGGCTCGAGTAGTTTATTTTCACAAATTTCAAAGTTTTTTGACCGTCCAGTGAAAAGTTACAAGCATTTGAAAGTTGCAAATTTTGATAGGTGTTGGACGCACCGTATATAAGTTAGAGCCATTTGAAATTTTATCAGTGTTTGAATTGGGAATCATGGGTAGCATAGCTATGAGCGATAAGTTAAATTGATAACAGGCTCGAGTTCATTGTCACAAAATTTCAAGATTTTATGACTCTCCAATAAAATGTTACAAGCATTTGATTTTTGCAAACTTTGATAGGTATAGGACGCACCGTATAGAAGTTAGGTCCATTTGAAGTTTTATCAGTGTTTGATTTGGGACTCAAGGGTAACATAGCTATGAGCGATAGCTTAAATTGACAAGAGGCAAGAGTACTTCATTGTCACAAAAGTTCCAGATTTTATGACGCTCCAGTTAAAAGTTACAAGCATTTGATTGTTGCAAACTTTGATAGGTATAGGACGCACCGTACAAAAATTTAGGGTCATTTGAAGTTTTATCAGTGTTTGATTTGGGATTCACGGGTAGCATAGCTATGACCGATAGCTTAAATTGATAACAGGCTTTCACCGTATATGTGTAGGATGTAACGTTAGGGCTATTTTAAGTTTTATCAGTGTTTGATTTGGGACTCAAGGGTAGCATAGCTATGAGCGATAGCTTAAATTGACAAGAGGCAAGAGTACTTCATAGCCACAAAATTTCAAGATTTTATTACGCTCCAGTAAAAATTTACAAGCATTTCAATGTTGCAAACTTTGATAGGTGTTGGACGCACCGTATAAAAGTTAGGGCCATCTGTAGTTTTATCAGTGTTTGATTTGTGATTCACGGCTAGCATAGCTATGAGCGATAGCTTAAATTGATAACAGGCTCGAGTACTTTATTGTCACAAAATTTCAAGATTTTATGACGCTCCAGTAAAAAGTTACAAGCATTTGAATGTTGCAAACATTGATAGGTGTAGGATGCACCGTATAGGTGTAGGATGCACCGTTAGGGCCATTTGAAGTTTTATCAGTGTTTGATTTGGGACTCAAGGGTAGCATATCTATGAGCGATAGCTTAAATTGATAAGAGGCTCGATTACTTTATTGTCACAAAATTTCAAGATTTTATGACGCTCCAGTAAAAAGTTACAAGCATTTGAATATTGCAAACTTTGATAGGTATAGGACTCGACGTATAGAAGTTAAGGCCATTTGAAGTTTTATCAGTGTTTGATTTAGGACTCAAGGGTAGCATAGCTATGAGCGATAGCTTGAATTGACCAGAGGCTCGAGTAGTTTATTTTCACAAATTTCAAGGTTTTTTGACCCTCCAGTGAAAAGTTGCAAGCATTTGAAAGTTGCAACTTTTGATAGGTGTTGGACGCTCCGTATAGAAGTTAGAGCCATTTGAAATTTTATCAGTGGTTGATTTGGGACTCATGGGTAGCATAGCGATAAATTAAATTGATAACAGGCTCGAGTTCATTGTCACAAAATTTCAATATTTTATGACGCTCCAGTAAAAAGTTACAAGCATTTGATTTTTGCAAACTTTGATAGGTATAGGATGCACCGTATAGAAGTTAGGTGCATTTGAAGTTCTATCAGTGTTTGATTTGGGACTCAAGGGTAGCATAGCTATGAGCGATAGCTTAAATGGACAAGAGGCAAGAGAACTTCATTGTCACAAATGTTCAAGATTTTATGACGCTCCAGTAAAAAGTTACAAGCATTTGATTGTTGCAAACTTTGATAGGTGTTGGACGCACCGTATACAAGTTAAGGCCATCTGAAGGTGTTATTATCAGTGTTTGATTTGGGATTCACGGGTAGCATAGCTGTGAGCGATAGCTTAAATTGATAACAGGCTCGAGTACTTTATTGTCACAAAATTTCAAGGTTTTATGACGCTCCGGTAAAAAGTTACAAGCATTTGAATGTTGCAAACCTTGATAGTGTAGGATGCACCGTATAGATGTAGGATGCACCGTTAGGGCCATTTGAAGTTTTATCAGTGTTTGATTTGGGACTCAAGGGTAGCATAGCTATGAGCGATAAATTAAATTGTTAAGCGGCTCGAGTACTTTATTGTCACAAAATTTCAAGGTTTTATGGCGCTCCAGTAAAAAGTTACAAGCATTAGAATCTTGCAAATTTTCGTAAGTATAGGTCGCACCGTACAGAAGTTAGGCCCATTTGAAGTTTTAGCAGTGTTTAATTTGGGACTCAAGGGTAGCTATGAGCGATAGCTTAAATTGACAAGAGGCACGAGTACTTTATTGTCACCAAATTTCAAGGTTTTATTACGCTCCAGTAAAAAATTACAAGCATTTGAATACTTTGATAGGTGTAGGACGCACCGTATAGAATTTAGAGCCATTTGAAGTTTTATCAATTTTTGATTTGGGACTCAAGGGTAGCATATCTATGAGCGATAGCTTAAATTGATAAGAAGCTCGATTACTTTATTGTCACAAAATTTCAAGATTTTATGACGCTCCAGTAAAAAGGTACAAGCATTTGAATATTGCAAACTTTGATAGGTATAGGACCCGACGTATAGAAGTTAAGGTCATTTGAAGTTTTATCAGTGTTTGATTTAGGACTCAAGTTTAGCATAGCTATGAGCGATAGCTTAAATTGACCAGAGGCTCGAGTAGTTTATTTTCACAAATTTCAAGGTTTTTTGACCCTCCAGTGAAAAGTTACAAGCATTTGAAAGTTGCAAATTTTGATAGGTGTTGGACGCTCCGTATAGAAGTTAGAGCCATTTGAAATTTTATCAGAGTTTGATTTGGGACTCATGGGTAGCATAGCTATGAGCGATAACTTAAATTGATAACAGGCTCGAGTTCATTGTCACAAAATTTCAAGATTTTATGACGCTTCAGTAAAAAGTTACAAGCATTTGATTTTTGCAAACTTTGATAGGTATAGGACGCACCGTATAGAAGTTAGGTGCATTTGAAGTTCTATCAATGTTTGATTTGGGACTCAAGGGTAGCATAGCTATGAGCGATAGCTAAATGGACAAGAGGCAAGAGTACTTCATTGTCACAAAGTTCAAGATTTTATGACGCTCCAGTAAAAAGTTACAAGCCTTTGATTGTTGCAAACTTTGATAGGTGTTGGACGCACCGTATAAAAGTTATGGCCATCTGAAGGTGTTATTATCAGTGTTTGATTTGGGATTAATGGGTAGCATAGCTGTGAGCGATAGCTTAAATTGATAACAGGCTCGAGTACTTTATTGTCACAAAATTTCAAGGTTTTATGACGCTCCAGTAAAAAGTTACAAGCATTTGAATGTTGCAAACCTTGATAGTGTAGGATGCACCGTATAAAAGTTAGGGCCATCTGAAGGTTTATCAGTGTTTAATTTGGGACTCAAGGGTAGCATAGCTATGAGCGATTACTTAAATTGTTAAGCGGCTCGAGTACTTTATTGTCGCAAAATTTCAAGGTTTTATGGCGCTCCAGTAAAAAGTTACAAGCATTAGAATCTTGCAAATTTTCGTAAGTATAGGTCGCACCGTACAGAAGTTAGGCCCATTTGAAGTTTTAGCAGTGTTTAATTTGGGACTCAAGGGTAGCTATGAGCGATAGCTTAAATTGACAAGAGGCACGAGTACTTTATTGTCACCAAATTTCAAGGTTTTATTACGCTCCAGTAAAAACTTACAAGCATTTGAATACTTTGATAGGTGTAGGACGCACCGTATAGAATTTAGAGCCATTTGAAGTTTTATCAATTTTTGATTTGGGACTCAAGGGTAGCACCGCTATGAGCGATAGCTTAAATTGATAAGAGGCTCGAATACTTTATTTTCTCAATTTTCACAAAATTTCAAGATTTTATGACGCTCCAGTAAAAAGGTACAAGCATTTGAATATTGCAAACTTTGATAGGTATAGGACCCGACGTATAGAAGTTAAGGCCATTTAAAGTTTTATCAGTGTTTGATATAGGACTCAAGGGTAGCATAGCTATGAGCGATAGTTTAAATTGACCAGAGGCTCGAGTAGTTTATTTTCACAAATTTTAAGGTTTTTTGACCCTCCGGTGAAAAGTTACAAGCATTTGAAAGTTGCAAATTTTGATAGGTGTAGGACGCTCCGTATAGAAGTTAGAGCCATTTGAAATTTTATCAGAGTTTGATTTGGGACTCATGGGTAGCATAGCTATGAGCCATAACTTAAATTGATAACAGGCTCGAGTTCATTGCCACAAAATTTCAAGATTTTATGACGCTCCAGTAAAAAGTTACAAGCATTTGATTTTTGCAAACTTTGATAGGTATAGGACGCACCGTATAGAAATTAGGTGCATTTGAAGTTCTATCAGTGTTTGATTTGGGACTCAAGGGTAGCATAGCTATGAGCGATAGCTTAAATGGACAAGAGGCAAGAGTACTTCATTGTCACAAAGTTCAAGATTTTATGACGCTCCAGTAAAAAGTTACAAGCCTTTGATTGTTGCAAACTTTGATAGGTGTTGGACGCACCGTATAAAAGTTAGGGCCATCTGAAGGTGTTATTATCAGTGTTTGATTTGGGATTCACGGGTAGCATAGCTGTGAGAAATAGCTTAAATTGATAACAGGCTCGAGTAATTTATTGTCACAAAATTTCAAGGTTTTATGGCGCTCCAGTAAAAAGTTACAAGCATTAGAATCTTGCAAATTTTCCTAAGCATAGGTCGCACCGTACAGAAGTTAGGGCCATTTGAAATTTTAGCAGTGTTTAATTTGGGACTCAAAGGTAGCATGCTATGAGCGATAGCTTAAATTGACAAGAGGCACGAGTACTTTATTGTCACCAAATTTCAAGCTTTTATTACGCTCCAGTAAAAAGTTACAAGCATTTGAATACTTTGATAGGTGTAGGACGCACCGTATAGAATTTAGAGCCATTTGAAGTTTTATCAATTTTCTATTTGGGACTCAAGGGTAGCATATCTATGAGCGATAGCTTAAATTGATAAGAGGCTCGAATACTTTATTTTCACAAAATTTCAAGATTTTATGACGCTCCAGTAAAAAGTTACAAGCATTTGAATACTTTGATAAGTGAAGGACGCACCGTATAGAAGTTAGAGCCATTTGAAATTTTATCAGTGTTTGATTTGGGACTCATGGGTAGCATAGCTATGAGCGATAACTTAAATTGATAAGAGGCTCGAGTTCATTGTCACAAAATTTCAAGATTTTATGACGCTCCAGTAAAAAGTTACAAGTATTTGAATGTTGCAAACTTTGATAGGTGTAGGATGCACCGTATAGGATGCACCGTTAAGGCCATTTGAAGTTTTATCAGTGTTTGATTTGGGACTCAACGGTAGCATATCTATGAGCGATAGCTTAAATTGATAAGATGCTCGATTACTTTATTGTCACAAAATTTCAAGATTTTATGACGCTAAAGTAAAAAGTTACAAGCATTTGAATGTTGCAAACTTTGATAGGTATAGGACCCGACGTATAGAAGTTAAGGCCATTTGAAGTTTTATCAGTGTTTGATTTAGGACTCATGGGTAGCATAGCTATGAGCGATAGCTTAAATTGAATAGAGGCTCGAGTAGTTTATTTTCACAAATTTCAAGTTTTTTTGACCCTCCAGTGAAAAGTTACAAGCATTTGAAAGTTGCAAATTTTGATAGGTGTTGGACGCTCCGTATAGAAGTTACAGCCATTTGAAATTTTATCATAGTTTGATTTGGGACTCATGGGTAGCATAGCTATGAGGGATAACTTAAATTGATAACAGGCTCGAGTTCATTGCCACAAAATTTCAAGATTTTATGACGCTCCAGTAAAAAGTTACAAGCATTTCATTTTTGCAAACTTTGATAGGTATAGGACGCACCGTATAGAAGTTAGGTGCATTTGAAGTTCTATCAGTGTTTGATTTAGGACTCAAGGGTAGTATAGCTATGAGCGATAGCTTAAATGGGCAAGAGGCAAGAGTAATTCATTGTCACAAAATTTCAAGATTTTATGACGCTCCAGTAAAAAGTTACAAGCATTTCAATGTTGCAAACTTTGATAGGTGTTGGACGCACCGTATAAAAGTTAGGGCCATCTGAAGTTTTATCAGTTTTTGATTTGGGATTCACGGGTAGCATAGCTATGAGCGATAGCTTAAATTGATAACAGGCTCGAGTACTTTATTGTCACAAAATTTCAAGGTTTTATGACGTTCCAGTAAAAAGTTAGAAGCATTTCAATTATGCAAACATTGATAGGTGTTGGACGCACCGTATAAAAGTTAGGGCCATCTGAAGGTTTATCAGTGTTTGATTTGGGACTCAAGGGTAGCATAGCTATGAGCGATAACTTAAATTGTTAAGCGGCTCGAGTACTTTATTGTCACAAAATTGCAAGGTTTTATGGCGCTCCAGTAAAAAGTTACAAGCATTAGAATCTTGCAAATTTTCGTAAGTATAGGTCGCACCGTACAGAAGTTAGGCCCATTTGAAGTTTTAGCAGTGTTTAATTTGGGACTCAAGGATAGCTATGAGCGATAGCTTAAATTGACAAGAGCCACGAGGACTTTATTGTAACCAAATTTCAAGGTTTTATTACGCTCCAGTAAAAAGTTACAAGCATTTGAATACTTTGATAGGTGTAGGACGCCCGTAGAGAATTTAGAGCCAATTGAAGTTTTATCAATTTTTGATTTGGGACTCAAGGGAAGCATAGCTATGAGCGATAGCTTAAATTGATAAGAGGCTCGAATACTTTATTTTCACAAAATTTCAAGATTTTATGACGCTCCAGTAAAAAGTTACAAACATTTGAATACTTTGATAGGTGTAGGACGCACCGTATAGAAGTTAGAGCCATTTGAAATTTTATCAGTGTTTGATTTGGGACTCATGGGTAGCATAGCTATGAGCGATAACTTAAATTGATAAGAGGCTCGAGTTCATTGTCACAAAATTTCAAGATTTTATGACGCTCCAGTAAAAAGTTACAAGCATTTGAATATTGCAAACTTTGTTAGGTATAGGACCCGACGTATAGAAGTTAAGGCCATTTGAAGTTTTATCAGTGTTTGATTTAGGACTCATGGGTAGCATAGCTATGAGCGATAGCTTAAATTGAATAGAGGCTCGAGTAGTTTATTTTCACAAATTTCAAGGTTTTTTGACCCTCCAGTGAAAAGTTACAAGCATTTGAAAGTTGCAAATTTTGATAGGTGTTGGACGCTCCGTATAGAAGTTACAGCCATTTAAAATTTTATCATAGTTTGATTTGGGACTCATGGGTAGCATAGCTATGAGGGATAACTTAAATTGATAACAGGCTCGAGTTCATTGTCACAAAATTTCAGTATTTTATGACGCTCCAGTAAAAAGTTACAAGAATTTGATTTTTGCAAACTTTGATAGGTATAGGACCCACCGTATAGAAGTTAGGTGCATTTGAAGTTCTATCAGTGTCTGATTTGGGACTCAAGGGTAGCGTAGCTATGAGCGATAGCTTAAATGGACAAGAGGCAAGAGTACTTCATTGTCACAAAAGTTCAAGATTTTATGACGCTCCAGTAAAAAGTTACAAGCATGTGATTGTTGCAAACTTTGATAGGTGCTGGACGCACCGTATAAAAGTTAGGGCCATCTGAAGGTGTTATTATCAGTGTTTGATTTGGGATTCACGAGTAGCATAGCTGTGAGCGATAGCTTAAATTGATAACAGGCTCGAGTAATTTATTGTCACAAAATTTCAAGGTTTTATGACGCTCCAGTAAAAAGTTACAAGCATTTGAATGTTGCAAACCTTGATAGTGTAGGATGCACCGTATAGGTGTAGGATGCACCGTTAGGGCCATTTGAAGTTTTATCAGTGTTTGATTTGGGACTCAAGGGTAGCATAGCTATGAGCGATAACTTAAATTATTAAGCGGCTCGAGTACTTTATTGTCACAAAATTTCAAGGTTTTATGGCGCTCCAGTAAAAAGTTACAAGCATTAGAATCTTGCAAATTTTCGTAAGCATAGGTCGCACCGTACAGAAGTTAGGGCCATTTGAAATTTTAGCAGTGTTTAATTTGGGACTCAAGGGTAGAATGCTATGAGCGATAGCTTCAATTGACAAGAGGCACGAGTACTTTATTGTCACCAAATTTCAAGGTTTTATTACGCTCCAGTAAAAAGTTACAAGCATTTGAATACTTTGATAGGTGTAGGACGCACCGTATAGAATTTAGAGCCATTTGAAGTTTTATCAATTTTCTATTTGGGACTCAAGGGTAGCATAGCTATGAGCGATAGCTTAAATTGATAAGAGGCTCGAATACTTTATTTTCATAAAATTTCAAGATTTTATGACGCTCCAGTAAAAACTTACAAGCATTTGAATACTTTGATAAGTGTAGGACGCACCGTATAGAAGTTAGAGCCATTTGAAATTTTATCAGTGTTTGATTTGGGACTCATGGGTAGCATAGCTATGAGCTATAACTTAAATTGATAAGAGGCTCGAGTTCATTGTCACAAAATTTCAAGATTTTATGACGCTCCAGTAAAAAGTTACAAGTATTTGAATGTTGCAAACTTTGATGGGTGTAGGATGCACCGTATAGGTGTAGGATGCACCGTTAGGGCCATTTGAAGTTTTATCAGTGTTTGATTTGGGACTCAACGGTAGCATATCTATGAGCGATAGATTAAATTGGTAAGATGCTCGATTACTTTATTGTCACAAAATTTCAAGATTTTATGACGCTAAAGTAAAAAGTTACAAGCATTTGAATGTTGCAAACTTTGATAGGTATAGGACCCGACGTATTGAAGTTAAGGCCATTTGAAGTTTTATCAGTGTTTGATTTAGGACTCATGGGTAGCATAGCTATGAGCGATAGCTTAAATTGAATAGAGGCTCGAGTAGTTTATTTTCACAAATTTCAAGGTTTTTTGACCCTCCAGTGAAAAGTTACTAGCATTTGAAAGTTGCAAATTTTGATAGGTGTTGGACGCTCCGTATAGAAGTTACAGCCATTTGAAATTTTATCATAGTTTGATTTGGGACTCATGGGTAGCATAGCTATGAGGGATAACTTAAATTGATAACAGGCTCGAGTTCATTGCCACAAAATTTCAAGATTTTATGACGCTCCAGTAAAAAGTTACAAGCATTTCATTTTTGCAAACTTTGATAGGTATAGGACGCACCGTATAGAAGTTAGGTGCATTTGAAGTTATATCAGTGTTTGATTTGGGACTCAAGGGTAGCATAGCTATGAGCGATAGCTTAAATTGACAAGAGGCAAGAGTACTTCATAGCCACAAAATTTCAAGATTTTATTACGCTCCAGTAAAAAGTTACAAGCATTTCAATGTTGCAAACTTTGATAGGTGTTGGACGCACCGTATAAAATTTAGGGCCATCTGAAGTTTTATCAGTGTTTGATTTGGGATTCACGGGTAGCATAGCTATGAGCGATAGCTTAAATTGATAACAGGCTCGAGTACTTTATTGTCACAAAATTGCAAGGTTTTATGGCGCTCCAGTATAAAGTTACAAGCATTAGAATCTTGCAAATTTTCGTAAGTATAGGTCGCACCGTACAGAAGTTAGGCCCATTTGAAGTTTTAGCAGTGTTTAATTTGGAACTCAAGGGTAGCTATGAGCGATAGCTTAAATTGACAAGAGGCACGAATACTTTATTGTCACCAAATTTCAAGGTTTTATTACGCTCCAGTAAAAAGTTACAAGCATTTGAATACTTTGATAGGTGTAGGACGCCCGTAGAGAATTCAGAGCCAATTGAAGTTTTATCAATTTTTGATTTGGGACTCAAGGGTAGCATAGCTATGAGCGATAGCTTAAATTGATAAGAGGCTCGAATACTTTATTTTCACAAAATTTCAAGATTTTATGACGCTCCAGTAAAAAGTTACAAACATTTGAATACTTTGATAGGTGTAGAACGCACCGTACAGAAGTTAGAGCCATTGAAATTTTATCAGTGTTTGATTTGGGACTCATGGGTAGCATAGCTATGAGCGATAACTTAAATTGAAAAGAGGCTCGAGTTCATTGTCACAAAATTTCAAGATTTTATGACGCTCCAGTAAAAAGTTACAAGCATTTAAATATTGCAAACTTTGTTAGGTATAGGACCCGACGTATAGAAGTTAAGGCCATTTGAAGTTTTATCAGTGTTTGATTTAGGACTCATGGGTAGCATAGCTATGAGCGATAGCTTAAATTGAATAGAGGCTCGAGTAGTTTATTTTCACAAATTTCAAGGTTTTTTGACCCTCCAGTGAAAAGTTACAAGCATTTAAAAGTTGCAAATTTTGATAGGTGTTGGACGCTCCGTATAGAAGTTACAGCCATTTGAAATTTTATTATAGTTTGATTTGGGACTCATGGGTAGCATAGCTATGAGGGATAACTTAAATTGATAGCAGGCTCGAGTTCATTGTCACAAAATTTCAGTATTTTATGACGCTCCAGTAAAAAGTTACAAGAATTTGATTTTTGCAAACTTTGATAGGTATAGGACCCACCGTACAGAAGTTAGGTGCATTTGAAGTTCTATCAGTGTCTGATTTGGGACTCAAGGGTAGCGTAGCTATGAGCGATAGCTTAAATGGACAAGAGGCAATAGTACTTCATTGTCACAAAAGTTCAAGATTTTATGACGCTCCAGTAAAAAGTTACAAGCATTTGATTGTTGCAAACTTTGATAGGTGTTCGACGCACCGTATAAAAGTTAGGGCCATCTGAAGGTGTTATTATCAGTGTTTGATTTGGGATTCACGGGTAGCATAGCTGTGAGCGATAGCTTAAATTGATAACAGGCTCGAGTACTTTATTGTCACAAAATTTCAAGGTTTTATGACGCTCCAGTAAAAAGTTACAAGCATTTGAATGTTGCAAACCTTGATAGTGTAGGATGCACCGTATAGGTGTAGGATGCACCGTTAGGGCCATTTGAAGTTTTATCAGGGCCATTTGAAGTTTTATGAAGTGACGCAAGGGTAGCATAGCTATGAGCGGTAGCTTAAATCGACAAGAGGTAAGAGTACTTCATTGTCACAAAAATTCCAGATTTTATGACGCTCCAGTAAAAAGTTACAAGCATTTGATTGTTGCAAACTTTGATAGGTATAGGACGCACCGTACAAAAATTTAGGGTCATTTGAAGTTGTATTAGTGTTTGATTTGGGATTCACGGGTAGCATAGCTATGAGCGATAGCTTAAATTGATAACAGGAATTCACCGTATAGGTGTAGGATGCACCGTTAGGGCTATTTGAAGTTTTATCAGTGTTTGATTTGGGACTCAAGGGTAGCATAGCTATGAGCGATAGCTTAAATTGACAAGAGGCAAGATTACTTCATAGCCACAAAATTTCAAGATTTTATTACGCTCCAGTAAAAAGTTACAAGCATTTCAATGTTGCAAACTTTGATAGGTGTTGGACGCACCGTATAAAAGTTAGGGCCATCTAAAGTTTTATCAGTGTTTGATTTGGGATTCACGGGTAGCATAGCTGTGAGCGATAGCTTAAATTCATAACAGGCTCGAGTAGTTTATTGTCACAATATTTCAAGGTTTTATGACGCTCCAGTAAAAAGTTAGAAGCATTTCAATGATGCAAACTTTGATAGGTGTTGGACGCACCGTATAAAAGTTAGGGCCATCTGAAGGTTTATCAGTGTTTGATTTGGGACTCAAGGGTAGCATAGCTATGAGCGATAACTTAAATTATTAAGCGGCTCGAGTACTTTATTGTCACAAAATTTCAAGGTTTTATGGCGCTCCAGTAAAAATTTACAAGCATTAGAATCTTGCAAATTTTCGTAAGCATAGGTCGCACCGTACAGAAGTTAGGGCCATTTGAAATTTTAGCAGTGTTTAATTTGGGACTCAAGGGTAGCATGCTATGAGCGATAGCTTCAATTGACAAGAGGCACGAGTACTTTATTGTCACCAAATTTCAAGGTTTTATTACGCTCCAGTAAAAAGTTACAAGCATTTGAATACTTTGATAGGTGTAGGACGCACCGTATAGAATTTAGAGCCATTTGAAGTTTTATCAATTTTCTATTTGGGACTCAAGGGTAGCATAGCTATGAGCGATAGCTTAAATTGATAAGAGGCTCGAATACTTTATTTTCATAAAATTTCAAGATTTTATGACGCTCCAGTAAAAACTTACAAGCATTTGAATGTTGCAAACTTTGATGGGTGTAGGATGCACCGTATAGGTGTAGGATGCACCGTTAGGGCCATTTGAAGTTTTATCAGTGTTTGATTTGGGACTCAACGGTAGCATATCTATGAGCGATAGATTAAATTGGTAAGATGCTCGATTACTTTATTGTCACAAAATTTCAAGATTTTATGACGCTAAAGTAAAAAGTTACAAGCATTTGAATGTTGCAAACTTTGATAGGTATGGGACCCGACGTATTGAAGTTAAGGCCATTTGAAGTTTTATCAGTGTTTGATTTAGGACTCATGGGTAGCATAGCTATGAGCGATAGCTTAAATTGAATAGAGGCTCGAGTAGTTTATTTTCACAAATTTCAAGGTTTTTTGACCCTCCAGTGAAAAGTTACTAGCATTTGAAAGTTGCAAATTTTGATAGGTGTTGGACGCTCCGTATAGAAGTTACAGCCATTTGAAATTTTATCATAGTTTTATTTGGGACTCATGGGTAGCATAGCTATGAGGGATAACTTAAATTGATAACAGGCTCGAGTTCATTGCCACAAAATTTCAAGATTTTATGACGCTCCAGTAAAAAGTTACAAGCATTTCATTTTTGCAAACTTTGATAGGTATAGGACGCACCGTATAGAAGTTAGGTGCATTTGAAGTTCTATCAGTGTTTGATTTGGGACTCAAGGGTAGCATAGCTATGAGCGATAGCTTAAATTGACAAGAGGCAAGAGTACTTCATAGCCACAAAATTTCAAGATTTTATTACGCTCCAGTAAAAAGTTACAAGCATTTCAATGTTGCAAACTTTGATAGGTGTTGGACGCACCGTATAAAATTTAGGGCCATCTGAAGTTTTATCAGTGTTTGATTTGGGATTCACGGGTAGCATAGCTATGAGCGATAGCTTAAATTGATAACAGGCTCGAGTACTTTATTGTCACAAAATTGCAAGGTTTTATGGCGCTCCAGTATAAAGTTACAAGCATTAGAATCTTGCAAATTTTCGTAAGTATAGGTCGCACCGTACAGAAGTTAGGCCCATTTGAAGTTTTAGCAGTGTTTAATTTGGAACTCAAGGGTAGCTATGAGCGATAGCTTAAATTGACAAGAGGCACGAGTACTTTATTGTCACCAAATTTCAAGGTTATATTACGCTCCAGTAAAAAGTTACAAGCATTTGAATACTTTGATAGGTGTAGGACGCCCGTAGAGAATTCAGAGCCAATTGAAGTTTTATCAATTTTTGATTTGGGACTCAAGGGTAGCATAGCTATGAGCGATAGCTTAAATTGATAAGAAGCTCGAATACTTTATTTTCACAAAATTTCAAGATTTTATGACGCTCCAGTAAAAAGTTACAAACATTTGAATACTTTGATAGGTGTAGGACGCACCGTACAGAAGTTAGAGCCATTTGAAATTTTATCAGTGTTTGATTTGGGACTCATGGGTAGCATAGCTATGAGCGATAACTTAAATTGAAAAGAGGCTCGAGTTCATTGTCACAAAATTTCAAGTTTTTATGACGCTCCAGTAAAAAGTTACAAGTATTTAAATATTGCAAACTTTGTTAGGTATAGGACCCGACGTATAGAAGTTAAGGCCATTTGAAGTTTTATCAGTGTTTGATTTAGGACTCATGGGTAGCATAGCTATGAGCGATAGCTTAAATTGAATAGAGGCTCGAGTAGTTTATTTTCACAAATTTCAAGGTTTTTTGACCCTCCAGTGAAAAGTTACAAGCATTTGAAAGTTGCAAATTTTGATAGGTGTTGGACGCTCCGTATAGAAGTTACAGCCATTTGAAATTTTATCATAGTTTGATTTGGGACTCATGGGTAGCATAGCTATGAGGGATAACTTAAATTGATAACAGGCTCGAGTTCATTGTCACAAAATTTCAGTATTTTATGACGCTCCAGTAAAAAGTTACAAGAATTTGATTTTTGCAAACTTTGATAGGTATAGGACCCACCGTATAGAAGTTAGGTGCATTTGAAGTTCTATCAGTGTCTGATTTGGGACTCAAGGGTAGCGTAGCTATGAGCGATAGCTTAAATGGACAAGAGGCAAGAGTACTTCATTGTCACAAAAGTTCAAGATTTTATGACGCTCCAGTAAAAAGTTACAAGCATTTGATTGTTGCAAACTTTGATAGGTGTTCGACGCACCGTATAAAAGTTAGGGCCATCTGAAGGTGTTATTATCAGTGTTTGATTTGGGATTCACGGGTAGCATAGCTGTGAGCGATAGCTTAAATTGATAACAGGCTCGGGTACTTTATTGTCACAAAATTTCAAGGTTTTATGACGCTCCAGTAAAAAGTTACAAGCATTTGAATGTTGCAAACCTTGATAGTGTAGGATGCACCGTATAGGTGTAGGATGCACCGTTAGGGCCATTTGAAGTTTTATCAGGGCCATTTGAAGTTTTATGAAGTGACGCAAGGGTAGCATAGCTATGAGCGGTAGCTTAAATTGACAAAAGGTAAGAGTACTTCATTGTCACAAAAATTCCAGATTTTATGACGCTCCAGTAAAAAGTTACAAGCATTTGATTGTTGCAAACTTTGATAGGTATAGGACGCACCGTACAAAAATTTAGGGTCATTTGAAGTTTTATTAGTGTTTGATTTGGGATTCACGGGTAGCATAGCTATGAGCGATAGCTTAAATTGATAACAGGAATTCACCGTATACGTGTAGGATGCACCGTTAGGGCTATTTGAAGTTTTATCAGTGTTTGATTTGGGACTCAAGGGTAGCATAGAAATGAGCGATAGCTTAAATTGACAAGAGGCAAGATTACTTCATAGCCACAAAATTTCAAGATTTTATTACGCTCCAGTAAAAAGTTACAAGCATTTCAATGTTGCAAACTTTGATAGGTGTTGGACGCACCGTATAAAAGTTAGGGCCATCTGAAGTTTTATCAGTGTTTGATTTGGGATTCACGGGTAGCATAGCTATGAGCGATAGCTTAAATTCATAACAGGCTCGAGTAGTTTATTGTCACAAAATTTCAAGGTTTTATGACGCTCCAGTAAAAAGTTAGAAGCATTTCAATGATGCAAACTTTGATAGGTGTTGGACGCACCGTATAAAAGTTAGGGCCATCTGAAGGTTTATCAGTGTTTGATTTGGGACTCAAGGGTAGCATAGCTATGAGCGATAACTTAAATTGTTAAGCGGCTCGAGTACTTTATTGTCACAAAATTTCAAGGTTTTATTATGCTCCAGTAAAAAGTTACAAGCATTTGAATACTTTGATAGGTGTAGGACGCCCGTATAGAATTTAGAGCCATTTGAAGTTTTATCAATTTTTGATTTGGGACTCAAGGGTAGCATAGCTATGCGCGATAGCTTAAATTGATAAGAGGCTCGAATACTTTATTTTCACAAAATTTCAAGATTTTATGACGCTCCAGTAAAAAGTTACAAACATTTGAATACTTTGATATGTGTAGGACGCACCGTATAGAAGTTAGAGCCATTTGAAATTTTATCAGTGTTTGATTTGGGACTACGCTCCAGTAAAAAGTTACAAGCATTTGAATGTTGCAAACTTTGATAGGTGTAGGATGCACCGTATAGGTGTAGGATGCACCGTTAGGGACATTTGAAGTTTTATCAGTGTTTGATTTGGGACCCAATTGTAGCATATCTATGAGCGATAGCTTAAATTGATAAGAGGCTCGATTACTTTATTGTCACAAATTTTCAAGATTTTATGACGCTCCAGTAAAAAGTTACAAGCATTTGATTTTTGCAAACTTTGATAGGTATAGGACGCACCGTATAGAAGTTAGGTGCATTTGAAGTTCTATCAGTGTTTGATTTGGGACTCAAGGGTAGCATAGCTATGAGCAATAGCTTAAATTGACAAGAGGCAAGACTACTTCATAGCCACAAAATTTCAAGATTTGATTACGCTCCAGTAAAAAGTTACAAGCATTTCAATGTTGCAAACTTTGATAGGTGTTGGACGCAACGTATAAAAGTTAGGGCCATCTGAAGTTTTATCAGTGTTTGATTTGGGATTCACGGGTAGCATGCTATGAGCGATAGCTTAAATTGATAAGAGGCTCGAATACTTTATTTTCACAAAATTTCAAGATTTTATGACGCTCCAGTAAAAAGTTACAAGTAATACTTTGATAGGTGTAGGACGCACCGTATAAAAGTTAGAGCCATTGAAATTTTATCAGTGTTTGATTTGGGACTCATTGGTAGCAGAGCTATGAGCGATAACTAAAATTGATAAGAGGCTCGAGTTCATTGTCACAAAATTTCAAGATTTTATGACGCTCCAGTATAAAGTTACAAGCATTTTATTTTTGCAATCTTTGATAGGTATAGGACTCTCCGTATAGAAGTTAGGTCCATTTGAAGTTCTATCAGTGTTTGATTTAGGACTCAAGGGTAGTATAGCTATGAGCGATAGCTTAAATGGACAAGAGGCAAGAGTAATTCATTGGCACAAAAGTTCAAGATTTTATGAAGCTCCAGTAAAGAGTTACAAGCATTTTATTGTTGCAAACTTTGATAGGTATAGGACGCACCGTATAAAAGTTAGGGTCATTTGAAATTTTATCAGTGTTTGATTTGGAATTCACGGGTAGCATAGCTATGAGCGATAGCTTAAATTGATAACAGGCTTTCACCGTATAGGTGTAGGAGGCACCGTTAGGGCCATTTGAAGTTTTATCAGTGTTTGATTTGGGACTCAAGCGTAGCATAGCTATGAGCGATAACTTAAATTGACAAGAGGCAAGAGTACTTCATAGCCACTAAATTTCAAGATTTTATTACGCTCCAGTAAAAAGTTACAAGCATTTGAATGTTGCAAACTTTGATAGTGTAGGATGCACCGTATAGTTGTAGCATGCACCGTTAGGGCCATTTGAAGTTTTATCAGTGTTTGATTTGGGACTCAAGGGTAGCATAGCTATGAGCGATAACTTAAATTGTTAAGCGGCTCGAGTAATTTATTGTCACAAAATTTCAAGGTTTTATGGCGCTCCAGTTAAAAGTTACAAGCATTTGATTTTTGCAAACTTTGATAGGTATAGGACGTATAGAAGTTAGGTCCATTTGAAGTTTTATCAGTGTTTGATTTGTGACTCAAGGGTAGCATAGCTATGAGCGATAGCTTAAATTGACAAGAGGCAAGAGTACTTCATTGTCACAAAAGTTCAAGAGTTTATGACGCTCCAGTAAAAAGTTACAAGCATTTGATTGTTGCAAACTTTGATAGGTATAGGACGCACCGTATAAAAGTTAGGGTCATTTGAAGTTTTATCAGTGTTTGATTTGGAATTCACGGGTAGCAAAGCTATGAGCGATAGCTTAAATTGATAACAGGCTTTCACCGTATAGGTGTAGGATGCACCGTTAGGGCCATTTGAAGTTTTATCAGTGTTTGATTTGGGACTCAAGGGTAGCATAGCTATGAGCGATAAGTTAAATTGAAAAGAGGCAAGAGTACTTCATTGCCACAAAATTTCAAGATTTTATTACGCTCCAGTAAAAAGTTACAAGCATTTCAATGTTGCAAACTTTGATAGGTGTTGGACGCACTGTATAAAAGTTAGGGCCATCTGAAGTTTTATCAGTGTTTGATTTGGGATTCACGGGCAGCATAGCTATGAGCGATAGCATAAATTGACAAGAGGCAAGAGTACTTCATAGTCACAAAATTTCAAGGTTTTATGACGCTCCAGTAAAAAGTTACAAGCATTTGAATGTTGCAAACTTTGATAGTGTAGGATGCACCGTATAGGTGTAGGATGCACCGTTAGGGCCATTTGAAGTTTTATCAGTGTTTGATTTGGGACTCAAGGGTAGCATAGCTATGAGCGATAACTTAACTTGTTAAGCGGCTCGAGTACTTTATTTTCACAAAATTTCAAGATTTTATGACGCTCCAGTAAAAAGTTACAAACATTTGAATACTTTGATATGTGTAGGACGCACCGTATAGAAGTAGGAGCCATTTGAAATTTTATCAGTGTTTGATTTGGGACTCATGGGTAGCATAGCTATGAGCGATAACTTAAATTGATAAGAGGCTCGAGTTCATTGTCACAAAATTTCAAGATTTTATGACGCTCCAGTAAAAAGTTACAAGCGTTTGTTTTTTACAAATTTTGATAGCTATAGGACGCACCGTATAGAAGTTAGGTCCATTTGAAGTTTTATCAGTGTTTGATTTGGGACTCAAGGGTAGCATAGCTATGAGCGATAGCTTAAATTGACAAGAGGCAAGAGTAGTTCATTGTCACAAAAGCTCAAGATTTTATGACGCTCAAGGAAAAAGTTACAAGCATTTGATTGTTGCAAACTTTGAAGTTTTATCAGTGTTTGATTTGGGACTCAAGGGTAGCGTATCTATATGCGATAGCATAAATTGATAAGCGGCTCGACTACTTTATTTTTACAAAATTTCAAGGTTTTATGGCGCTCCAGTAAAAAGTTACAAGCTTTAGAATCTTGCAAATTTTCGTAAGTATAGTTCGCACCGTACAGAAGCTAGGGCCATTTGAAGTTTTAGCAGTGTTTGATTTGGGAGTCAAGGATAGCATGCTATGAGCGATAGCTTAAATTGACAAGAGGCACGAGTACTTTATTGTCACCAAATTTCAAGGTTATATTACGCTCCAGTAAAAAGTAACAAGCATTTGAATACTTTGATAAGTGTAGGATGCACCGTATAGAAGTTAGAGCCATTTGAAGTTTTATCAATGTTTGATTTGGGACTCAAGGGTAGCATAGCTATGAGCGATAGCTTAAATTGATAAGAGGCTCGAATACTTTATTTTCACAAAATGCAAGAGTTTATGACGCTCCAGTAAAAAGTTACAAGCATTTGAATACTTTGATAGGTGTATGACGGACCGTATAGAAGTTAGAGCCATTTGAAATTTTATCAGTGTTTAATCTGGGACTCAAGGATAGCATATCTATGAGCGATAGCTTAAATTGATAAGAAGCTCGGTTACTTTATTGTCACAAAATTTCAAGATTTTATGACGCTCCAGTAAAAAGTTAGAAGCATTTCAATGTTGCAAAGTTTGATAGGTTTAGGACGCCACCGTATAACACTTAGGGTCATTTGAAGTTTTATCAGTGTTTGACTTGGGATTCACGGGTAGCATAGCTATGAGCGATAGCTTAAATTGACCAGAGGCTCGAGTAGTTTATTTTCACAAATTTCAAGGTTTTTTGAGCCCACTAGTGAAAAGTTACAAGCATTTGAAAGTTGCAAATTTTGATAGTTGTTGGATGCACCGTATAGAAGTTAGAGCCATTTGAAATTTTATAAGTGTTTGATTTGGGACTCATGGGTAGCATAGCTATGAGCGATAACTTAAATTGATAAGAGGCTTGAGTTCATTGTCACAAAATTTCAAGATTTTATGACGCTCCAGTAAAAAGTTACAAGCATTTGATTATTGCAAGCTTTGATAGGTATAGGACGCACCGTATAAAAGTTAGGGTCATTTGAAGTTTTGTCAGTGTTTGATTGGGAATTCACGAGTAGCATAGCTATGAGCGATAGCTTAAATTGATAACAGGCTTTCACCGTATAGGAGGTGTAGGAGGCACCGTTGGGGCCATTTGAAGTTTTATCAGTGTTTGATTTGGGACTCAAGCGTAGCATAGCTATGAGCGATAACTTAAATTGACAAGAGGCAAGAGTACTTCATAGCCACAAAATTTCAAGATTTTATTACGCTCCAGTAAAACGTTACAAGCATTTGAATGTTGCAAACTTTGATAGTGTAGGATGCACCGTATAGGTGTAGGATGCACCGTTAGGGCCAATTGAAGTTTTATCAGTGTTTGATTTGGGACTCAAGGATAGCATAGGTATGAGCGATAACTTAAATTGTTAAGCGGCTCGAGTACTTTATTGTCACAAAATTTCAAGGTTTTATGGCGCTCCAGTAAAAAGTTACAAGCATTTGAATATTTTGATAGGTGTAAGACGCACCGTATAGAATTTAGAGCCATTTGAAGTTTTATCAATTTTTGATTTGGGACTCAAGGGTAGCATAGCTATGAGCGATAGCTTAAATTGATAAGAGGCTCGAATACTTTATTTTCACAAAATTTCAAGATTTTATGACGCTCCAGTAAAACGTTACAAGCTTTTGAATGTTGCAAACTTTGATAGTGTAGGATTCACCGTATAGGTATAAGATGCACCGTTAGGGCCATTTGAAGTTTTATCAGTGTTTCATTTGGGACTCAAGGGGTAGCATAGCTATGAGCGATAACTTAAATTGTTAAGCGGCTCGAGTACTTTATTGTCACAAAATTTCAAGGTTTTATGGCGCTCCAGTAAAAAGTTACAAGCATTTGAATACTTTGATGGGTGTAGGAGGCACCGTATAGAATTTAGAGCCATTTGAAGTTTTATCACTTTTTGATTTGGGACTCAAGGGTAGCATAGCTACGAGCGATAGCTTAAATTAATAAGAGGCTCGGAATACTTTATTTTCACAAAATTTCAAGGTTTTTTGACCCTCCAGTGAAAAGTTACAAGCATTTGAAAGTTGCAAATTTTGATATGTGTTGGACGCTCCGTATAGAAGTTAGAGCCGTTTGAAATTTTATCAGTGTTTGATTTGGGACTCGTGGGTAGAATAGCTATGAGAGATAACTTAAATTGATAACAGGCTCGAGTTCATTGTCACAAAATTTCAAGATTTTATGACGCTCCAGTAAAAAGTTACAAGCATTAGATTTTTGCAAACTTTGATAGGTATAGGACGCACCGTATAAAAGTTAGGGTCATTTGAAGTTTTATCAGTGTTTGATTTGGAATTCACGGGTAGCAAAGCTACGAGCGATAGCTTAAATTGATAACAGGCTTTCACCGTATAGGTGTAGGATGCACCGTTAGGGCCATTTGAAGTTTTATCAGTGTTTGATTTGGGACTGAAGGGTAGCATAACTATGAGCGATAGCTTAATTGATAAGAGGCTCGAGTACTTTATTGTCACAAAATTCCAAGATTTTATTACGCTCCAGTAAAAAGTTACAAGCATTTACAAGTTGCAAACTTTGGTAGGTGTAGGACGCACCGTATAGAAGTTAGGGCCATTGAAGTTTTTAGCAGTGTGTCATTTGGGACTCAAGGGTAGCATGCTATGAGCGATAGTTTGAATTGACAAGAGGTCCGAGTACTTTATTGTCACAAAATTTGAAGGTTTTATGACGCTCCAGTAAAAAGTTGCATTTGAATGTTGCAAACTTTGATAGGTGTAGGATGCACCGTATAGGTGTAGGA